>QRDG01000191.1:600000-780640 GCA_012064385.1 Puccinellia tenuiflora
GCGGTCCTGCAAAAAAAATTGTGAGGAACAACAAAGCAGTATGGGAAGTCTACAATCAATGTAGTTGCTAGGGAAAGTGCTAACTGCTTTAACCTGCAGAAAACAATGCATGGAAACACACCAACCTAGTCCTTCTGTTATTATTTGCTACTATCCAATTTGAGGCGTGATACAGAAGAAAAAAAGGAAGAGAAAATACTGTCCCGACTCCAAGGAACTCGAAGTGAGCAAAAGGCTGCTGGGGACCCCATAAACCTATGCACTAATTAGTTCTAAATTAACGGGGTGAAGACGTGAAGTTACACCAACCAATCAACCATACATGGCAATGCCATGGCTGTCGCTAGCACTATCATTCTTTGGAGAGTTTAAGAACTTAATATAGAGGAATATGTGAATGAAAATAATAAAACTGATTAGATTTCCATATGATTAGGAGATAAGCGTTTGATCTAAACCAAGCATGACCTGGTGCTGCCAAATGCTAATGTTAGTGTGTTACTAATCTTAATATGCGTGGTAATGTTCCATACATGCAGCACAACTTAAGTTAAACACTGGATCTGAGACTACGTACAGAATTAAGAGCATCACCTGCGACAAAACTACAGAAAATTAAAGGATCGTGAGTTACTTGGCTTAGTTGGCTACCAAGTGGACGCAGGGGTGACCGGCGACAAAACCGAACTGCGTCGAGAAGGTCGCAGCTACACCAGTAGTCCACCACTGTCGTTTTGCTCCGCAGCCTCGTCGGCATCGACGGCCGTCCGATCTACGCCAAATGTCGTGATTAACACAGCAGAAAGAATTGCTCATATATCTACACTGAACTACTAATAAGATTGAGATCCGTCCTTGGACTCCGAATCAAAGTAATTCATAGGAACCACAGTACTAAAAATCTAGAATAATTGTTTTCGTTGGGAATTAAGTTAAGATGGGGTGAATAAGGATGCCAACAATCTGGGCAACTGATGAGGGAGCCATCGTGGCCACCGGCCGCACACACACTCCATCAAGGGGAGGACCTTGTCAACAGATTGATCCGTACCTGGTTACCTGCAGAGTGCAGCAAGGAAGATAGATTGATCATATTACGTACCTTAGAAGGAGAAACCTCAAATCTTGGTCGAGTCATCTCCACACAGTGCTCGATAGAGGATCCTATGAGGGCGTCTGCAGCAGGAGAGAGCTGTGATCGAGGAGCCGGAGAGGCACGCGGGCAGAGAGGAGAGGCGGCGGCATGGCGGAGATCAAGGAGATAAGATACGATGCGAACATTCTTTTTGGACGAAAGCAACTTGGCTCGGGGAAGACCTGCCGGACGCTTGTATTAGATCGCAGCCATTGATATTAGATCTGACGTTGATTGCTGGCTGTTTACCTAGGATTAACGTGGAGCCTCCTACGGTGCCTCCAATTAGTAAATATAAGATTCTGTGGCGCATCTTTTTAGTTTTCTGTGGCTTATGGAGGACAGATGCGCCACAGATATAACTCTGTGGCGCACCGTTGCTGGTGCGCCACCGAATCTTGGTATTTCTGTGGCGCACCGTGGGGGTGCGCCACAGAATTACATTTTAGTGGCGAGATTTCTGTGGCGCATCCCACCATTTCCTGGATGCGCCACAGAAACCCTATTTTGGTGCGCCACAGATGACCTGTTCCCTAGTAGTGTGTGACGCGACTAGACTACAGGAGTAGCTGCATAGCTAGCTATAGCCCCATCATATCAAGCAATTGATGAAGCCGTAGCTGGATTTCATTGTCCCCACCGCGGCTACTACTGGTATGGAATTAGGTGACATGTATGGTTATCCCTGCACGCATCGCCATAATCAATGGGCAGTGCAGTTTAATGAGAGAGACCCTAGCTCTTGATTTCCCTCTTTTGTAAGAGTACTTCAAAAAGCATTGCAACATCAATACCACATACCAAATTTGATTTTTTTCTCAAACTTGAATTTTTTTCAAACTTGAATTTTGGTTCAAATTTCAATTCAAGAAAACATGACCAGACAAGTTCGGATAAAAAATATGGGGATACAAAGTGCATAATAGTTGAGAAAGCTCTGCAACGTCAATACCACATACCAAATTTGAATTTTTAGATCAAACTCGAATTTTGGTTCAATTTTCAATTTGAATTAAAAAACATGACCAAACAATTTCGAATCGAAAATATGGGGATACATGGTGTACTATAGTTGAGAAAGCTTTGCAACATCAATACCACATACAAAATTTTAATTTTAGCTCAAATTAGAATTAACAAAACATGACCAGACAAGTTAGGATAGAAAATATGTGGACCCAAATTTGCACAAACATGGGTTTGCACATTATACTACCAAGATTGCCAAGTTTAAGTTAATGATATGTATTATTAACTTAGGAGGAAGGGGCAAGGGGAAAGATCTTGATTGAACAAAAATAGCGTGTGCTCCACTGATGCATCTCCTCTTGTTTGGAGGAGAGTGTGATGCGAGTAGACCTACAGGAGTAGCTGTACAGCTAGCTATAGCCCCATCGTATCAAGCAATTGATCGAGGTGCAACAGGATTTTCACTGCCCACATCGACGTGCTCCTACTGATATGACATTAGGTGACATGTATGGTAATCTTGCACGCCTCGCCATTGTCTTGTGAAATCAATGAGCAGTGCAATTTGACTTGTTGATCCCTCTTTTCTATAGTCGAGTACTTGAGAAGTTGGCATTTTGAAGTGCCATCAAGCGAGAAAACAAACTAACAAACAGCTACTATACATAGGAAATCCAGCTAGTTCTAAAACCTGGAAAATGGCACATACAAAAAATCGCATAATGTTTTTCTCTCGTTAAAGTAAATGAATATAGTTTTGCCTGTTTCTGAACCGACTGTACTCCATAGTTCTGAACTACAGTACTACTACTGTACTACTTCAGGTGTTTGCCTTGTACTGTACAGTGAAAAGAATATGGTTTTGCCTATTTAAGTAAAACCGACTGTAGTCCTGAAGGAGTATATACTACTCCAGGAGGAGTACTACTACAACTCCAAGTGTCATGTCTTGGATCACGGACACCGGGAGTAAAGGATACCCCCTTTTCAGGTTCGGTATGGGGCGCGAAGGAGGCTGAGTAACGTCTTCCGCCCGGGGGCTTCGTCTACGCTCGAGATCTACGTACTAGCAAGCATCACAGAGACACAAGGAGTTTACCCAGGTTCGGGCCGCCCGGAGGCTAACAGCCCTACTCCTGCATGTCTGGATTGAGAGGTGTATCATGGTGTAGCTTTACAATGGTGGTGGTGGGTGAGAACCCAGGAGGTGTTGGCTAGAGGTTGAAGACGAGCAGATCCTGACCCGGAGGAGATCACCTCTCGCCTATGCTACTCTTCGTCTTGTGCGCTATCTAGCCTAGACTCCGATCCTCCGGAAATCCCTCCCCCCTTGGGTGCCTCGGTCCTCCTTTTATAGGCTAAGGGGATACCACAGGTGCACCCTTGGGGCCGGAGGGGTTTTGGCGGGAATACCCCTCCGGGTTCTCCTTAGGAGGCGACGTGGCCTCCTCTCATCCAAGTATTATTCTTAGAGGGGGTAGGTGAGGTCGCCCACCTTTTCCAGGGAGGGCGGACAGAGGTTGACAGCTTTTCCGCCTCTGCCCCCTTTGGCGCCTCCATCTTCTTGGCGCCCAAGTCTTCTAGGAGCCTCCAGCCAGGGTTGGCAAGCCTATCCTCTTTGCACACTGGAGGTTGGTTCCCGGGGGTGAGCCTGGCCTCCTGCCGGGCGTCGAGGTCCCGGGACCTCCATGCCTGCTTCCGGGTCGAGGGGGCCCGGAGGGTCCCCGAGTCCTTTGCCTTGGTTGTCGATGTCGCGCGCGTCGGGGCGCCGTGGGGCAGATGGGGGGCCCATCTGCCAGTCTTGTGCCTTGGCCTTGAGTGCCTCCTTGGTGGGCCCATGTGCGATGGACCCACTTTGACCGCATCAGGGGAACCCCATGTTCCACTGTTGCGACAGTAGCCCCCGGGCATAGTCCCGGCGGCCACGCCCTTCTGCCGTCGGGGCTATGACCAAAAAGGAGTCAAAGTGGGTCCCCGGCGTCAGGTCTTGAACGTCTTGTCTTACCCGCCAGGGGGGCAAGGTCTTGGGGTTATCCATCCGGTGGAGTAATTGCGCCAGCCTCCTCGATTCTCGGGAATGGAGAAAGCGAGGCGACCGCCGCTGAAGGCGTGTCCGAGCCTTCTTAAAGGCAGGGAAACCCCTCAGGATCATCATTCGTCTTCACTCCTTCCTCAACCCCACTCTTCCTCAGAGGTGAGCGCGTCGATGGCGGGGGCTAAGAGAGGAGCTGGTCGCTTGCGCTCGTCTTTGGCAGAGGCAGAAGTGCCGTCCGGTAGTCGCGGAAGAGTTGCCCCCCGAGGCCGAGCGAGGCGCGGTCGCGGCGGCGGCCGCGGTCGTGGAAGCTGAGGTCGTGGAGGTCGCGTAGCGGGAGGTTCACCGAGCCCTCCCTCGCGGAGGACGACCCACACCGGCTTCCCTCCGTTTGAGCTCATCATGGATCTGGACAAAGGACTGCGCAGCCGGCTTCATCTGCCGGACTCCTTCGTGGCGGCGGTGGACACGGACGACGACCGGCCCACCGATTACTGGCTGCAGGTCGAGGGCTGTCCCAACGACCCCTCATGGGACGAAGCGGAGTACATCATCGACGGCTCCATGCTCCTGGGGAAGGGATGGAAAGCGTTCGTGCGCTCCCGTCGCCTTACCCGGGGGAAGTATCTGTCATTCGAGTATGACGGGGATGAGACGCTCTCCGTGAAGATCTTCCGTGCCGATGGAGGACGCGAGGACTGATGCATGGAGAGCGACAGCAGCAGTCGCAGCAGCTGCTACGGCGAGGAGGACGAGGATGAAGATGAAGAGGACTCCCTCAGTGTCAAGGCCGAGAGGAGCCCGCTTCCCTGAAGATGCGGGGGCGACACCGCGGTAGCGCCCCCTGAAGATGTCCTTGGCCTCCTTCTTGGCGGCCTCGTCGACGTACTTCTGGAAGTAGCGCCTTCCATTGTGCGGGGATGCTCCTTGCTTGTGTAGGAGCCAACCTTTCTTTGTAAAAAGTAGGCTTCATTGTAGACTTTTGGATGACGAAAAACTTGTACTCTTGCTGTCGCTTGGCCTTCAAGCTAATTAGATGTGATCGGGAACGGTTTTCTGCAAAAATCGCTCTTGATTGCGGCACTAGCTGAACCGTCAGAGGGGCCAGTGGGAAACAGAGGGCCTATAAAAAGCTCTCTAGCCCCCAGCTCCTTGGCCACCCTTAGTCCTGCTTCTTCTTGCTTCTTGCCCTCCCTGCCCCTTCACAAACCATAAGGCTATGTCGGGGGAGGTAGGAATGTCCTTCTCAGGGACGTCGACGGCGGCGTCCGTGCACCGGGGCGCGGTGGAGGCACCCAGGGGAACTGGGGCCCGTGCCGCTGGAGACGAAGATGAGGTGATGTCGCGCCTGGCCCTCGCTATGGGCGTTTCGCGCTTGGCGACGATCTCTGGTCCCGCAGCCCAGGAGGAGGCTCGGGTGCGTGCGCTCCACAGGGCTCAGCTTCTGGCGGCCTTGAAGGCGAAGACCGCGGGGATCCCGGAGGCATCCTAGCTCTAGGAGGAGTTCGACGCCATCGAACAGGTCAGTGTTGCGTTTTTCTCGGCCCCTCGCTCCTCTTGGGCCTGGTCTAGATCCTGACCGAACTTGTCCCTTGTCGCAGGCGGACGACAATGCCATGAGCGAGGTGGCGGCCAAGGTGGTCTCCCTGCTCCACTGCCTGGTGCCCGGACGCACCAGACAGCCAGGAGACGTCTGAAAAAATCCTTCCGGGTTCTCCCTCGCCTCCAGGCATCCCCGGGAATTGAGAGGTCCCCCATTGGGCGTGAACAAGGCAAGGGCGCACAGCAAGGAGCGCTAACTCCAAGCTGGCCTTAGTAGCACAAGGTCTAGCAGTTGCACAACCGAATGTAAATTCAAGAATGTAAATTCGGATGTATGCAACCCTAGACTCAACTCCCGGGGTCATTTCCCAAATCTTCCTTTGCACTAACACGCCGTCTGGTTTTCAGAGGTGGCCGCTTAGGTGCAAGGCACTCTACCTCCGCATGATAGATGTACCCCCTAAGTCGGACTATACCTTCCGGGAGTCCTTCGCCACTGTCCACGGGTACTAGGCCAGAGGGAAACGGACCATTCACCGGTGTGGTCGCATACCCCCGCAAAGGCTCTCATCAACCGTCCAGCATGCGCAGGTTGATGGTATATTGACTCCGAGTGAGATGTTATGCCTAAATGTAGGATGCTGATGCAAGAACTTAGCTGTTTTCCTGTCACGTCTCCAGCCCATCCAGTCCTTCCCGGGTGTCGAGCTCCTTTTTTGGTGTCCCGCCGCCCAATCCTGCCCCGGGAAGGAGCTACACACAGCAAACTTTCAGTAGGAAAAGAATGGACCCTCTTTCCTATCATGCTAGCGTGTTATCCAAAGCAAACCGCAAGCACAGTTGGTAGTATATTTCTGTGGTGAGGTGCGTTTCACCACAGCACTGCCCGATTCCCCTTTCCGCGGCAGTACGGCATGATCGGGCGGCGGTGCCTAGCCTGCGAGGCCACTCGCGGCGCTTCTACCCATCTGCCACCGGCACATACCAGCCCCCTGCTTACGGGTTGCTGAGGATAACACGCTTCCATGGATGGATTGAGGCTCACGGGAATTGAAATAACTTATCTTTTATTCTCCTGGCGACGATTCTTACACCCTATTATAGAACACTAGCCCCTCAGGCGTGCTTTAACGGATCCGACGTTTGTGATTCATGTTCGTAATCAGGGGTAGAATTTCCGAAGATTCTCGATGTTCCAGGCATTGCCTTCCGGCCGGCCTTGCTCGTCCTCAAGGTACACCGTTCCGGGTTTCAGGGTATGTGTCACCCGGAAGGGTCCTTCCCACTTTGATGACATTTTGTTCAGGCCTTGCATGTTTTGCCTCTTGCGGAGTACCATGTCCCCGGGTTGCAGCTCCCACGAGCGAACATGACGACTGTGGTATCGGCGGAGTCCTTGTTGTTACCGAGCTGACCGTAAGGAGGCCCGGCACCTTCTATCTTCCAGCAGGTTTATGTCATCGATCCTCCGCTCTTCTTGCGTGTTCTCATCGTATGCGAGCACCCGGGGTGATCCGTACTTGAGCTCTGATGGCAGGACAGCTTCAGCTCCGTAGACGAGGAAGATAGGTGTCTCTCCAGTGGCTCTGCTTGGTGTTGTCCTGAGTGACCACAGTACGCTTGGCAGATGATTGACCCAGTTTTTTCCTTTGTTCTCCAGCTTGTCAAAGTCTTTGGTCTTTAATCCCTTGAGAACTTCTGCATTTGCTCGCTCTACTTGTCCGTTGCTTCTTGGGTAGGACACCGAGGCAAAACACACCTTGATGCCCATTTCTTCGCAGAAGTTGAGGAAGGCTTTGCTTGTGAACTGAGTGCCGTTGTCGGTGATGATTCTATTTGGTACTCCAAACCGGTAGACGATTCCTTCGATGAACTTGATGGTGGCCTGAGCCGTCTGACGTGGAACTGGCATCGCTTCCACCCACTTTGTGAACTTGTCGATTGCCACGAACAGGTATTCGTGACCTCCAACAGACTTTGGTATCTTGCCGACGATGTCCAGCCCCCAGACCGCGAACGGCCAGGAGATTGGTATCGGCTGCAACGCTTGAGCTAGTTGGTGCGTGTTCTTGGCGTAGTACTGGCAAGCATCACAGGTCTTGACTAGCTGCTCCGCGTCATGAAGTACCGCTGGCCAGTAGAACCCTTGGCGGAAAAACCTTCCCCGCCAAAGATCTTTGAAGCCACATGACTTGAGCATATCCCCTCGTGTATGTCCCTCAGTAGTTCTCGGCCTTGTTCTTGCGATATGCACCGTAGCTTGACTCCGTTTTCGCGCCGCCGGTAGAGCTCGCCGTCGATTAGGACGTAGAGCTTTGCCCAGTGGGCCACTTGCTCATCTTCGTGGTCGTCCTTCGGGAGGTCGTGTTCCACCATGTACTTGATGATGTCCTGGGCCCAGGGTGGGTGGGTCCGTTCCACCAGCAGTACCTCCTGGCCAGAAGGAAGCAGAGCTTCTTCGGCCGCGGGCACAGCCGGGTCTTGTGCTTCCGGGCTGGCTACCCGTGTTGTTGGTGTAGAAGGGTTGCCAGCCTCCTTTGTCGCTGAAGAGCTTGGCTTCAGCCTCTTGGGAGAGACTGAAGGCCGCTTGAGCACCTCGATGTAGATCCCGGGAGGTACCGGTTCTCGCTTGGACGCCAGTTCTGATAGCTCGTCCGCAGATGTGTTTTCCTCCCGCGGCACGTAAGCAGCTATGAAGCTACTGAAGCGCCGCTGAAGTTTTCACACTTCTTCGACGTACGGCGCCATCTGACGACAGGCGTACTCTTTGTTGACTTTTTTGGATGACTAGCTAAGAATCACCCTTGACGATGATCTTGTCGATGCCGAGGCTGATGGCAGCACGAAGTCCCACGAGCAGACCTTCGTACTCCGTCGTGTTGTTGGAGATGTTTCCTTGGTAGTGCATTTGGACGACGTACTTCAAGCGCTCACCGGTTGGTGAGGTGAGGACGACCCCGGCACCTCCTTGCCCCTTGGTGTAGGAGCCGTCGAAGTGCATGGTCCAGGTGTCGGGATCCTCCTTCCCGGGAAGGCTCGTCTCCTCCTCCGGGTTGTCGATCGCCGTCTCGGTCCACTCGGCTGTGAAGTCAGCCAGTGCTTGGCTCTTGATGTTGTCCATGTGCTCGAACTTGAGCCCGAAGCCCTGGAGTTCCGTGGCCCACGCCGAGATGCGTCCGGTGGCCAGCGGGTTCTCCAGAGGACTCCTTAGGTTGTACTTCGACACCACCGGGATTGGGTGCCCCTCGAAGTATGGCCTCATCTTGCGGGAGGCGTTAAGGATCGCTAGCAGCAACTTTTTCATCATGGGATACTGCTCCTGGGCGTCGCGCAACACTGAGCTGACGAAGTAGACCGGGTGCTGCACCTTGCGGGTCGCTGATCCTTTGGCGGGTTTGACGTCTTCCACGTCCTTGGCGCTCCGGGGTGTTGTCGGAGTAGCCCCCGGCTGCGCCTCAACGCTTGGCTTGACGATGACGGGAGGGGGTGGGGTGCTGGGATCTTCGAACCCCTTAACACCTGGCCACCCCTTTTTGCTTGGCTGCCCCAGGAACGGGTCCCCGGGACGCTTGCCCTTGCTTGGCTTCTTTGGAGATGCGTCGCGTTCGGCCACCAGCATGGCGCTGATCACTTGGTTAGTGGCCGCAATGTACAGCAGTAAGGACTCCTTCTCCATTGGGGCCACGAGGACGGGTGGCGAGGTGAGGTAGCTCTTGAGTGATTGGAGAGCTTCCTCAGCCTCGGGGTTCCACTCCACGGGGCCCGATTTCTTGAGCAACTTGAAGAACGGCAAAGCCCGCTCTCCAAGCCTTGAGATGAAGGGCCCGAGTGCAGTGATGCACTCGTTGAGGCGCTGCATGTCCTTGACTCGCCGGGGCGCTTCCATTCATTCGATGGCCTTGATCTTGTCGGGGTTCGCCTCAATCCCTCGGTGGGAGATCAGGAAACCTAACAACTTGCCGGATGGGACCCTGAACACGCACTTGTCGGGGTTGAGCTTGAAGTTGACCCGGCGGAGGTTGTCGAAAGTCTCGTGCAGGTCCTGGACAAGGGAGTCCTGGAACCTTGTCTTGACCACGATGTCGTCGATGTAGGCTTCAACGTTGCGGCCCAGCTGGGTCCCAAGGCACGCTTGCATCGCGCACTGGAAGGTAGCGCCAGCATTCCGGAGGCCGAACGGCATCCGGGTGTAGCAGTAGCAGCCCTTGGGGGTGATGAAGGCCGTCTTCTCCTGGTCCTCGACCGCCATCAGGATCTGGTGGTACCCGGAGAAGGCATCCAAGAAACACAGTGACTCGCAACCGGCTGTGGAGTCCACGATCTGATCGATGCGCGGCAGAGGGAACTGGTCCTTGGGGCAAGCCTTGTTCAGGTCTGTGAAGTCGACGCAGAGTCGCAGCTTGGAGGAATTCAGCTTTGGCATCACCACTGGGTTGGCTACCCAAGTGGGATCAGGCACCACCTTGATAACACCAGCTTCCAGTAGCTTGTCAGTTTCGGAGACGATGAACTCCAACTTTTCCTTGCTCTGCTTCCGCAGAACTTGCTTCACGGGGCGGGCGTCCGTGTTCACCGCCAGCTTGTGCTCGACCACCTCCCTTGGCACACCAGGTAAACCTGACGCTTCCCATGCAAAGACGTCAGAATTTTCTCGAAGGAAGGCGACAAGCGCGCTTTTGGGATGCCGCGACCGGCACCCACGCGACGGCGACGGCGGTGACCGCGGCATGGTGGCGCACGGCTGTGGCAAGCGGGCGCGTGAGGGTGCGAGCGGAGGGGCGCAGGGGACGCGGCGCGGCCTACCTGAAGGTGGCGGCGCTGCGACCAAATGGTCGCCGGAGGACCGGCGGCGAACATGTCCGCGGCGGCGGACGGCGGAGAGCGGCGGCAGCGGCGATGAGAGGGGGAGGGGGAGCAGGAGGATGTCCTCTCAGACCGCGACCTCACCAGGAGCATGTTGGAGGGGACGGCAAGGGCCGGGGAGGCCGGACGGCGTCCCGATGGAGCTCGGTTGCGCCATGGCGGGGGAGAGAACGGGAGAGAGGGAGCAGGGGAGGGAGCAGGTGAGTGTGACGGGAGAGAGAGAGAGGGAGACTAGGGCAGTGGACGCGTCCTTATCCTCCCGAGGAGGTAGGACAGCATGGCGCCAGGGCAGGCTCGGTCGGCGATGCACGGGAGCACAGCGAAGAGGAATTTGCAGAAACCCCTGGTCCTTTTCCCCTTTTCCAGAATTTTAAAATTAATAGGGTTTTAAGTATTTAAATGTGGCCTTTAAACACCTTTAAAAATTCTGGGAAAATTCATGTAGGCTCCCAATCTCATTTAGAAGCTCCACTAAAATTTGTGTTGCAAAATAACTTGTTTTGAGCAACATTTGTTCATAGGGCTTAAAAATGGCAATTTTGATAAATTCCAAAAATGTATCTATTTGGAGCACTTAAGCATTTCCCAAAATAATGAAATTATTCATGGAGGCTCCCAATATATCAAGGAAGCTCCCCAAAATTTTATTTTGAATTTTTGGAAAGTTTAACTTGGTTTCAAAAATAGAATTTGATTTGAACTAATTTTGGATCCTCAAGTTTATTTATTTGCTTGTTAAGAATTTACTTTCAACAAAATTTATAACATGTATTCTTGGAACTTCCTAGACAATTTGGAAATTCAAGAATAATTTGGTTTTGCCAATTTGAGCAATTGCATTGAGGTTGGAGATTTTGGGATTGGATTTGTTTCCTTTTAATGCTTTCCAATCTTGCTTTAGTTTGTATTAGCAATCTAAATGGATGCCATGATGCATTGTTGCAAAGCAAAAAGTGAAAATTGGCCCATATTTTAGGGTACCAAACTGGGGCTGTTACAACTTGCTCAAGTGTAGAATCGGCGCAAGAGTGAGGCATTCCATGGCCTTTCCGTTTCATCGCCTTCCTTATCTATCTTGTCATTCTTGTGTTCGCGGGCGTCGATCAGGTAGTAGGCGTCGTTGATGAGTGCTTTGCTCCCGATGAATGGTCCCTCCCAGGGTGATGACAACTTGTGAATGTTCTTGGTGTCTTGGATTAGCTGGAGCATGAGGTCTCCTTCGCGGAAGCGGACATGCCTGACTCTCCGGCTGTGGTAGTTGCGCAGCGGTTGGTGGTACATTGCCGACCTTGATTCGGCAAGTTGGCGTGCTTCCTCGAGCAGGTCCATCTCGTCTTCATAAGCTTGTTTGGCCTCCACTTTCGTAAACAGGACGATCCGAGGTGCGTCGTGCTCGATGTCAGTTGGCATGACGGCTTCAGCTCCGTGGACGAGGAAGAATGGGGTGAAGCTGGTTGAGCGATTCGGAGTTGTGCTTAGGCTCCAGAGGACGGATGGTAGCTCCTCTAGCCATGCACCGGCTGCTCGTTCAAGGGCCTCGAGTAGCCGGGGTTTGATGCCGGACAGGATGAGTCCGTTTGCTCGTTCGACTTGCCCATTTGATTGTGGATGCGTGACGGAAGCAACGTCAAGCCGGATGCCGGTTCTGCCGCAGAACCTGGCGAATTCACCCTTGATGAAGTTTGAGACATTGTCCATGATGATGCTGTTGGGGTAGCCGAAGCGGTAAATGATGGTCTTGAAGAACTTGACAGCTGTTGGACCATCTAGCTTCTTGATCGGCTTAGCTTCGATCCACTTCGTGAACTTGTCGACGGCAACCAGTAGATGTGTCATGCCGCCGCTTGTCCTTCTCAACGGTCCGACCATGTCCAGCCCCCAGACGGCAAATGGCCAGGTGATGAGAATTGTCTTGAGTGCCGCAGCCGGCGTATACTTCTGCGTTGCGAACCGTTGGCAGCCGTTGTAGAGTTGGACTAGCTGGTTTGCATCCGCCAGCGCAGTCGGCCAGTAGAAACCGTGCATGAACTGTTAGGGTTATGCCAAACAGGTATCCTCACGGATGTGAAGCAAAACCAGCATACCAGGGTGGCCCATAGCGGTGGTAAGCCGAAATTCGGCTTACCGGGCGGCCCAGTATGATGAAGCGCAGGAGGCCCATCCGACTAAGGGAAGGTTACAGAAGGCGGCCAGCATTGCGGAAGACTTAGCGCACAAGGCAAGGCCCAAGCCGGATTAGATTAGAACTCTGTGACTTAGTCGGTAGGTGACGTGGGTACAACTTTCGGGTGTGCCACCATGGACGACCCTGGTGTAGAAGAGAATAAAAGGCCCATCTGTCATCAGGCCCAGGAAAGAGGCCCCGAAGGAAAGACTCAGAGATATTAGGTCGGCAGGCCCAGATGTAAACCTAGTCGGTAACGGACCCGAGACCAAGTCCCACTATTTAAGGACTGGGAGGGCCGCCGACCTAGGGTACGTTCATACTCACCACCAGAAACCCTAGTGAGATCGCATCTTACGATCTCGCCATTGTAACCGATCTCTAAGCTCCATCATCAATACCAGACAAGAAGGATGTAGGGCTTTTACCTTCGGGGGCCTGAACCTGGGTAAATCTCTCTTGTCAGCCGACGAATCCACCAGTAACACCATCTTCTTCTCCTATTCTCTCAACCCGAGGATGTCATCCGAGGGATTTGGCGTGGTAACCCCACGTCAATTGGCGCCGTCTGTGGGAAAGACTGGTGCTGGATCTACGGATTCGGCGGCTTCATCAGCAACCATCGGCGACTCGCCGGATCTGCAGCAGCCGATCTACTTCGGTTCCCTGGGTTTTCACCCGCACTCGCCGGTCGTGCAATCGGCCTTTGAGGACCTACAAGCTGGTGTGGAGATGAGCTTTGGCAAGCTGCGCTTCTACGTCAACAAGTGGGGCACGCTCCGTCTCACGGACGCACCTCCTTCCGCATCGGAGGAACTCGCCACTTCATCAACTTCATCGGCGGAAGTCGCAACTTCATCGACTGCATCGGTGGACATCCTGTCACCCCGCGCGGATCTCGCGGGGGGAACGCTCGACGAACCTGCATCGCCTGTGGCCACAGCATCGCGACCTACATCGCTAACCGTCAACTTCGCGCGCACGACCGAGACGCCGGTAGCGCCATACATCTCATCTACCCCGTCAAGCCCTGCGTACTCCACCGGCGGAGCCTCAGCATCCTTCGAGTCTGCCTTCAATGATGACTCCAATGATCAGATGCCGTATCTCTCGCCGATCGAGGTATACATGACGGTGCCTGTAGGAGGAGGAGCATCAGGACTCGAGGAAACGGCCGCGGCAGGAGCCGCAGCCGCAGCCGCCGCCGCCGCAAGAACAGCAGCCACCAACACGGAGGTCGAAGTAAACGCTCCACCTAACAGGGGTGGCCAGCCGAGCTACCCATACATCGTCACCCTACAAAACGGACGGACGCAGCTCCACATCAATCAGGCTATGGGCGAAAAAGCAATCAAGGCTGTAGCGGATGGCCAACCGGCAGCCGACGCGACACCAGAAGACCTGGCATGCTACCAGTACCTGTTGTGGCAAGAAAGCCTCAAGCTGGAAGCCACGAGGGCGGAGCTGGCGGAGCGCAGAAGGCAGGCCAGCATATCGAGTGCGCGGCGGGTAGGTCTGTCCGTCCAATCTTCAGGGCGATCCCGCGACCCCCAAGCACAGCCTCGGTACTTGCGGATACCAGAGACGGATCGGAACAACGTCACCCGTAATCTGGAGGCGTCCTTCATGTCTGTGGACGAGTAGGGAATCCCTAACCCCAAGACTGCCTCTGGTGTACTAATGTCGGTGGCCACATACCTGCAGGCTACACAGCCGCCAGAAAGTGATCCGCGGGCAGCCCTGCATCGCCAACAAATCAAGTTCCTCAGTACAATGGGGACGACATTGATACCTGAGGAGCCACAACTAGTTGCAACCGCAGCAGCTGGCAACAACATGGTCAATCGCCGCCAGCCGAGTCCACGGCGGGAGACAAGAACTCGAGAAGCGGGCGACCGTACTCGAGATCGAGAAAACCGCGTCACCCGCGACCGGCGAAACCGCGGTAATCGCGGGCACGAGGAGCGCTACCAGCTCACCGAGGGTGAAGATGCGCGCAATGCCATCACGCATAACTAGGTCACCAGGAACCGCTTCACGCGAGCAGTGCAAGAGGAGGAAAGCGACAGCTCGTCGTCTGAGGATGACGTCGAACCCTGCGGCGCACTATGCTTCAGTCGACGCATCCGGGAGACCAGGATGCCAAAAGGATTCAGGTTAACCTCGGAAACCCCCAAGTATGATGGCCTACAAGAGCCGTCCGCCTGGTAGGAGGACTACCTGACGGCGGTAACCTGCCAAAGAGGATCGACGTCTACTGCCATGCAGTACATACAACTCATGCTCTTGGGATCGGCTCGAGCCTGTCTTAAAAGCCTACCGAGAGGCGCATACATCTGCTGGGAGGACTTCAAAGAGGACTTCGTCCGCAACTTCATCGGCACGTACAAGAGACCCGCCTCATTCGAGGAGCTGCGAGCTTGCAAGCAGCGTGAAGATGAGACGCTACGCGAGTACATCCAACGTTGGACTCTCCTCCGCAACGCGACGGAGAAGATATCGGAAGACAACGCCATATACGCGTTCACCCGAGGAGTCTATCGGGTCGAGCTCCGGGAGACCTTTGGTCGAGTGAAGCCCAAAACCATCGCCCACCTCATGCAGATAGCCAATGAGTGGGCAGATGGCGAAGATTCCATACGCAACGAGCGCGCCGGCACACCTGGCGTCAATGGTGATCAAGGTTCTTGGAGCCGCCGTAACAACGACCGCCGTCGCAAGAGGAAGTCGCGCGTCTACGAGGACACGGAGGGCATGGAACTCGTGGCGGCAGGCTTTACTGACAGCCGCGAGCAAAGAAAGCGTGACGACAATCGCTATGAGCGCGATAGTCGAACAACCGGTTACAAGAGCAGCAAGGAAGTCAAGCGCGAATGGCGACCGCGAGAGTCACGAAGTGGTCGAGCTCCACGGCCTCCTCCAACGCTTCATGATGCGTGCCGATTCCACATGTTCAGGGATGAGAACGGTGTTCTCACGTCCAAGCACCTCCTCAAAGACTGCGAAAAGTTTCAAGACCTCCATGCGCAGTACGCACGGCTCCTTTTGCAGCAGCAACAGCAGGCGCAGGGGGTACCGGGGGCACTGGCTGTGGGAGCACCGCACGCTCCACCATTGCCTCCGGGACACATGGCGGGCGCAATCCAGTACCAGCCACGGATAGAAGAGCCAAGATCTGATGGAGATGCTTATCCAAAACCTGTGGGTCGCATGTTCATGATCCAGAAAGGACGTCCCTCAAATCGGGACCAAAAACTCATAACAAGGCAGGTCCAGCTTACCGTCAAATCACCACCCGCGGTACCGGAGTACCTCAACTGGTCACATGCCAGCATAACATTCACCAGGGACGATCACCCACCTCAAGTCCCGCGGTCGGGTCATGCGGCCCTCGTTTTGGACGCGCAGATAGGAGGCTTCGCTATGAGCCGCGTGTTCATGGATGGTGGCAGCGGAATCAATATCATGTTCGCCGACACGCTGCGCGGAATGAACATACTGACGACAAGCCTGGCGCCCTTCGTCAACACCTTCCACGACATAGTACCACGGAGGCCAGTCTATCCCTTGGGAACGATCTCACTCGATGTGATCTTTGGCGAGCCAGCTAACTTCCGGAAGGAGCGGATAGAGTTCGAGGTGGTTGACTGGAAGTCGCAGTACCATGTCATCCTGGGACGACCAGCGTTCGCGCGGTTCATGGCGGTATGGCACTTTGCCTATCTGAAGCTGAAGATGCCGGGGCCCTACGGGACAATCACCGTCAACGGAAACTTCAATCGATCCGACGAGTGCGATCGCAAGTTCAACACGATCTCTGAGTCATTCGGGACGCAGGAGAAGCTCCAGGAGTTGGCACTCACCAATGACCGCACCCTCTTTCCCGAGGGCAAACAATCAGCGTCAGGCTCTGCCTTTAACGCGACAAACGACACAAGGGAGCATCAGGTGCACCCGATGGATCCTAAGAAGACAGTCCTCGTATCGATGTAACATCCCAAATTTATAATAAGAATTAACAAGACCCAAAATTCAGAACCAACAAAAACTTTTTCAAATTACTTCACTATTGATTGTGTTTTCCTATTTATTGTTCTGTTTGACCTTGTGTGACTTGTTGTTTATGTTGTTTGACTAGTAAATATTAATCGAAGAACCCAACCCAAGTAAAAATATATTAAAACTTCGATGATCATGTTATGACAAGAATATATTCCATAAATCTTTTCCTTCATATTTTGGCCCAAGACCATTTCAATGATGTTTGATTTCAGCAACAAATAAAATACCCTTTAGTTGAGAAAGTAAAAGTATTTCCAAAATTATGTGTTCCCAAAAATATGGAGAGCTATATGTTATTTCCTATCTAAAGCTAACCATGATATTTTGCATGTATATGCAACTCCCATTTTATAAACTCTATTTTCCACTCCATTTGAAAATAACACTAGTGGGAAATATGTAATCCCACATATTTCCATTCTCAAACTTTTTGAAAATTATTAAGTTATGAGTGGGATATTTTATAAATAACATCTTGTCATAATTGAGTGTGATCATTTTTATAATATAGTATTGTGAATTGTGGAATTGATGGTGAGATTAATTCATGTTGTTTGAATTGTGTGGTCATGAGTGTGATGTGAATATTGTTGTGTTTTGTTGCTTGATGTGGGTGTTTGCTAAATAAAATTATGAAGGAAGGAAAAGAAACAAAATGAAAACATCAACACATAAAATCAGGTGACCAGTGACAAACAAATTTCTCCAAGTGAGAAATTAATATTTTCTTTTAAACCAAAAATCAGTGGGGTGACATAGTGCTCACTCCCACTTTGCTCTAATATTCCTTCCCTGTTCAAAATATATTTCAAAAATCTAAAATTACATTTCTATTTGTTTCTTTAATCTTTCCAAATCACAAAATGTGCTATGATGCACTTGTCAAATAAATTCCATCATAGCACCCAAAAATCACCAACATCTATACTCATTTCCCACAGCCATTTGCCCACTTGTATCTCACCATTTGCTTTTAACCATTTTAAAACCTAATAGTGCCATATAGTGTCACATAGTGTTAGATGGTGCCCTATACCCTATATTCAATGGCAGCCCCACACTTGCCCTAATCTTGTCTCCCTCATGTCCAGCACTCACCCAGCACCCCCTTGCACGTTCTGGACAATCCCCAAGCAACCCCATACCCTAAACACCTAGCATAAGTAGCAATGGCAAGGCATGCCATCCACCATGCCCACCTTGTTCCAAACAGCACCAAACCTGAGAACCAACATGTCCTGGAGCTGTCCTTGGTCACCTGGAAGCACTACAAGCCGAGCCCCTTGCTCCTGGACCCTCCCCCTGCCCGCAGTCGCCGGTGAACTGCCGCCCGACATGCTGTCGAACACATTGCATGCGTGCCCGCACCGGAGCCACCCCGGCCGGCACACACCCGACCAGCACGCACCCGACTGCCCCGGCACGCGCAACACCTCCCTTGACCCCGCAGACACCGCGCCCGTGCTTCCCTCGCCCCGCACGACGCCGCCCCAGCACGCACCCGTGCCACCCGCGGCATGGCATGGCCACCCGGACCCCCCCTCACCATCCTCTCGCCTTCACGCCTCTCTCCGTCTATATAAGAGCCCCCTGGGCACTCCACTCAGCACACACCACCTCCACCACTCCCTCTCCTTCACCTCGACGCCCAGGAGCAGCCGAGGAGGAGCTCGGGGCTCCTCTTCAAGCAGCTCGGCCACCGAGCCGCGCCGCCGCTGCAGCCCATCTCCGGCGACGCCACCGGTGTCCAGGCGCAGCCCTAGCCACCCGCAGTCGACCCCGACCCTCGCCGCCACCTCTCGCCGCCGGCAAGTAGCCTCCCCGGCCACTCCCCGAGCCCTCTCTCTCTCCCCTAGCTCTCTGTCCGTCGGGAGGTCAAGGACGGTTGTGCGTCGTCGATCTCAGGATCAACGGCCACAGTGCGTTCCCGCCCGATTTAATTTTTCTGGAAAAACTGCTAAGTGCTGGAAACCATATAGCGTAGCCACGTTTGCATGCATTTTCTGAGCAATCTACTCCACCAAAATTTGAAATCTTTGCATGGTTAGAAAGAACAAGTTACATAGATTCAGATGCAACTTTTAGATTTCCAAAATAATTAGTTTAGACCAATGGAAACATGAGGAAAAGTATCTATGTTATGTCTGTTTTCAGAAACTTCTGAAAACAGATTACTGCTTAGGCCTTTTGATCCAATCATAGAAATTAATCTAGATTTATTTGGATGTTAGTAGTGGCATGTCATGTTAGTATGGTTAGAGTACTGCCATGACCAAGTGATTTGAACCCCAAAATAAATTCTGTGCAAAGGATAACATCTAGGGAAGTTAGCTAATCAGTGTACTCCACCACATGAAATAACAGGGATAGCCACTTCCTATACAAATTGCTATTGAACCAGAGGCCTAAAAATAGCAAACTAAAATCTTGTAGCTAGAAGAATATGCCATCTTCACAGAGATGCAAGCCATGATCATGTAGGGTAATTCCCTGATTTAAAATGAAGATGACAAATGTGCTAATTGATAAACTTAAAATGGGTAGATTTCTCTGTCAGAAATTTGATTAGAACTTTGAAATTCAATATCTTGAGATCTAGGAATCTAAAAATAGCAAATGAAAATGTTCTGGAAAGCTTATGAAATTATCTAACTAACTAAAGTGGTTTCACCCCATTTAGGTTAATAGATAAATAATGATATTAAAGATACCACAGAAGGTACAGAATATAAACTTGTTTGTTTCTGATACTCTACTAATCAAAATGAGTTCAAACCAATTCTGTTAGCTCACATTTAAGCAATACTAGTTACCCCTAAAAGGATTTAATTTTTGCTTACAATTAACTTGAGTTGTAGCAAAAACAATAAAACCAACATTCTGGATTAAAACATTTATACAGGGAGTTTAGTAACTCAAATTGAATTAAATCCAATTGGGTTGTTTCCTATAAATCAGTGGCTATCTGTATAATTTTAATTCATATTTTTGTGACCAACAGAACACAAGTTATGCAATTAAACATGAAACCCTAGTTTCTGCCTTAATTGTGACACAATTAAATAATAGATAATTCAAATAAATTGAAATCAAATTGTGTTGCTTTGTAAGTGCAGTAGCTATGTGTGATGCTTGAGAGATGTTGTGATGCTTGATTGAGTAGTTTAGAAATGGTATGTATTGCTTGTTTATTTTGATGATTAGATTATTTTGTGTGATTAATATAATTGCCTTGCTTGTTAAACTTAGTTGTCTTAAGTTGAGTACTAGCTTGAGTATCTAGCAATATCTCTACCATAGCTTGGTAAGATATTTAGAATTAAAGAAAGTAATTGGTGGATTAACTTTTGTCTGAAGTATTTCCTGTTTAAATAAAGATGCTTAATCACAACTTTAACCATATTTTTATAAACATGAGTAGTGAGGTGACTGCCAAACTTGTTTGTTAACTAATAGTTTTCCATCATGATTGTTGTTTGTTAGTAATTGTTTGATGATTGTTGTTGGAGTGCTCTACTGTATGTTGATTGTGATCTTTCCTTTTTACGACGTTAGATACCAACGCTATCGGAGTAAACCGTGGGAAGGATTTATTGGCAAGCAATCAGAGTTTATTTCTTTGATCAAGAGTATCAAGTCCAGAGACATTACGCTGGAAACAGGCAAGCTACTTCACTGAGCTTGCATTTATATTCATCTATTTGATCACCTGAAGTATTCAAAAGTAGCGATGATTTTAAAAACCTTTTTACAAAGATATGAAAAACTATTTTGCCAAGAGTAGATATGTATAACTATAGGATGGAAAAATATGATTTATTCCAAAACTCCTTTTCAAAGTACTTGGAAGAATGTGGAATGCCGGATGGTCGGCATGGAAGTGGAAAAGAGGTGATCGGTAATGTTTATGAAAAATGCACATTGTGTCTTAGTACTATGACGACCAGCCAATAACCTGTGCGACCACATCTACCCAACTATGGGAACGGGCGTAGTCATATAGTTTGCTCATGTTAGTACTGGATACCTCATCGACGGAGACGACTCCGTTATGCGTGAGGGGATGAGCATTGCGACTCTACCCCCTGACCCGGGTCTCGGCAATCTGATGGATTGAGGGATTGAAGGTCCACCTTTGGGTCGCCGGGCAAAACTACGAGTCCTTACATCTAGGTTCCTCGACGGAGGATCCTGTACTAGGTGTTGAAGGAATGGTGAATTCGTACGGGCAGGGTCCTATACTAGCATGAGCAAAGGACAGGCTATGGTCGGTGGCTCAACTTCGCATACACCTTGTATGGCGGGACGTGGCAGACACGATGAGCTACCGGATGGGTGTGGGAAAAGCGTGCTACCTCTGCAGAGGGTAAAACTATTCGAATAGCCGAGTCCTCGGATATGGACAGTTGGGAGGCTGTACTAGGCCTATGTGCAAGTTTGGAAAAAAGGTTTGAGATTTGAAAGAGAAAATGATGTGAAGGATGTTTTATGCAACTATGCCAATGTGCTGGTATGAGTTGTTGGAAATAATTGGACCATGATGAGACATGGTCGGGAAAAAGGAGGAGTTTTGGATAAATAAACAAAATGGTGATTTTCCAGGAAAAACTTTTAAAAAGGGACTTCTTATTTTAACAAACAGCTATTTTTTTCGGGAAAAATGTTTTAAAAGAAAACTCCTTACAAAGACAGTTTTATGGAAAAAAAAGAATCTAAAGCCTTCTTTTCGTTTTCTTTAACAAAGGCTATAGATGTTTTGAAAAATATACAAGGTTTATGAAAAGTTATAAAATTTCTCTTATTTTACTTCAACCAAAGTTATAGAGTTTTCAGACAAAGTTTTATTGAACAAAAGTCTATCATTCTCTTTTCAATAAAGATTAGAGTTTTCAAAGCAAACAAAGTTTTACTCAAACTATAAACAAAAAAAAAGAAAAGGGTAGTGCATGCTCTTTCGGGGGTAGTTTGCGAGTACAATTCCCATTGTACTCATAATGGTTTCGTCCCTGGCTATTGTCTTAGCCAGATTTTAAAGAAGAGCAGCTTGAAGAAGGAGACGGAACTGACGTCAATGCGAACTAGGGCGCTTCCCAGTCAGTTGCCTGTAGGGTTAAGGCGAATGACTTGGGCTCCACGTTGTTTGGTGATTTCCGCTGCAAGTACCTATTGAAGAATATGACTTCAATCAAGTAAGTAAATTCCTTCGGTATGTATGGATGTTCTTTGATTACCAGTTTGATTGTGCTCAGCGACACACTGATCATGGGATCGCTGATGTAGGCACAAGGGTATTTCGGACAGCTGGTCCGGGGTCCCCACAATCGACGAGCTTGCCTTCCGCATAGGAAGGCGCGCTCGTCGAGTTCCTACGTGAGAACTGGGAGATTTTCGCCTAGTGTCCAGCCGACATGCCAGGCATACCCAGGGAATTCGCCGAGGACGCTCTCCAGATCCTACCCAACGCGAGGCCCGTCAAGCAAATGATGTGCCGCTTTGCAGAGCCGAAGCGCCTCGCCATTGGGCAAGAAATTGATAGGCTCCTGGCAGCCAACTTTATCCGGGAGATCAAGAAGTCTGACTGGGTCGCAAATCTAGTTCTGGTGCCAAAGAAGAACACAGACATACTACGCATGTGTGTCGACTTCACTTCGTTAAACAAGTGTTGTCCAAAAGATCACTTTCCACTGCCTCGAATCGACCAGATTGTCGACTCGACTGCAGGCTGCGCACGACTCTGCTTCCTGGATGCCTATTCAGGCTATAACCAGATCAGGATGAAGAAATAAGACGAAGAGAAAACAGCATTCATCACACCCTTCGGTGTCTACTGCTACACAACGATGCACTTCGGGCTGAAGAACGCGGGTGCCACGTACCAGCGTATGATGCAGAACTGCCTCAAGGAGCAGATCGGACGCAATGTCCAGGTCTACGTTGACGACATCGTCATCAAGACCAAGCAGGAAGACACGCTCCTTGACGACCTACGCGAAACATTCGCTGCACTGAAGAAATACACCATCAAGCTGAACCCTACAAAGTGCGTGTTCGGCGTGCCAGCCGGGCAACTACTAGGCTACCTCGTATCTGCGCGAGGCATTGAAGCAAACTCGGAGAAAATTCAGGCGCTCCTGAAGATGCCGGCACCATCGAAGCTCAGGGATGTGCAGCAGCTCTCTGGAAGGATAGCGGCACTCAGCCGATTCATCAGCAAGCTCGGGGAGAAGGCGCTCCCGTTTTACCAACTGATGAAGAAGACGGACCGCTTCGAGTGGACCGAGGAAGCCCAAGCCGCCTTCGTCGACCTCAAACGCACTCTATCAACACCACCAGTCTTGGTGGCACCACACGAAAAGGAGCCGCTGTATCTCTATATAGCGGCCACAAACAGGGTGGTCAGTACGGTGCTGGTAGTTGAACGAGCTGAAGAAGGAAAAGCTCACGGCGTGCAGAGACCGATATACTACCTCAGCGAGGTGCTGTCCCAGTCAAAGCAGAGATACCCGCACTATCAGAAGCTGGCATATGGGGTATTCATGACCTCGCGAAAGGTGGCACACTATTTCCAGGAGCACCCCATCACGGTAGTGAGCGCGGCTCCCCTAAGTGACATACTCAATAACTCCAAAGCGACAGGCAGAGTCGCCAAATGGAGCATCGAATTAGGTCCTCTAGACCTAACATACAAACACCCAACAGCAATCAAGGCTCAAGTCCTCCCCGACTTCACTACAGAGTGGATGGAGATGCAGCTGCCATCGGTACCCGATACGTCCAACTCATGGACCATGTACTTCGATGGGTCCAAGAGGAACGAAGGCGTAGGAGCAGGTGTTATCCTCATATCACCCAAAGGTGACAAGCTCCGTTATGTGCTGCAGATGGACTTCGAGAAACCATCCAACAATGAAGCAGAATATGAAGCCCTGATCCATGGGATGAAGATGGCTAAGGAGTGCAGCGCTGATCGCCTGATGATATACGGAGACTCGAACCTGGTCGTGCAACAGACCATGAAGGAGTGCGACGCGACAACAGAGAACATGATAGCATACAAAAACCTGTATAACATCATGGAAGGAAACTTCGACGGCTGCGAGCTTTGCCATGTCGGGCGAGCAAGCAATGAGGAAGTCGACACCCTAGCCAACATTGGGTCCTTGAAACTCAAGCTGCCCCCCCGGGGTCTTCCTGGAGAAGATAAACAAAAGATCTATCAAGGTCAAGCAGCCTGCGGCTCCCTCTACACCAGCAACCGGGACCGAAACCGCAAGCAAAGACGCACCTGCAGCAGCAGAACCTTCAATCAAAGTATTCCTCGTCGAAGCCATCTGGACAAAGCCATTCCTGGCATATATGCTCCGGCAGGAGCTTCCAGAGGACACAGTCGAAGCACGGCGCATCACTCGTCGATCAAAAGCATTCACAATAATCGGCGGAGAGCTATACAAGCACAGCATATCAGGCATCCTCCAGAGGTGCATCGCATCATAGGACGGCCGGGCCTTACTCCTCGAGATCCATGATGGCACGTGCGGACACCATGCTAGCAGCAGAGCCCTAGTCGCCAAGGCCCTGCGTGCTGGATTCTACTGGCCCACGGCGTTGCAGGACGTTGAGGACATCGTCAAGCGGTGTATCGGCTGCCAAAAATTCGCAACAAGACCTCATGCACCGGCGTCAGAACTGAAGACAATACCTTTGGCATGGCCTTTCGCCCAGTGGGGACTCGATATGGTCGGACCACTGCGCAAGTCGTCTCGAGGAGGACACACACATCTGCTGGTGGCTGTCGATAAATTCACCAAATGGATAGAGGCCGTGCCAGTTACCAACTGCGCAGCTAACTCAGCTGTCAACTTCATCAAGTCCATCATGTTCCGCTTTGGAGTGCCTCACGGCATCATCACCGACAACGGAACAAACTTCACCGCCGAAGAGTTCCAAGATTTCTGCAAAGAGCAAGGGATCAAGCTCAATTACGCCTCGGTCGCCCATCCGCAGTCCAATAGACAAGTGGAGAAAGCGAACGGCCTCGTCTGCAGCGGAGTCAAGAAACGCCTCTTCGTGCCGCTCAAGGGCGCAGCGGGTGCTTGGGTGGAGGAGCTACCCTCCGTGCTCTGGAGCCTACGCACCACGCCAAACAGATCAACCCAGTACACCCCATTCTTCATGGTGTACGGAGCAGAAGCAGTCCTGCCACATGACATACGCTTCGACGCACCTCGCATTGTCGCGTATGATGAAGACGACGCTGAAGCCGCACTCGAAGACGACGTCGACTTGCTGGACGAGGCCCGTGACATCGCACTCTCCCGAACAGCTATCTACCAGCAGAACCTCCGCAACTACCACAGCAAGCGGTTGCGCACAAGAGCCTTTGTCGAAGGAGACCTGGTAGTCAGGCTCAAACAGAAGAAGGTGCACAAGCTCGCCTCCCCATGGGAGGGACCCTTCATCATCGCCGAGGTCATCGGAGGAGGCGCATACTGCCTGAAGGACCCGAAGACAGGCGAACTCATCCGCAACCCATGGAACGCGGTGCAACTAAGACGCTTTTACGCGTAGCAAAACTGATGATAAGGCTATTCAGCCATTGATGTAATTCTTGAGACTTTTTCTCCCATAATAAAAGCGCAATGTTCCTCTATCTTCGGAGTCGACATACCGCTCGCCAAAGAAAATCGCCTCCGCAGCACCCGATACTCGGGGGCTGCGTCGTATGGCTAACCACTAACAAATTCCGGAGCAGCTCACGACGCTCGGGGGCTGCACTGTTGAGCTAAACACAAACAAAGAAGAACCGCCTCCGCAGCACCTGATACTCGGGGGCTGCGTTGTATGGCCAACCAAAAGCAAACTCCAGACAGCACCCGACGCTCGGGGGCTGCACTATCGACCAAAACAAAAACAAGGAAAATCGCCTCCGTGGCACCCTATACTCGGGGGCTGCGTCGCTTAGGCCAAAACAAAACAAACCACATATACAGAACAACTCCAATCTCTACAGAGCAAACATAGAAGTTTTCTGCAAGTATACAAAGTGTTTGTACAAATGAAAATCAGTCTACAGGCTCGTCCTTTGGAACCCGCGACGCCACATAGTCGGAGTAAACCTCGGTGTCGCATTCTAGCTTCCTAACCAACTTGACAGCTACGTCTTCTACGGCACGATAATGGGCGTCCATCGGCGTAGGCTCCCCGTCTTCCCTGTTGGGGACCTCTTCTATTCCCCTCAGGACGAGATACGGGTGCCGCCGGTGAACAAAAGCTAAGGCGTACGTCGCACCGCTGACAAGCTGCGTCCGGATAAAACTCTCTGCAGCCCTGCTGTTGCGGAATCGCGCCATGAGAGCCCCAAGACCCTGCGGCTGTGGATCCAGGGGGAACATCGCCTTGTACACAAGCGCCAGCGCAGAACGGCATGGCCCAGCGAAGGACGTCACCTGGCCTATGCGATCTTGAAGAACGGCCAGCACCCGACCTCGGGAGGGGTCTGACCAAAACGAGGTAATGTCGCGCCCGACAGCCTCAGCTATATGGCGAAGTCGATTTTCCACCCGACCAGCCTCAGCTTGAGGGTCTTGTTGTACAACTGCACACGAAGGAAAAATGAAGCAACTAAGAAAACAACTGACGCCAAAGGACTCGGGGGCTCGCAGCCACTTACACAGTAAGTCTGTGTTGGCCTTTTCCAGTTCCTCAAGGAGAAAAGCTTCTCGTTCAGCGGGGCGAGGCTATTTCGACTTCAGTACGGCCAAGGCAACCCTGTGCCACCCGCAGGTCTTGCTCAAGCCTAGAGCAGCGATCCCGGAGCATCGTGAGCCGATAATCCCCGGAGTCGCGGTTCCCAGAAGAACAACCAGCAGTCGAGGCCGCAGGGACATGGGGTGCGGCGTCAGAAGGTGGGACGGTGATCATTGGATTTACCTATTAGCAAAGCCAAGCAGACAGGTATGAGACAACCTTCCAGAAGAAGGCACGGGGGCTGGAAGAAGTCGCAAGGCACAAGGACATCAGATTAAATGCAAAATGTTATCTAAAGTTTGCAGCTGGCACAGTCATTACAAAGGAGCGACAGGCGTCGCCACAGATAAACTACAAAATATGAAAAATACAAAGATAAGCAGCTAGCTACTGTGAGCTCGCGGATTTCTTGGCCTTCTCCGCACGCTTGGCAGCCTGCTTCTCCAAGGTCTCAGTCAGCTTTTGTGCCAACTCGCGAGACCGCGCGGCAAAACCACCAAGAGGCATCAGCTTGCCGTCGGGTCCGCGGGGCAGCCCAGACATGGCCTTGTCGAGGTCACCCTCGAATCCGTGCCCCAGCAGCATAAGTAGGGTGGTCTGCGAGCCACGTACCATGTGCTCGCATTTGAAGTCGTCTATGGCGGAGCCGTCGAGACCAAACAGCGCAGCCAGTTCAAAGAGAGAAGCAGGAGGCTGCCCCTCGGGAAACAGGCTGCCGTGCAAGCTCGTCAGCGCGCCGGTAGCCTTCTCCAGGAGACCGCCCGTCTGCTGGCTGGCACCCTCCACAGCGGCAACTGTGCCGTCCAAGTCGTCGATGGCAACCTGGGCGCTGGAACATGCCATAGTGCCAAGGCTACCTGAAGAAAGCAGAAAAGAAACTCGGTTAAACCAAAGGAAGTAGAAGGAACATAGAAAAGCAGAGTCAACACTTACCCAACAAGGAGCTGCTCGCCGCGCAGAGGCGTTGCACCAAGGACTGCTTGCGGGCATCATCTGCCTCCTTCGCGGCCATGGCGGCGTCCAGCTGCTCCTTGAAGGTAGCAGCCTGCTGCGAGGCGATTTCCTTCTCGCGTCGCGACTGCGCCAACGACTCTGTAGGCAAAAGACGTTCAAGCAAATAGCAATAAAAACACTCCAAAGCAGCGGAAGGCAAAAAGACAAACCTCGGATTTTGGCGGACTCACGCTCCAGGCGAGTTTTCTCCGCCGCGAAACGGCGGCCGATACCCAACAGCTCAAGTGCCATAGGCTGTACAATTCAAAAAACAAAGAGTCAACGGAAGAACTTGAGTCTGTACATGACTGAATTCAGTCGCCCACAGACTCGGGGGCTACTCCCATCGGGAGCGCTGTCGCGCACCCGATAAGTCACTGACATAAAGCAAGAAGCAAAGAAACAAAGAAGAAAGCTCAGTCTAGAGTCTATACCCAACTGTGCCTAGTTGACCATAGACTCGGGGGCTACTCCCATCGGGAGCGCTGTCACGCACCCGATACAAACAGAAAATATTCACTACTTACGTGCTCGGCTGAAGCAAGCGGAGGAGCACTGCTGATGGTGACAAGGGCATCGCCAGGAGCCGAGTCAGTCGCGGCCGGCGCGATGTCATGACCAGACGGTGGTGGAGGAGCCGCTGTCCCGCCACGACGGGCATCCACGCTGTCACCCTCGTCCAGCTGTTTGCCCGCATTGGGCGGCAGAGTCGAACCAGAGGAAGAGTCCCTGCAGATGAGCACATAATAAGCCAATAAGTTCAAATAGAAAAAAGAAGGGGAAACAGCAGTTAGAAACTTACGAGCAAAGGACAGTCAGCAGAGTGGCAGGGTCGAGGCAGTGCGGCGCAACACGAGCCTTCTTCGGCGGAGGCTCCACGGGATCACGCGCCGGAGGAACCTCCTCGGCGGCACGACTATGAGGCGATGACGAACAGGAGCCCTCCGCGATAGGACCCTGTTTCGACTTCCCCGCTGCCTCGGAGCCAGCTTCAAGTTGGCGCTTGCGGTGAACAAGAGGGGTTTCATCACTGTCCGCAACCTCCGCATCCTCAGCCGATCCAGCGGAACAGACAGAAATGTCCTGTTCATCAGGATCATCCCGCAAGTTAGGGGCCGCAGAAGTTCCCCTCTTGTCAGGAAGAGGAGGAAGGCTGACAAACGTCGAGAAGCCCTTTGGGCAGAAAAACAAAGAATCTTCCTCAGAAATCAAAACATTGGAAAATCAACGAACAAAGCAAAAGATACAGAAGAACAAAGTACATACCTCCGGCACAGGGTTATCGAGGCTGAATGGAACCACGGGCGATTCAAGGACGTTCGCCTCGCCGACCTTGAGCATGGTCACCGCGCAAACGCGAGACTCGATCTCGCTCGCGGACAACTCCTCCGCGGATGTGCGCGTCACGTCGGCGGCTCCGGCAAACTCGAATAACGGGTGTGCCCGAGCTTGAGTCGGGTGCACCCGCCTTCTGATGAAAGTGGCGATAAGGTGAACGCCACTTACCTCCTTGCTGGCGGTCTTCAGCAGATTCGACACCCGAGCCATGAGGGATTCAGACTCCTTGATCTCTCGGGCGTCGGGGCGGTGCGTCCAGGACTTCTTCTTCGTCACGGTCACGCCAGCACGGAACGGGGGAACCCCGTACTTCTGCCCGGGCTGGTGGACGTCGGCGACGTAGAACCATTTCTTCCTCCAGTTCTGCGCGGACTCGAGCTGCTTCAGGTTGAAGTACTCGATGTCCCCGCGGGACTGGATGCCGAAACCCCCGACGGGGTAAACACCGCGAGCGCCGGCGTTGCGCTTGACATTGAAGATCCGCTGCCACAGCCCCCAGTGCGGGTGAATGCCGAGGAAGCACTCGCATAGGACGATGAAGTAGCTGATGTGGAGGATGGCGTTCGGCGTGAAGTCGTGGAGCTGGACGCTGTACGCGTACATCAGCCCCCGGACGAACTCGTGAACAGGGAAGGCGAATCCCCTGTTCACAAAATCGACAAAGCAGACGCGCTCGCCGTCGCGGGGATGAGGGGCCAACTCGTCGTCGGGCGCCCGCGTCGCCATCTTCTCCAACGACGGCAGGAAGCCATCGCGGCGCAGCACATCCAGTTGATGCTCATCCACGGACGACCTCTGCCAGTCGCCGGGGATCTTCTTCAGCCCACCAGCCATGCTGGTGGCGATGGCGGCAGCGGCGCTGGCGGACCTCCTCTTTCTGGTGGTCTTCTTCATGCCGGAGCTGGACATACGTGCTTTGGTGGCTACGAACAGAGAGGCAGAGCGCAAGGGGGAGAAGGAGAACTTCGGCGGTGAGAATGGGGATTGTGCATTTTTCACCGCCGGACGCCCCTTACTTATCCATCGGGCTGGGCGATCTGTGCCGTTCGATGATTCATCGAGCAAAACGAAGCACATCCAACCATACACGCGGCACGTGCGGAGGGCAACCGTCGCCGGCCGCATCGCCCACTACGCACGAGAAACGAGGAGGCCACCATCAAGGAGTTGCGAAATTTTCGCACCCACCAGTCAAACTGACGTGACGTTTCGTACTGTCACTTCTGGCAGGCCAAACGGCAGAACGCCTCGGTAGCGCAGCGCACGCGCGTGGCGTCATCCATGACGCAGAAGATACAGACTGCCCTCGGCACGGTTGTAGTCGAAAAGGTATCGACTCCCACATGCTGCCAGACTGAACAAAGTTGACATCTGCTCACTCCCATCGGGAGCAAAAGAAATCCTTCGATCTTCGACAAAATAAATGGGTTGAGATTATCCCCAGATTCAAATAATTCAGCATAAATCTGGGGAGCACTCCCATCGGGAGTGTCACCACGCACTCGATGGAAGCACGACTGTGCAACACTCGAAAGGTTATCGACTCCGGTCTAACCCGAGCAACATACCCGAGATGAATCAAACACAGCTGACCCTCGGATGCTGCACTCTGAAGTGCAAAGGTACGACCCACCGATCCATCGTGTAGGGCCAGGCCCACTGGCAGCAGCCGTGGTAGCTTGACAGATATGCCGCACCAGCAGGTGCGAAGAAAAATCCCGAGGGACGCGTTGGGTACCCTTTCTGGCCGAATTCGACTCCGTAAGATCCCGAGCGGCTGGAGTCGAAGGGACTAGCCTCCAAGCTCGAGCCTGGGGACTCGAGTTTGATGAACGCTAATAACGTTTGTGCCCAAGAGCACTTAACTGGTCCCGATCCGTCGAGAGTAACAGGCTTATTATGCGAGATCCACCACTAAGCGTCCTGAAACACGGATACGAATAAATCACTAAAAGCATAACTCGCACCAGGACGATACAATGCGGAGGAGTCCCAACCAGACTCTCCAAGTCTACTAGGTCCTCGGGGGCTACTGACGTGGGTACACCTTTCGGGTGTGCCACCATGGACTACCCTGGTGCGGAAGAGAATAAAAGGCCCATCTGTCATCAGGCCCAGGAAGGAGGCCCTGAAGGAAAGACTCAGAGATATTAGGTCGGCAGGCCCAGATGTAAACCTAGTCGGTAATGGACCCGAGACCCAGTCCCACTATTTAAGGACTGGGAGGGCCGCCGACCTAGGGTACGTTCATACTCACCACCAGAAACCCTAGCGAAATCGCATCTCACGATCTCGCCATTGTAACCGATCTGTAAGCTCCATCATCAATACCAGACAAGCAGGACGTAGGGCTTTTACCTTCGGGGGCCTGAACCTGGGTAAATCTCTCTTGTCAGCCGACGAATCCACCAGTACCACCATCTTCTTCTCCTATTCTCTCAACCCGAGGATGTCATCCGAGGGATTTGGCGTGGTAACCCCACGTCAGTAGGTTTCCTCCTGTAAGCCCTAGGCTGGACGCCTTTATAAGCCGGCCTACGGGATGCCTTAGGGCACGACTCAATACGATCCAGCTTAGACATAGCAATCTCGGCGAGAACTTCTGTCTCAGCGAGAACTATCACTGTAACCCGGCGATATTGCCTTATAGTGATTTATAGCAGCATGTAGGATCACGCCACCGTCATGTGATCCGAAGCTGGGTAAACTTGTGTCTATCCCGTTGCCGGAATACCCCACGTCTCCAAAACCCCTCTCTCTACCTAGCTCGATGGCACCCCTGCCGAGGCTAGATTCAACAATACCACAACATGAACGCTTTGGCCACGATTGCCCTTGATGACGCGTGGTGGCCGCATTCGCCTTGGTGAATTTCCTTGAGGATTTTGATTCCTTCTTCTTGGCTTACGCAGCGCTAGAAGATGCCTGAAACGCTGCGCTTGTACAACTCGTTGTTGATGATGGTGTAGGCGCTTGCTCGACGCTTGATTTGTCTGGCGGCGAGTTCATCCGCCGGGAGTTCGTCGTTGGCGAGGTAGCCGAGGAAGAGTTGTGTCCATGGCGGAGCTTCTTCGATGACAAGGGCCTCGACGGCTTCCGGCTTGTGAGCAGCCGGCTCGTCCGGCTCCAAGCCTTGGGGCATCCGGATGGAGTCAGAGCCAGGGCATGGTGTGATGGACGGCTTGTACAGCTTTTCGAGGGCGATGCCAGGTGGAATTTCTTGCCGGAGGGAGTCGATGTTCGCTAATGTGTCAGCCGCCTCGTTGTTGGAGCGGTGAATGTGGTGGAACTCACATCCGTCAAAGCATCCCGCAAGTTGCTGGACGTAGAAGTGGTAGGCGGCCATGTTGGGGTCCTTGGCGTCCCAATGCCCGGTGGTTTGCTGGACCACCAAGTCGGAGTCTCCGTAGCAGAGGGTCCACTTGATGTTCATAGCCTTTGCGAGCTTGAGGCCGTGCGCGAGTGATTCATATTCAGCTACATTGTTGGACGCCGTGAAGTGGATCTGTAAGACGTACTCGAGCCGGCATCCCTTGGGAGAGGTGAGGACGACTCTGGCTCTGAGTCCCAGTATCTTTTGGAGCCGTCGAAGTGCATGAGCTAATGTTGACCAGAATCGGGAGGCAGCAGTATATATTCCGTCTCGGTCCAGTCGATGAGGAAATCGGCGAGCACTTGTGATTTGATCGCTGTTCTCTTGCCGTAGTCAACTCCGTGCGCCGTTAGGTTGATCGCCCATTTCGCGACCCTGCCGATTGCGTCTTTGTTGCATATGATCTCGGCGAGTGGAGCCTCGCTTATGACCTTGATCGGATGCTCTTGAAAGTAGTGCTTCTGTTTTTTAGCCGCCATGTATACGCCGTATGCGAGCTTCTGGTAGTGAGGATAGTTTTGCTTCGATTGCGAGAGCACTTCGCTAAGGTAATAGACAGTCCGCTGCACCAACTGCTGCTTGCCGGCTTCTTCTCGTTCCACCACAAAGACATCGCTGACGACCCGGTTCGAGGCGGCGATGTACAGGAGCATGGGCTCCTTCGGGGTTGGAGGCGCTAGAACGGGGGTGGTGGCGAGTGCGCGCTTGAGCTCGATGAAGGCGGCGTCGGCCGCCTCGCTCCAGACGAACTTGTCCGTCTTCTTCAACAGGTGATACAGCGGAAGAGCTTTTTCTCCCAGCCGGCTGATGAAGCAGCTGATGAAGCGGCTGAGGAAGGCCAGGCAGCCAGTGAACTTCTGGATGTCCCTAACGCTCCTTGGTCGTCGCATGTTGTCGATGGCGGCGATCTTCTCCGGGTTGGCTTTGATTCCTCGCACCGATACGAGGAAACCGAGCAGCCGTCCGGCCGGCACGCCGAACACGCATTTCTCCGGATTGAGCTTCATTTGGAAGCGTCGTAGGTTGTCGAACGTCTCCTTGAGGTCATCGAGCAGGGTGCGCTTCTCCTTGGTCTTGATGACAATGTCGTCAATGTATGCGTGCGCGTTGCGACCAATTTGGTCGTGCAGGCACTTCTGCATGCATCGCTGGTACGTTGCTCCCGTATTCTTCAAGCTGAACGGCATGGTGGTGTAGCAGAACGGTCCGTAGGGGGTCATGAAGGATGTCTTGAGTTGATCGTCCGGGTTCAGCGGTATTTGGTGGTAGTCGGAGTAGGCGTCGAGGAGGGAGAGGAGGTCACAGCCGGCCGTGGAGTCGATCACTTGGTCGATGTGTGGCAAGGCGAAGGGTCCTTGTGGCAGACCTTATTGAGATTGGTGTAATCGATACACATCCTCCACTTCCCATTCTTCTTGAGTACTAGGACTGGGCTAGCTAACCATTCCGGATGTTGTACTTCCATGATAAAACCGGCTGCGAGCAGCCTGGCTATCTCTTCTCCTATTATCTTCCTCCTTTCTTCAGCGAAATGGCGCAAGGATTGTTTGACCGGCTTTGCGTCTGGCCGGACATGTAGAGAGTGCTCGGCGAATTCCCTCGGTACACCAGGCATGTCCTTGGGGGACCACGTGAAGATGTCTCGGTTCTCACGGAGGAATTCGACGAGCTCGCTTTCCTATTTGGGGTCCAGATTCGCCCCCACAGTGACGAACTTGGACTTGTCATTGTCGTCGAAGTAGATCTTCTTAGTATCTCGTGCCGCCTGGAAATTTGATTTGCTATCCGGCTTGGCCGACTCCGGTATTTCCAGCTTCTCTTCACTGGCCTTGCGCTTGAACTGCCGCATCTCCTCGTGACCATTGTTTCGGCTACCTTCGCGCTGTCCGTGGTGCAGGCGATGGAGCGCTTGTAGTCCACAGAAATGGTAATGATTCCGCGTGGACCTGGCAGCTTCATCTTGAGGTAGGCGTAGTGAGGTACCGCCATGAACTTGGCGAGCGCCGGCCGTCCAAATATAGCGTGGTAGGCACTAGTCTGGTCAACCACCTCAAAGGAGACAGTCTCGCGGCGATGGTTGTCCTTGGTGCCTAATAGGACGTCAAGCCGGATGAGCCCCATGGAGGAGCCGGCACGCCCTGGTACGATGCCGTGGAAGACCGTCCAGCTTGGCATCAGGCTGGACTCAGAGACGCCCTACTTTTCCAGTGTGTCACGGTAGATTATGTTGATGCTGCTGCCTCCATCGATGAGGACGCGTGAGAAGGTGCATGCGCGCTTGGGGGAGATGTGCATGGGCTCTAGGACCACAGCATTGCCGCCCGGGTTGGGCATCAGCTCCGGGTGGTCGCTGCGGTCCCATGTGATAGCCTCTTCCGACCAGTTGAGATACTGGGGGACGGGAGGAACCACAGCATTCACTTCCCTGAATCGCTCTCGCCGGCTTCGCTTGTCATCGCGGTCGCTGACGAACACGATGTATGTGGCGTTCGGATTCCGGTACTCATCGCGGCCCTTTGGTGGTGGAGATGGGAGACGTTCCCTTCTTTGGTCCTCGCATTGGCGGTCATCGCGGTTCCTGTCCTCGTGCCGCCTGTCATCGCGCCTCCGATCGTCTCGTCCAGCTTCATTCGGAGGAGGAGGTGGATCCCGCCGTTCGTACGGTGGTGGTCTTGGACGGCCGAGGTTGCACTGTATAACAGTGTGGTTAGCCGGCCGGTCGCCATGGTTCCGGCATGGTCGGTCAAGCAGAGACTCGTAGTTGTTCTTCGCCCTTGTAAAGTGCATGTCCCTGCTTGTCCTCATGCGGCGATTGTCGAAGTCGTCTGGCCTTCCTTCTGTGGTGGCGACGACCATGGACTCGACGCGGTCATTAGTAGACTTGTGTTTGCCAGATGTGTCGGAGTCGCGCCGGCTTGATCTTCCTTCTTGCGCTTCCGTCCGGCTTCTGCGCGTAGAGTAGAGTCTGATCCTGGCAGCCTTGGATGAAGTACTGGACGGCTTGGAATTCCGGAATCCCTTCATAGGAATTGCGCAAGCCGGTCCATCGGGTGAGATAGGCACGGTCTGACTCGTCGTCCTTTTGCCTGCACATCGCGAGCAGCTGCGCGTTGCCTGGGCGCAGGTAAGTGCCGGTTAAGTTGCGGTTGAACACTTCTTCGAAGTCCAGCCAGCTGTTGACGCTTTTAGCTGGGAGTCTGTTCAGCCAGGTCCGAGCCGATCCCTGGAGCATGAGCAGCACGTAGCGTACGGCCACCCGGTTGTTGCCGCCTGCAATGTTGACTGCGGTGACGTAATAGGCCAGCCAGTCTTCCGGCTTGGCAGTGCCGTTGTACTTGGGCGTGTCCCTTGGGAGCATGAATCCCTTTGGTAACTGCTCTGTCCGGATGCGTGGTCCGAAACAGCGATGTGCGGCAATGTATTCTTCCTCGATGATGCTTGAAGCCTTGAGCGACTTGATGCGTTGGCGAGCGTTGTTGCTGGTTTCCGGTCCCAGTGTGTAGCGCCCCGACCCCGGAATTATACAGAGAGGCTATGTAACCCACAGGCTATGCTACACAATCGAAGGGCATGGAACCGCTCCCACGCAACACATCGATCGTGCCATAAACACTGGCATAGCTATCAATGTATAGTAAGGAGATCAAGACTTGTGGAACAACTGGCACATCACAGACTCTACGACACAAAGAGATCATATAGCAACTCATATAACGAGAAAGATACAAATCACACACAGGGGTCACAGACCCATCATTACATCATGTGGAAGCGAGGTAGTGTTGTCTAACAACAAGATCCAAAATATGGCCTAAGAGGCCTACAGATAAACATCCCGTGCCAGCCTGTTCCAGGACGTCCCAAGCTGCCACCTGTGAACCCCAGACTACTCGTCGATATCTACGAAGAACCCACCTGTCTGCTCGGTGTCGTCCTCCTCTGAAACAAGTAATAAGCAACAAAGAGAGACTGAGTACGACGTACTCGCAAGGTTAGTAGGGCGATATAGGCCCAATGTTGACAAGGCTCTAAAGCTGTATAGTAGTTATTTTGCATAAATCTAGTTTTCCTTTTAAAAGACATAACCCATGGCATCGACTACTCAGAAGATTTTTCGAAAGGGGATAAGAAGGTAAACTTTCATCTTCGGGTCTCATTGAACCAACTTGTAGCCAGAACCCACTCAGCTCCACCAAGGCACTCCCTCGAATCACCCTCGAGGAAATGAACCTTTTCACACACGTTGAGTTCCAACCTTTAGCTGCCAAATTTTAATAAATGTTCAGGTTCTCTATGATCTTATCATCTATTCCCAAGTCGTCCATAACCGCGGACATGGCTTTTCAAAAAGATTTAACCCTGCAGTGGTGTACTAATTTACCCACCGGTACCATCCGGCTCGCCTGATTAGCTCCACTACAACAAAACTATGTAGTAGAGACATTTTTATAGAGACACTCTTACCTATGTCTCTTACAACCTAATCTAATTTACGGTAGAGACATTAATAGAGACATTTTGAAGAATGTCTTAGCAGTAGAGACAACCACTTAGAGACATTCTATAAAATGTCTCTTAATCTTCATCTAAAGGCATTTTAAGAGACATTCTTAAGGATGTCTTAATAATAGGGACATCTCATTGAGACACTCTTCATATTGTCTCTTTATATTAACACACTTAAGCGCTAGTTGTGCGATAAGTCAGATGGTTTTCCTTCTAAAAATATTACACTCCAATAACCGCCAATGACTAGTCGGGCAATAAGTTAGATCGTTTTCCTTACGAATAATTAGAGTTCGCGCGATAATCCCGCGCTGTCACGCCTCCTCTCTCCCCCACCTCGCCCACGCCGCCACGCGACCACGATCCCATCAGCATCGAACCACCATCCTATGAGCCCTCTTAAGCACATCTCCCTGGCATGCACGCGCTCGGTTTTCATCAAATGACACCGAGGCGGTGGCGCAGCAAGATTCGAAGATGGCTCGCACCTCCTCGCAGTCGCAGTCCACCGTCGGGGCCTACCCGGCGCCTCCCGTCTGACCAACGTCGGGGCCGCACCTCGGCCGCGTCCTCCTCCTCCTCCGACGCGGGCGGCGGCAGTGGAACAACATAGTGCTACCCTAAGCACACAAGCCACACACACGCACACTCACCTGGCCTCTCAACTCCTTGCTCCTTCCGCAAGATCCCTCATCGAGGACGCCGCCAACGACCACAGGTTAATGCTGGGTACTGGCTCCTGAATCCCTCCTCTCTCTCCTTGACCTATTCCTCCAATTTTCCCCTTCAGTTACAGCCCCAAATTCTTTGATTTGCTCTCTGTTTTTGGATTTCAGGCTGGGATGCTGCTAGCGCTCTTCTACTCAGCTCCAGGATCAGGTCGCCGGCCGCGCTGCCGCAAAGGAGCCGCTCCACTCAATCTATCGCTCTCATTCTCTTGCCTGCTACTAAAATCACTGAATTAAAACTCTAGAGAGACGTATGGCTTTAAGCCTAGATCTATTAGCGTGCAAGTACATCCGGTGGTCAAGCTCTCATTACTAAGCTTTGTATTTTTGTTAGGTACAAATTCCCCAAATTGCACTAACGATGGAGATTGGTGAACCTGTGTTAATCCCACTTTTTTTGGGGTGAAATGTAAGAATTTCTTGTTATATGTTTATCCTAGAATAGGAGGTGGTGTATAAACACAAATTCCAATCACAGGTATTACTTTCTGCATTGTGTGGGTGCATGCAAATTTTTTCTTCTCAAATCCATGCATGTATCAAAAGGTTTATAAAGGACATAAGATATGATTTAGATGCAAATTTTCATGTCTATTTTCAGTTAGAATTTACTGCAGTTTTCCTCACAAAAACACAAATCAGTTTCAGCTCAACATTCCTCTCTGTTTTTCCCACTTTGACTCATGTATCAGAGTAACATAAGATTGGACTGAAATAAGAAGCAGGTTTAAATTGTTTGGAGAGTCATTGTAAGCTAGAAACATAATTAAGTATTATTCCATGTCTAATTAAAACTACTCTAGTAAAATTCCTTTTGCAGGTTAGCTACAGCACAACTTAACCTGAAATCCTATGATGCTCTCGTTTGCTGGTATATTCCACTGTACCATGCATACAAGAACATGTTTTATCGAGGAAAGTGTTCTCGATAGTCTATGATATTAGATTGGTAGGTGGGATATACTCCTTTGAAAATAAGTTAATTTCATTGCATTCTATGTTTTGGAATGACTCTCCTGTTAAACATACTTGGTTGATAATGCAGCGTGCATGTGCTGTGAAAGCTAAGGAGCATTGCCATAATTCATCTTCAGCACATGAACAAAGATTTGTGAAGGTGCTTTCCGAAATTCTTGTCACAACGTTATTTTCCATCATGTTATGCAGAACCTGAAATCTTTTGTTTGGAAATATAAGATGATGTATTTCTGCTTGAAAGCTTGATGAAATGTTATCCTCTGTATAAAAATCACTTCGCAGTAGCATCTCTTATTAAGTGACTGTTCACACAAATCCACATCAATAGACATGCGTTCTGGTAGAATTTGTAGTTTCAGTACTATTGTACAGTCTACTTTTGTAGACCATTTGTGGATATCCAAAATGTAGAATATGCTATCGGTCATTGCGCATATTACTTGGCCATCTACTCGCGTAGGTTTGATTTAATGCATTTTAATTAACATTTCGTGGTTTTTAATTGGGATTGCTTATTTGCAAAAAATTGATGTACATGTGTATCAATTATCAAAAGAAAAACAATTGTTTTACAGGTTAAGACAGGTAAAATATGATTCAAATTGAGGCAACATGTCTTTCTTAACTTGCAATCTGAGTAATAACTTCCATAATGATAGTTTATTTGAATCTATGATAAGAGTAATATGTCATTTCTATATAAGCAGTCTGCTCTTTGGACTGAAATGACACTAGTTTGGTGATTGGAGGGGTCTTTGTATTTTACTCCATATGATGGGTGACGACAATAGCTCCAAAGGGAACTCTATAGTGCTTGGTCATATGGTGATCTAGTGGTGTATGTAGTATTTTTAAGGCAGGGGGAGGTTGTTAGTTGTACAACTTTTTTCTATTTTTTTGTTTCATGGCCATGTCAATGTTACATGTTCTATACTCATATTTTTATTTAGAATTAGTGAAATCTCAATGTATATATTGCCTATTGCTATGAATGAGTATCCAATTATCTGTTGTTCCTATCTTTCAGAGAGCAAACTTTATATTTGGAAAGACATAAAAGAATGTCTCAAGGAAAGAACAAAATATCATAACAAGGTGCCTCTACAAATTAAGAAGGGACAATATGTGTGCACACCCTATATTTTTCTAGAGACCGAATGAAATGTCTCACTAACACGACTCTACATTTCTAGAGATGGATACATTGCCACACCAAAATGTTTCTATTAATGCTAGAGACAAGCTAAAAGGCTGCATGGAAGTGCCTCTATACCTATACATACAAATTCAAAGTGTATCTTTGAAGTGCATTTTTTTGTGTAGATACACAATCTGATGTCTTTTACAAAGTGACACTATGTCATCTATAGACATTCTGCAAAATTACTCTACAGTCTAAGAGACACTGCACGTAGTGACACTTTTGAGACAATATAGAAACTGCCTCTACAACTATGTAGAGACAATACAAGTGTCTCTACGGGACCAAAATAGTGCCTCTACGGGCCAGTTCTGTTGTAGTGCTCTCTCCCGGGGAAAGCTGGCAAGTGGGCGCGGTTAAACCTTTACCTCACATGAGACTATCCAAGGTTCATCTATGGTGACAGGACAAGTTTACCCAGCCTATTTCGGCCCCTGCCCCCATCGCCACTTCCTAAACACCACCATCCTCATCGTTTATTTTTCCACCCACACACTCACCCGCAAATGGAAATAGGAAACTATAGGACCCTTGGATACGCCCGCACAAGTTATTTAGTTAAAGGGGATTCCATATGTCCCCACCATTGGAAGCACGCTCGTCTTGGTTCAAGAGGTAAAGAACTCGCACCTAGGGGCAAGAATGAGGCAAAACACCATCCCCGATGGCAACTCATCCAAACCTTCTTAGCATTTTAATTAAGTACCAAGTATCCTCTTTGTCCGAACATTCCATCAACTTCAAGAATAATGGAAATAATCACCGGACAATATAACATTCGACTAAGCATGGCTAAGCATATATCCAACAGTTATATATTTTACCTCCGGCCAACACATAATACCTATGGTTCATAGGAGGGGAAACATGTGATGGTTTAGGGGACAATTCAATTCATAGGATACTCTACAACGTGATCAAAAGTGACATTGGAACCGAATGCAATATTATGGTGGATAAAATAATTGTATAAAACAATAGGAGGCTATATGCCAAGAATGTTAGGTTATCTCTTGCCTTGTTGACGGGCCTGGAAGTATGGATCGTTGGGGAAGGTAGGGGTATCCTCGACTCCTGAATCTACCGATTCCCAAACAATCACAGAAGAACAAATAAATAACATGAAGACAAGGTGCAATGCACAATCATGATGACATGTCAAGTTTATGCAAGGGTATCATCAAATAATCTAGCTAACAATTTAAATGGAGTGCCAAATAATTTGTGCAATTATTTGGAAGCAACCCCATATTTAACTTAGTGACCACATTGTTTATAAATTAATACATTACTAAGAAATGGCTCAAATATGCATTAATCATGACATGAGATGATAGGTATTATTCTTCTGATCGTTTTGGTACCTCGTTTGGAATTTTCCGGATACCGATGAATAATTCGTGAATTAAATAATTATTTGAATTTCATTCTTTTAATCAATTTAAGAACAACATCAAAGAAAAATTTGTGGTTATGATGTGATATTAGCATCATTAGATATCATTTGAATTGCTGAGCAATTTGATATAACATTCACAATTTTTGGGTAATTATTTGTCGAGTTATGATTTTTCCCAATATTGTTATTATTTTTGCCATTTTAACAATTCTCAATAAACAGCAAAAATAATAGTTTCAAAAGATCCTTACAATGATACCAACAGGAGGGTTTGTTTTTCTGAACAATTTGGTATATCATTTGCTAAATTTGAACCAATATTTAAATAGTTATCATTTTATTTAATTTATTTTAATTAACTGTTTTTACTGTTGGGCCGGCCTCCAGATCGGCCCAGGCCGGTTTCCAGGCCGGGCTGGTGTCTGAGGCGGCCGGCCTCCTGGCCGGGCCAGGCCAGGCACCAAGCCGGGGGCCTGTCGGAGACAGCCGGCCTGCCGGCCGGCCCAGACCGGAGCCCAGGCCGGGCATGGGCCTGAGGCTGCCGATCTCCTGGCCGGCCCAGGCCGGTCCCCAGGCCGGCGCATGGTGGCAACGGCGGTGATCGACGGAGCGACGGCCGGCGATGACCCCGTTCCGGTGGCGCTCCGTGGGCACGCGTGAGTGAAAAACGTGTGCGGTGCGGGGCCGTAGCCGTGCGAGTGCTCGGAGACGTAATGGAGGGCGCACGGCGGCGTGCGCGTGCTCGACACCGCACGGCCCCGGCGGACGGACGACGGCCTCTCACACGGAGGCGAGGCTATAGAGGAGGAGGAGGAAGAAGGAGTTGTCCCGGAGGACGGCGTGCTCACCCTACACGAGTGGGCGTGCTCGGCATGGTCGAAGGAGGTCAGGGATGGCGGCAATTTTTCCCACAGCGCGGCGGCCGGAGTCGGAGAAGGCGCGGACGGCGGCGTCGATGCGAGCGGCCCCGCGGCGATTCCTTGCCCCCGGATGAAGAGTACGACGAGGCGAAGCGGTCGGCGGGCTCAGCTAGCTCCGAGGAAGCTCCTGTCGACGGCGATGCGACGGCGCGGCGACGGCGGCACGAACTAGGCCACGGCACGTCGCTAGCTAGGGTTAGGGTTTCTGCGGGGAGGGAGCAGGTGAGGAAAGATCTGAGGGAAGAGAGAGAGGGCAGGGCGTCGTGGGGGCGGGGGTCCTTTTGACCACCAGGGGAGCAGGTGGCGCGGCGGTCGCGCGCGGCCGGCAGAGCGGCATGGCGCCAGGACGCCCTGGCGCCACAGTGACGACGATGGGGAGAAATTCTGAAAAACCCCCTGGCTGCTTTAAAAGTAATTGCAAACAGGTCCTGATAGCACCTTAAGGATTTAAATTGAGGCTTTTACACATTTTTAAAAATTCTGGAAAAAATCAAATAGGCTCCCCGTGACATGAAGAAGTTCCACAAAATTTGGTGTCCCAAAATAAATTGTTTTGGACTACATTTGTTCACAGGGTTTAAATATGGCCATTTTTGATAATTTCCAAAATGTATTTATTTGGAGTACTTAAGCAATTCAATAGATTATGAAAATATTTATGGAGGCTCATAATATAACAATGAAGCTCCCCATAATTTTATTTTGAATTTTTTGACAAGTTGAACTTGGATTCAAAAATCAAAGTTGATTTGAACCAATTTTGAATTCTCCAATTTTTATTTCTTTGCTTGGCAATAGTTGGATTTTTAGAATTGGTCATAACATGTAAACTTGGAACTTCCTAAACAATTTGGAAATCCAAGAATAATCTGTTTGCTGAGTTAAGCAATTGCATTGGGGTTGGAGATTTTGGAAGGTTTGCTTCCCTCCTTTTAAAGGTTTCCAAATGTTGCTTGTTAGAAATAGCAAATTCAAATGCATGCTATGATGCAAACATGAGATGAAAAAGTGGAAAAATTATTCGTATTTTTCAGTACCAAACTGGGGCTGTTACACAGTGGCCCCAGGCATTGGTCGATGGTGACCTTGTGGCCGATGCGCTCCTTGACGCTGCGTCCGGCTCGCGGGTTATTGTCGTTGCTGTCTTCAGGTCGTCCAGCCGGATCACGACCGTGGTCTCGTGGGTGTGAACTTGCGCTCCTCTCGTGATGAGCTCGTGGCTGCTTGTCCTTTGGCCTGTCGCAGCTTGTCGACGATGCCACATAGCCTTGCTTGGACTTGTCGGCTGCATCGTAGCCAGGAGGAGGAGCGTAGAGCGCCAAGTCCTTGCTTCCGGTCGGCTCGGTTTCGCGTTGCTGCCGGTTGGCCGTGGCGATGAGCTCTTGAACTCGGCGCATTTGTTGACGCAGCTCTTCGCCTTGAAGATGGGGAAGTTCGGCAGCTGCCGCCTCCGCGGCCCTCATGTTTTGAGCCGGGCAGCTGTATTCCGGTTGGACGATGTCTGAATTCTCGTGCGGCTGTCCGGCACGGTTCAGGGTTTCGCCGAGGTCTCCTCCTTTGCGCCTGATCTCGCTCAGCTTGTTCGTGTTGCCTCTTGCCGGTTCGAAGCCATGGACGGTGTTGTACTCGCGCATCGCGTTGAGTCGGCGCTGCGTCGAGGCGAGGTGAAGTGCCTTGTCATACATCTGTTGGCGCATCTTCTCGAGTTCGGCCGCCGCCTTGGATGGATCCACACTTGGCGCGATGGGAGTGCTCATCAACTCGAAATCCACCTCGAGATTGCATTGGAGTTGAGAAGGCTCGCCAGCCACGCGAACGATTTTGCCGACGGCGCCTCCTGCACCCGCATGCTCGACCATGTGCACCTCAGCGTAGACGAGCTTGGTGTCGTCGTGGGCCATGCTGCCAGAGTCGAGGTGATCGAAGGAGGACTCGTAGCTGCGCATGCCGGCGTCGAAGGCCGATGGAGCCAAACACGTGAGAACCTCCTCAGGGTACTCCTTCGTAGCGACGGCGACGTAGACGGGGAAGTCGCCGAAGGTGATGATGACGCCGCCGCTGGTGTAGCCCATGTCGGCGAAGCTCTTGGTGTTGTCGATGGAGAGCATGAGGCCAGAGACGACGCGCCGGTCATCAACGGAACGGGACCCCGCGCAGAACATGACTCCGCTCGTCGCTAGCCCCACGGTGGGCGCCAAATGTCGTGGTGGATAGCACGGCATACCCATCAGAGATGGGGAAGATTGTGGAGCAAGGCAACGATGGTGTTCGCGCTGGATTGGGTAACAAGCACGCAAACGCACGCAATGTACCCAGGTTCAGGGCCCTCTTGTGGAGGTAACACCCCTACGTCCTGCTCTTCTGGTTTCTTATTGTTATATCACAAAACTCGGGCTACAATGGTGCTTCTGGAGCTGTTTCTGGTGGTGGCCGACTTGACCCTCTAGCCGGCTGGAGGTTGACGATGATCCTATCTCTCTGTGTGTGTGGCTTGTGTGTGGAAGAACTTACCCCTCGCAGGGGGTCTAGCCCGCCTTATATAGGCAGCGAGCTTGGGTTTAGGGTTACAAGGAGATTACATCATTGTCCCTAAGACATCAGCTACGATATGATCCGGCTGGAGCTAGATCATCATGATGCTATAGAGGAAACGCCCGACAGGAAACACTGTTCACAGGCGACTGTCGGCACAGTGGAAACCAGGGTACCACGGGCCGGCCTGCCAAGTCCCACGACATTCTTCAGAAGATTTCGCTAAGGACCAGGCTCTCCAAGCCTGGCGAGCCTCGCGAGTGTTTTTCCCTTGCGAGGGATCTCTCTTCCTCGCCAAGGGTTTTTCCCTCGGCGAGGGACCTCTCCTCGAGAGGGCATCTCGGATGCCACCTGCAAATTCTGCTAAGGACCAAGCCGAAAGGCTCGGCGAGGCCTTTTGCCTCGCGAGGCCTCTTTCCTCTCGAAGATAGCTCTGCCTCCATGGCAGAGCGCACATGGGCTCTACACCCTCCGCAGAGTGACGACCGCGCCAGCGCGCGGTGACGGCAGCGCCACAGTTGCCATTCTTATGTATAAAGGAGTCAACAAAGCTGCACCAAGCAAAGCGGACAACGAGACTTGCCACTTTGGTGATAAGGGAACCGTCTGCAGCTACGCTCCAAGGGCAACGTCACCGTGGGACACCTCCCACATCAGCGGCGCCAGCCCACCGTCCTGGCTGGACGGTGGCTTTTCCAGCTTTGGTGACGCTGCCCCCTACCGTGGACCGCGTCCATGGACTTTACCTTTATGGTGGACTCTACCTTTATTGTGCACCGCACCTCCTCCTTCGTCGCCATGTGGTAGCCCTTCCCGCCCAGACATTTGGGGGGAAGAGGCCCGAGACGCCTATAAAAGGAGGGGGAGCACGTTTGGGCAAAGGGGTTCGCATTCTGGTTCACAAGTTCACCATCTTGGAGCTCAGACCAGACCCTAGCCATTGTTAGCCACCTCGAGCTCGACAAGCTCTCCTTGTACTGTAAACTCTCCAAGCAGTGCAATACACCAAAGCAGGACGTAGGGATTTTACCTCCCAAAGAGGGCCCTGAACCTGGGTAATACCGTGCGTGCATCTCTGCAGTGTTGTCCCTCAGCGAGTTCGACGAGCACCGTCGCTGAGACACGGTGAGGGTTGTTTGATTCCGTGTTCAGCCCCTTACTCGATCCTTCGTGAGACACACCTAGTTCCTGGGACAGTTCTCCGACATTTGGCGTGCCAGGTAGGGGGCTGAGGCGCATCTTCAACCTCGACACCGCCATGGCCGGCTCTCGCGCCGAACGACTCGCTCGCCGGACGGCCAGCGCCGCCACCGCTCCCGCTGACAACCCGCGCGGCCGCCCGCGTGGAAGTACTGCCCCGGAGCGCCACGTCGACCCCGAGCCCCGCGTCGAGACCCGGAGGACGACGACATCGACCACGCTGAGGACGACCTCGGCGAAGAGGAGGCTTCCTCCCTGCACCCGTCGCGGGACCGTACTGCCTCCTCGCTGGGCCGCCCTGCGCCCAGCCCGGCGACTGTGCTTCTCATGGCGCAGGAGCTGCTGCAGTACCGTCCCACGCCGAAGGCCCAGGAAGCCTGGCTCAACCGCCTCTCCGAGCTCGTCGGCGCTGCTCGTGTCGTCGCTCCTACACCGTCTCGCTCGCTGGTCCTCTCCGCACGCGTAGGGGACGTGGCGCATGGCGTGCCGCCTGCTCCTCCTTGTCATCCCGCGCCTGCTCCAGCTCCACCGGTTCCACCGCAACCTGATCCAGCCGGGGCTCCTCCTCGCGATAACCGCGCTGCATCGCACGCGTCATCGCCGCACGACTGCCAAATCGTGCAGCGAGCCCCGGAGGACGCACGTGTGAGCATCGAGCGCAACCAGGATCGTCACAACCGCGCTGTCCATGACGTCGCCGCTGCAGGGCGCCACCTCCGCGCCACCCTCGCCAACGGCACGGTCACCTACGGCACGACGACCGCGTTCACTCGCAGCCTCCGTCGCGTCGTCTGGCCGGTCAAGTTCTGGCCGGATCTTCCTCCGCGCTACGACGGCAAGAACAACCCCCTTGAGTTTCTACAGCTCTACACCCTGGCCATCCAGGCCGCTGGGGGCGACGACAAGGTGATGGCGAACTGGTTCCCCATGGCCCTCAAGGACTCCACGTCCTCATGGCTCACCAACCTCCCCGCCGAGTCCATCAACACCTGGGAGGACCTCTGCCGGTGCTTCGTCGCCAACTTTAAGGGCACGTACGAGCGCGGCCTCACGTACAACGATCTCCGCGCCGTGCGCCAGAATCCTGGCAAGACCCTCCGCAAGTACATCCAGCGCTTCAGCCAAGTGCGCAACAAGATCCCCAACGCCACCAACGCGCAGGTCATTTCGGCCTTCCAGGCTGGGGTCACGGATGTGCGGATGCTCGAAAAGCTTGGCATCCATGACAACATCACCACCGTCGTCAAGCTCTTCGACTTGACGGACAAGTGCGCCAAGGCTGAGGAGGGCCGCTTGTTCGTCAAGAACGAGCCAGGGGACCCCGCCGAGGGGTCCAAGAAGAAGAAGAAATCCACCGAGAAGCGCAAGACCACTGCGGTCCTCGCGGCTGAGCCTGACGTCAAGCAGCCTCATCAAACTGCCACTCCAGCCGTAGGACCCGAGAAGAAAGACGATCGTCCCTTCTGCATGTACCACAACAGGCATTCCCATGCCACCGAGGACTGCTACGACCTCAAGAGGCTTCGCGAGGCTCGCGAGGCTAACGAGCGGCAGCAGGGCCGCAGAGGCCGCGGCGGCGGCCGCAGGGGGCGACGCTAGAACAACAACAACTACAACGACAACTACCAGCAGAACCCCCAGGCCAACGCCGCCCAGCCCATGAACGACAACCTGCCTGCCGAGACTGATGAGGGCTACCTGGTGCCTCGCGGGGCCGCTTGCATCCTTGGCGGGGCTCAGGCCCCCAGCTCCAACCGCCACTTCAAGCAATTCGCTCGCGAGGTCGCGGCAGCCCTTCCCGGGGTTGAGGCCTCCAGACCCCTCGAGTGGTCCCAGTGCCCCATCACTTTCGACTCCAGCGACCACCCCAAGTCCACCTCAACTGTTGGCACCATCCCGCTGGTCTGCACCCCCACCATCAACAACATTGCCATCTCTAAGACGCTCATTGATGGGGGTGCCGGCCTCAACGTCATCTCTTTCGAGACTTTCGAGAAGCTGCAGGTGCCCTACAAGCGGCTCATGCCCACCAGGCCCCTCTCAGGGGTGACAGAGCGTCTCACCACCCCTTTGGGGCAGGTGAGGCTCGCCGTCACTTTCGGCACCCAGGCCAACTACCGCACCGAGCTGATCGATTTCGACGTCGCGCACATCGGCCTGCCCTACAACGCCATCCTCGGCTACCCTGCCCTCGCCAAGTTCATGGCGGTGACCCGCCACGCCTACAACCTCGTCAAGCTCCCTGGCTCGGGTGGCACCATCGTCATCCGCGGCGTGGTCTCGGACGCCCTGTATGCTGCGCAAGCGGCCTACAAGGCTGCCGCGGTGGCGTCACCCGCTAACGAGGACGAGGAGCCCCTCCCGAGGCCCCCCGCGAAGAAGAGGCAGCTGTTCTCTCAGGAGAAGGCCGCGACGAAGCAAGTGCCTCTTGAGGCAAACGGCTCAGGGGCTAGCGTCACCATCGGCGCCAACCTGTCTCCCAAATAGGAAAGCGCGCTCGTCGCCTTCCTCAGGGCAAACTATGACATGTTCGCATGGACACCGTCAGATATGTCCGGAGTACCGAGGGAGGTGATCGAGCACCACTTAGCCGTGTGTCCAAACGCACGCCCCGTGAAGCAAAAGGTGCGGCGCCAGGCGCCAGAGAAGCAAGATTTCATCGTCAAGGAAGTAGAGAAACTGAAGAAGGCCAGCATCATCAAGGAAGTGGTCCATCCCACTTGGCTCGCCAACGGTGTGTTCGTACCCAAGCACACCGGAGGAAGCCACCTCTGCATCGACTTCACCGACCTCAACAAGGCTTACCCCAAGGACCCCTATCCCCTCCCAAGGATCGACCAGATCGTGGACTCCACCGCCGGCTGCGCGCTCCTCTATTTTCTGGATGCCTTCTCTGGCTACCACCAGATCAAGATGGCGAAGTAAGACGAGGAGAAGACAGCATTTCTCACCCCTTGTGGTGTGTTTTGCTACGTCTGCATGCCCTTCGGCCTGAAGAACGCCGGCGCCACTTTCCAGCACCTCATGAGGATCGACTTGGCGGCTCAAATGGGGAAGAATGCAGAGGCCTACGTCGACGACATCGTGGTCAAGACTCGCGAAGAAAACACGCTCATCCAGGACCTCGAGGAGACCTTTGCCAACCTGCGCAAAGTAAACATCAAGCTGAACCCCGCCAAGTGTGTCTTCGCGGTCCCTTCAGGAAAGCTCCTCGGGTTCCTGGTGTCTCATCGCGGCATCGAAGCAAACCCTGACAAGATCAAGGCCATAGAAGAAATGCAGCCTCCTCGTCGCCTCAAGGACATGCAGCGCTTAGCAGGATGTATGGCCAGCCTTGGCCGTTTCATCTCCAAGTTCGGCGAGAGGGCGCTGCCATTTTTCAAGATCATGAAGAGATCTGGTCCTTTCAAGTGGACCCCTGAAGCAGCAAAGGCCTTCGAGGACCTGAAGAAATACCTGGCGAGCCCACCCATCATGGTTGCCCCATGCCCTCGCGAGCCTCTGAAGCTGTATCTTGCAGCCACTCCTCAGACGGCAAGCGCGGTCTTGGTGGCTGAAAGGGAAGAGCCAGTCCTCGCCAAGCCCAGAACCACCCGACAAGGAAGCAGCCTCGACAAGCCTCCAGCCTCCTGCCGAGCCTCCACAAGCAGGACCTCAAGAAACCCTCGACAAGGACTCCACCAAGCCTCGAGAGGAGCCAGCCGCTGCCGCGCCAACAACTACCCTCATCGAGCATCCCGTGTACTTCGTCAGCACAGTGCTGCGGGACGCTCGCGAGCGCTACCCCATGCAGCAAAAGCTCCTCTTCTCGCTCCTCAGCGCCTCCAGGAAGCTGCACCACTACTTCCAGGGCCACCCCATCAAGGTGGTCACCTCATACCCCCTAGAGCAAGTCCTGCGCAACCCAAACACGACAGATCGCGTCGCAGGCTGGGGCATCGAGCTACAACCTTTCGAGCTGGAGTTTGACACCACCAGGGTCATCAAGGGCAGGGCGCTGGCTGATTTCATGGTCGAATGGACCGACACGTGTGAAGAAGAGCCTCAAGAGGAAGAAGCCGCAGCCTCAGGAGGGACGAAACCAGGCCACTGGACCATGCATTTCGACGGCGCCTTCGCGACCCGGAGTGCAGGGGCTGGTGCTGTCCTCGCCTCACCGACAGGCGACAAGCTCTACTACGCCGTCCAGCTGTGCTTCAAGGACAACGACAAGGTCTCCAACAACATCGCCGAATACGAAGGCCTCCTCACCGGGCTCAGAGCCGCTATTGCCCTCGGCATCAAGCGCATCCTCATCAAGGGCGACTCTCAGCTCCTCGTCAACTTCTCCAACAAAAGCTACACGCCTAAGGACACCTACATGGTGGCCTACCTTGAAGAGGTACGCAAACTCGAGAAGCACTTCAGGGGCATGGAGGTCAAGCACATCCCACGAGGAGAGAACCAAGAGGCAGATGAACTCGCCAGGCGAGCAGCATGAAGGGAAGCCCAGAAGCCTGGAGTATTCGAGGAAAGACTCGCCAAGTCCTCCGTCAAGCAACCAGCTGTCAACATGAGCATCAATGAGGAGCTCCCACCAGCCCCATCAAGTGGAGCACCAAACTGCGGGCTGCCCTCAGGCGATCGCTTGCTGATGACCTTGGTACGCCAAGAAACTGGTTGGATCGACGAGATCAAGAATTACCTGCAAAATCGAGTCCTTCCCGAAGAAGACGCTGAAGCCGAAAGGGTTGCTCGCCAGGCCAAGTCTTACTGCCTCCACGACGGAGACCTGTACCGTAAGCGCCTCAATGGGGTTGCCTTGCGGTGCGTCCCTGCCGAGGAAGGCCGCCAGCTCATCAACGACATCCACAGCAGAGAGTGCGGCCACCATTCGTCCTCGCGCACCCTCGCAGGCAAGGTCTTCCGGAGTAGCTTCTACTGGCCCTCAGTGCTTCAAGATGCAGCCGCAATCGTTCAATCCAGCGACGCCTGCCAATTCCATGCCAAGCAGACCCACCAGCCCGCGCAAGGACTCCAGACCATCCCGCTCTCCTGGCCGTTCGCGGTCTGTGGGCTGGACCTCCTGGGACCCTTCCCGCGAGTGCTCGGGGGCTACCGCTACCTCTGCGTCGCCATCGACAAATTCACCAAGTGGCCTGAGGTGGAACCCGTGCGCACCATACCGGCGAAGTCGGCGGTGAAACTCATCAGGAGCCTGGTCTGCCGCTTTGGCGTGCCCAACCGCATCATCACCGACAACGGCTCACAATTCATCAGCGGCGCCTTCAAGTCCTACTGTGGCAGCCTCGGCGCCCAAATCTTCTACGCCTTGGTGGCGCACCCACGAAGCAACGGGCAGGCTGAGCGAGCCAACGCCGAGGTGCTCAAGGGCCTCAAGATGAGAAGTTTCAACCGCCTCAAGGCCAGCGGCAAGCACTGGATCGATGAGCTCCCCTCGATGCTCTGGTCCATCCGCACCACGACAACAAAGCCAACTGGTGAGACACCGTTCTCCCTCGTCTATGGAGCTGAAGCCGTCCTCCCCAGCGAGATCACTCACGGCTCTCCGAGAGTCTTGGCCTTCAAGGAGGCTGAGCAGGATGAACTGCGCAACCACGACCTCCTGATGCTTGAAGGGCTCCGCCGCAATGCGGCCCTGAGAGCGGCAAGGTACCAGCAAGACCTCCGTCGCTACCACAGCCGCCACATCCGCCCGCGCACTCTCGAAGCAGGAGACCTCGTCCTGAGGAGAATCCTCTCCAGGGCAGGCCTCCACAAGCTCTCGCCAATGTGGGAAGGACCCTACAGGGTCGTCCACATCGCCAGGCCTGGCTCCGCGCGGCTCGAGACGGAGGACGGCATCCCTGTCGCCAACCCCTGGAACATCTAGCACCTGCGCAAGTTCTACCCCTGATCGTCCTCGACGAGCAATTTTTTGCATCAAGGGAGAGCCTCGCGCCATCATCCTCCATGAGGAAAAACTTCGGGCTCCCCTCTCTACTATACGTTGCCGCGGGCCGTTCGAGAAGACTCCCAAGCCACCGCGCCTCGGCAAGGTGACTTCTTTAAGCACCATGCCTTGGCGAGGTGGATCCCCATGCACAGTCATGGTGGACCGCAGGCTCTACAAGCCACCCCCGCATAGGGGCCCCCTCTGAGCTCTCGCTACATGCGTCGCCTCGGGCACGCCCCCTCGAGAGTCTCAGCCACAGCCAGTGGAACCCCATGCCTGACATGGCAGATTTTGTATTTCTGGCCATGCCAGTTTAATGAACCTCTGTTTTAGGTCACTTTGAATCTTTGCGCTTCGCGCCAGCATATGTTGTTGCTTTGGTAAGCATTTATGTTATTGCTGATTCATCCTTGCTCGTATGATCCCTCCTGTGTATCTCGCGAGCGGGGGCTGGACATGGTGCCTGTGCTTCGGGAGCATCCCAACAGCGCCTCAAACCCAAGGGATCCGAGCTCTGATCTCATGGGTTAGCTTTCATGCATGTCAACTCCCAAGGAGCTCTGAACTCATGAGCCGGCTCCCGTGCACGTCAACTCACCAAGGACCTTGGTGCCTGTTCTCCTCGCGAGACACACATGAATGAATCTACGAGCGCGCATGAGTCGTCTAGCTATGTATTGCTTGTGGGTACGCCTATCTGTCAAAACGCAGGAAAACAGGTCCAAAGCAAGCGCCAGGGAACCGACGCCCTCTCCAAGGCGAAAACACCTCGTCAGGGAACCAACACCCTCTCCAAGGCGAAAACACCTCATCAGGGAACCAACACCCTCTCCAAGGCAAAACGCCTCATGAAGCTAAGTCCAAACACTTGGTTGAAATTCCTTTCGCTGGTTTTCGTCCTCGAGCCTCTTTTCTCTCTCCTGCGCCTCATGGGCTGCTTGCGCGTTGAAGGGGAGCCCCAAGCATTGCGACTTGGGAGCTCTTACCTCTCGAGGCCTCATGCACCCCCCCGGCCTTGTGGAGTCCTGACTCTCACATACCGAAGTGACGGTGGTGTAGCGCTAAGAGAGGGTCCTAAGACGTAGAGCGAAAAAGACATGAAAGGAAAGACAAAAGCCTCTCGAGGGATATTCACCAAGCAAACAAAGCTTAAAGCAAGTCTTTACAAAGCTATTACAAATGAAATACTAAGATAATCCGTGCCCCTGCACGTCCAGATACAAGAGGGAGCTCAGGCCGTCGCGCCCCCTAAGGTGCCTGCTCTGTCCATGGCAACCTCCGTCTCCTCCTCCTGGGCATCCTCCTCGTCGTCGCCTTCGTCCTCATCGACCACGACTTGGTCAAATTTCTTGGCGTACGCCTCGGCGGATTTCCGCGCCTTGTCGCTGATGTCGACCGGCGCCGTCAAGGTCTCGAGGTCAAGCGAGGGTTGGAGCCTCGCGAGGTTGTTGAAGATGCGGCAGGTAGCGATGACAAGGAGATCGCGGCTCTCCTCCACGACGCACTCGTCGAAGCCCTTTGCGGTATCTTCAAGCTTTCCGAGGAACTGCTCGAAGAAGAACGAGTACGCGGCCTCGTCGTCGCTCCCTGCGGAAAAGGGGGGGACCTCGATCCTCAGGTCATCCCCAACGGCGCGCGCGCGGGTCACCAAGCCTTGGAGCATGAGCTGGCGTTGGCGCGTCATGGTCCGGCCATGCTCCGCGTTGCTCCGTGCCTCCTCCACCAGGTTCACGACCGGCCCCTCCTGCTGGTGGAGCTCGCTCAGGTCCTTCTCCAGGGCGGCGGCTCTCCCTTCCGCGCGAGCCTGGGCCTCCTTGGCGCTCTGAAAGCGGGAAGCCGTCTGCTTCTCCTCCTTCTCGAGCCCCTCGATGCGGTCCTGGAGGTCCTTGCGCTTCGCCTTGAAGCGTTCCTCTTGCTTCTTGGCCTTCTCGTCGTAGTCCTTGGCGAGGTCTAGGCGGGTGAGCTTGACCCTGGCGTCGGCCTCCTCTCGTGGTGGCCGCGTCCGCCACGGCCTCGGGCGCGTCGGCCCCTCTTGTGGGAGCCTCCTCCTCCTCCGGATGCAGCTCCATGATGATCTCTTCGTCCACCCTCTCCTCCTCCGTCGCCTCCTGTTGTACGGGAGGAGTGGCGACCCGAGCCGGCGACGGCGCCGCCTTTTCGATCGACTCCTCTGCGCGGTGCTCACCCGTGGGAGGAGTAGCAGCCCGAGCTGGCGGCGCCGCCGCCTCTTCAACTACCTCCTCCGCGCGGTGCTCACCCGCGGGAGGAAGAGTGGTCTGGACGGGTGGTGGCACCACCTCAACGACGTCGTCCTCCTCCTCCTCGCGGCGCTCGCCTGTAGGAGGAGCAGCCGCGTGCTGCAGCTCGTCAGCCACCAGCGGCGCTGTGGGGGCGTGAGCGGCCTCCCCAAGCTTGCGGAGCCGCCGCTTCTTCGGCGCCGCAGGATTCCTGAAGACAAACAAGCAGAAGATCCGTCAAGAGGATTCTCAAAAGCAAAATGCTAAAAGAAAAAGAAGAATCGAGGCTTACTCGTCGGCTATCCTCCACACCCTCTTCTTCGCCTTCGGAGGCTGGGGGCTGCCCGCCCTGGCCTCCTCTTGAGGCCCTCCTGCATCCTCTCGGGGGGCGTCCCTCCCTGCCGAGGCGTTCCTGTCGTGGAGGGCCTTGGTGCGGGGCTCGCGACGTCCTCCCCTGCTGGCGCTCTCCTCCTCCTCCTCCTCCTCCTCTACGATGCGTCGGGAGCGAGCCACGCGGAAGGCGTCCTCGTCGCCGCTGGAGGAGATCTCCTGGAGGTCCTCGCCAGGCGGCACGTTCCTTGAGGAGCCCGCGTCGCCTGCCGAGGGGTCGGCGCCTCTCGAGGCCTCGTCCTCGCTAGAGGGGTTGGCACCTCTCGAGGCCTCGTCCTCGCCAGAGTCTTCGTCCTCGTCCGGCTCCGGCGAGTCGCCCACCTGCTCCAGCTCTGCAGCCCACGGATTGCTGCGGGGCCCGCGGAGCCTTGCAGGCCTGATGCCCCATTCGTCGAAGCTGGGAAAGAGTTGGCGGGCTTCGTGCAGGCTCTCCTCCACATAGGCGAACAGTGGCAAGGCATCGTCGTTGGCTGGGGACGGGACAGACGCCGTGGCGAAGAGGACCCTCATGACCTGCTTCAGCTCATCCGAAGTGAAGTCATCTGCGCTCAGGCGTATCCTGTCCTCCTCGCCTGAGTACGTCCACATTGGCTCCGAGTGCCACTTGAGGGGAGCAATGCGGCGTGTGACGAAATCCCTCGCCACCATCTGGCCGGTGGGCCCGGCCTCGCGGAGCACCCGAATGCGCTTGTACACCGCCTCAAGCTTGGGGCCCTCGAAGTCGCCGCTCGCCCAACGTGCCCACTTCTTCGGGGGCGCCACGGGTACCTCCAGGTGGCGGTTCGACGACTTGGTGCCGACGAAAAACCACTTCTGGCGGAAATCCTCCACCTTTTTTTGTTACCTTGGTGATGGCGTTCTCACCAAGCCACGCGATGTGGATGTAGTCTTCGCTCCTGGCGGCGGCGATGCGGAAGGAGACGCATCCGAACCGCTCGTTCGACGCGGTGCTCCGGAGGGCGTAGAAGCTGCGGAAGAGATCCACCGAGGGGTGGATGCCGATGTACGCCTCGCAGAGATAGGCGAAGATGGCGAGGATGAGTATGGAGTTTGGGTGGAGATGAAGAAGTTGGATCCGGTATGCCTCAAGGATCCCCATGAGAAAGCTGGAGAAGGGAGGAACGAGGCCGGCGTGGAGGGTGTGAAGAAAGATGGGGTAGTACCCCACGCCGACCTTGCTGCTGCCGGGCGCCATGCTTGTGGTGCCGAGCTCGTGGGCGTTGGCGGCCGCCAGGTGGCGCACCTTCTCGAGCGCCGCCGCACGGACGCGGGTTTCCGGCATCGCCCCCTGGGGTGCAGCACCCCGCGCCGCCGCCGCCGACGTGCCGGTCTGCATCGCGGCCTTGCACCTCTGGTCGGCAGTTGCCATCTTGGGCGGCATGGAAGCTGGAGAAGGAGATTTTGGAGACGGAGCGCTCTGGAGAGATGGAGGCGTTGGGAGAAGTAAGCAGTGGAGTTATGGGAGAAGTGATGGGCGCTGTCTCCGTGCCCAGGCTTCATTGACCGGTTGCCCGAGTCATGGCGGGCCCCGCCACATCGCCCGTTGAAGCCGAGGAGATCGTGGCCGCGGGCGCAACCGCTGCGCCCCACGTGTCACGGCCCCGGCAGGCACCGTTGGGCCCTCGACGCTTCGCCTCCATCGATGGACTCCGGCGTGCCCATCGCGGGCCCGGGGGCTACTGTCGGCACAGTGGAAACTAGGGTACCACGAGCCGGCCTGCCAAGGCCCATGACATTCTTCAGAAGATTTCGCTAAGGACCAGGCTCTCCAAGCCTGGCGAGCCTCGCGAGGGTTTTTCCCTCGGCGAGGGACCTCTCCTCGAGAGGGCATCTCGGATGCCACCTGCAAATTCTGCTAAGGACCAAGCCGAAAGGCTCGGCGAGGCATTTTGCCTCACGAGGCCTCTTTCCTCTCAAAGCTAGCTCTGCCTCCGCGGCAGAGCGCACATGGGCTCTGCACCCTCCGCAAAGTGACGACCGCGCCACCGCGCGGTGACGGCAGCGCCACAGTTGCCATTCTTATGTATAAAGGAGTCAACAAAGCTATACTAAGCAAAGCGGACAACGAGACTTGCCACTTTGGTGATAAGGGAACCGTCTGCAGCTACGCTCCAAGGGCGACGTCACCATGGGACACCTCCCACCTCAGCGGCGCCAGCCCACCGTCCTGGCTGGACGGTGGCTTTTCCAGCTTTGGTGACGCTGCCCCCTGCCGTGGACCGCATCCATGGACTTTACCTTTATGGTGGACTCTACCTTTATTGTGCACCGCACCTCGTCCTTCGTCGCCATGTGGTAGCCCTTCCCGCCCAGACATTTGGGGGGAAGAGGCCCGAGACGCCTATAAAAGGAGGGGGAGCACGTTTGGGCAAAGGGGTTCGCATTCTGGTTCACAAGTTCATCATCTTGGAGCACAGACCAAACCCTAGCCATTGTTAGCCACCTCGAGCTCGACAAGCTCTCCTTGTACTGTAAACTCTCCAAGCAGTGCAATACACCAAAGCAGGACGTAGGGGTTTTACCTCCCAAAGAGGGCCCTGAACCTGGGTAATACCATGCGTTCATCTCTGCAGTGTTGTCCCTCAGTGAGTTCGACGAGCACCGTCGCCGAGGCACGTTGAGGGTTGTTTGACTCCGTGTTCAGCCCCTTACTCGATCCTTCGTGAGACACACCCAGTTCCCTTACTGTTCTCCGACAGCGACGGTTGCGTGATGCTAGCCCACTGGTATGGATCGATCGGTTGGTAGGTTCGGCTTCATCCCAGCCGGACAGATGCAGCCGGCTTGACTTGGCCGGCTTGAGCAGTCTGAAGAATGAGCAGCTTTAGGGTATCCGGGGATCGTCTCCCCGACAGGTTGGGTTGGACCACAACCGCACGTGGACTTGGTCAGTGAGTTGGACTCAAGAGGACCAGAATAGGACTTTAGTGGATGGGCCACAAATGTTGTGCAACCCACTTTCACTTCCTATATAAGAAGGGGTTTGGGATGCCCAAAGGGGACACGGTTAGACACTTCCATTTGTTGGAAACCCTAGCCCCATTGAGTCCAGCGGCCGTACCGGACCTAGCAGTCCGCCGCTGGTGCTCCTCCTCGGACGTGTGGATACCGGCAGCGGTGTTGTACGGTCAGCACTTCGACGATCGAGGGTTTGGATCGGATCGTGGGACGGCACTGCTTCGACGCGCTTCATCGATAATCCGCACCTGCGCGTCTAGTGGTAATCCTCGTGGCCTTCTACCTCGGCTAGATCTTGGGAGTACCGTGTAGGAAAAGTTTTGTTTATCTCTACGTGGCCCTTCACCCTCAGCTTATAAAAGGAGGACCAAGGCACCTAAGGGAGGGGGCCCAGATTGGGGACGGATGCCCAGAGAGTCGGAGGCTAGGATAGGTAGCACACAAGACGGAGAGTAGCATAGGCGAGAGGTGATCTCCTCCGGGTCAGGATCTACTCGTATTCAACCTCTAGCTGACACCTCCCGGGTTCGCACCCGCAACCACCTCTGTAAGCTACACCATGATATACCACTCAATCCAGACATGCAGCAGTAGGGCTGTTAGCCTCCGGGCGGCCTGAACCTAGGTAAACTCCTTGTGTCTCTGTGGCATGCTTGTACGTAGATCTCGGGCCTAGACGAAGTCTCCCCGGCGGAAGATATTTCCTGGCCTCCTTCGCGCCCCACACCGAACCTAAAAAGGGGGTATCCTTTACTCCCGGTATCCGTGATCCAAGACACGACATCTGGCGCGCCAGGTAGGGGGCGCAAGCACTGGATCCGCCTCCATCGACTTCAAGATCTTCTTCTAGATCTTGATCAAGGTCTGCGTCGACCTCGTTGCCAAGTTCGTCAACAGGGTCTACGTCGACTTCGTCGCCAAGTTCGTCGACAGGGTCTATGTCGACCTTGTCGCCAGGTTCATCGACAAGGTTTGCGTCGACCTCGTTGCCAGGTTCATCGACAAGGTCTGCATCGACCTCATTGCCAGGTTCATCGACAAGGTCTGCGTCGGCCTCAAGGTCATCAACAAGGTCTGCGTCGGCCTCAAGGTCTTCGACAAGTTCTTCATCGACCTCGAGTTCGTCGACAAGACCTGCGTCAACCTCGCCGTCGTGTTCACCGACAGGACCTGCGTTGGCTACGTCGCCGGGTTCTGCGTCAGGGATGGCGCGGAATAAGAAGGCCAAGTCCAGTGTAGAGTACCTGCGGTACCCGGGTCTCGGTTTCGACCCTAAGGAAGCCCCGGCAATGCCTTCAGCCTAAGGTCAGGCCCACGAGATTCAGTTCGTCCCCCAGCAGCGCACACCGCCACGGTTGCCAGTGGAAGGAGGCCTCAAGGGAATGCTACAAGTATTGATGCTCCTCTTTCCCCGCGGACGCACGAGGTGAAGGGGGAACTCTACTTGGAAACATCTCTGTGGGCGCACCTCCGAGAGGAGGAAAGTCAGATCCCGAGCCAACAGACCGAGATCACTAGTGAAGACCCTCATGTCTATGTGCCGCAAGAAGTTGAGATCCCTCTAGGTGAAGATGGTCAGCCAGGACCCTGGTGCTCGTTTCACCAGTCTGATAGGCACTATATTGAAGACTGCCATGAGATCAGAAAGCACCCTAGAAGCGGGGAATGCTACATCTGTGGGGAACTCGGTCACCTCAGCAGAGATTGTCCTCTCAACCCGAGACCTAGGAAAGCCCCGAAGAAGAAATCACCAAGAACTGTCATCGACGCCTCCACCCAGACCGACAATCTAGACGAATCCAGCTCATCGCCAGCGGCGCAAGGAATACAGGGAAGTCGGCTAATGGCCGTCATCGACTGGGATCAAGTTTTCTTCTGCAAAGACCAACCCGGAAAAGAATGGGATCTGCCAGGTCACATTGTGGCAATACACCCAGGACCAAGTGGACCTCCTTAGAAATATCGGATTGCAAAATGGTTGGCCTCCGGGTGACAAGGATAAAGAGCCAGGAAGGGTCTCCAGACTGGCACCATGAGAGTGTCAGCAAGGCGGACGTGCATCCAAGCGGCGTCGGAAATAAGAAAAAGTGGACGGCCTCCGGGCGTCGAGGATAAAGAGCTAGATGTGGTCTCTAGACCGGCACCATGAGGGTGTCAACAAGGCGGACGTGCATCTAAGCGGCATTAGAAATAAGAAAAAGTGGAAGGCCTCCGGGCATCGAGGATAAAAAGCCGGATGGGGTGTCCGGACCGGCACCATGAGGGTGTCAACAAGGCGAACAAGCCTTCAAGTGGCGTTGGGAACACATGGGTCTCCGGACCGGGGTCAATAAGGTAACCGCAGGCAGGGCAGAGTTATGTCTTAAAAGCGGCATAGAAGACCCGCCACGGTGGCAGCGTGACGAAACAATTGCTGAAATAGCCAAAAGGAGGTCGACACTGAGATAAGTAATTTCAATTTCGTGAGCCTCAGTTCTCACATGCAAGCGTGTTATCCTTAGCAACCCGTAAGCAGGGGGCTGATATATGCCGGTGGCTGACGGGTTGAAGTGCCGAGAGTGGCCTCATGGGCAAGGCACCACCGCCCGATCATGCCGTACTCCCGCGGAAAGGAGGAATCGAGCAATGCTTTGGTGAGACGAAATTCACCACAGAAATGCACTATCAACTGTGCTTGCGGCTTGCTTCGGATAACGCGCTAGCATGGTAGGAGAGAGGGTCCATTCTTTTCCTACTGCAAGTTTGCTATGTGCAGCTCCTTCCCGGGACAGGATCAGGCGGTGGAACGCGACCAAGGAGCTGGGTACCCGGGAAGGATGGGTTGGATCAAGGACGCGGCAGGAAAACAACTAAGTCCTTGCATCTGCATCCTGCACTTAGGCATAATATCTCGCTCGGAGTCAATATACCATCGACCTGCGCATGCTTGACAGTTGATGAGAGCCTTTGCAGGGGTAGGCTCCACCCCGACGAACGGTCCGTTTCCCTCTGGCCTAGTACCCGAGGACAGTGGAGAAGGACTCCCAGAAGGTATAGTCCTACTTAGGGGTACATCTATCATGCAGAGGTAGAGTGCTTGGCACCTAAGAGGCATCCTCTGAAAACCCGACAGCGCGTTAATGCAAAGGAAGATTTGGGAAATGACGCCAGGAGTTGAGTATAGGGTTGCATTCATCCGAATTTACATTCTGAATTACACTTCTGAATTTACATTCGGTTCCGCAACTACTTAAGCCTATGATGCAAAGGCCAGCTCGGAGCTAAATCTCCTAGCTGCGCGCCCTTGTTTTCTTCATGCCTAACGGGAGAACTCTCGATTCCCGGGGACGCCTGGGGAAAGGAAGGGAACCCGGAAGGATTTTCAGGCGTCTCATGGCATCCCTGCGCGTCCGGGCGCCAGGCAGCGAAGCAGGGAGAGCAAGGAGCAAGAAAGAGAAGTGAGCCAGAAGATGCTGAGGAGCTGGGGGCTGGAGAGCCTTTCATAGGCCATCGACGGCGACCTTTCGGCTCGACGGCGACCTTTCGGCTCCTCCCTCTGGGAATCCGGCCCTCGGAGGGGACCTAACGGGAGACGGGAGTTTCTCTGCGACCGCCGCGGAGCTCTCCGCGGTCTCTCCCGCCTCTTCATCTTCATCAACCCGACCACGCTTCCGGGGGCTTCTGGACCCGGAGGACCTGCAAACGCACGACAACGGTCAGGGCAGCCGCAATCCCTGGTGGACACGGAAGGATCGGGGAAGGAGTCCAGACTCACCTCTTGGCTCGTTTGGCACCGGAGAAGCCCCGCCGCTCCGGCCGGCGTGGGGATCGAGGAGGCGTTCCATCCGGCACGCTTCCTCCTGTTGGATTCAAGATGAGCATTGGCGATCCGCGCGGACCGCGACGTTCACCAAGGCAAAAAAGACCCACGAGGCGCGCGCCTCCACGAAGCGCGGCCCCGACGGATGGGACAAGACAGTCAAGACCTGACGCCGGGGACCCACTTTGACTATTTTTTGGTCATAGCCCCGGCGGCAGAAGGGCGTAGCCGCCGGGACTATGCCCGAGGGCTACTGTCGCAACAGTGGAACATGGGGTTCCCCTGATGCGGTCAAAGTGGGTCCACCGCCTGTGGGCCCACCAGGAAGGCGAGCAAGGCGAAGGTTCAAGACTGAAAGATGGTCCCCCCATCTGCCCCACGGCGATGAGTCAAGCAGGGCCTCGACAACCACGGCTAAGGACCAGGGGACCCCCCGGGGCCCCCTTCAACCTGGAAGACGACGCGGAGGTCCCGAGTACCCCGATGCCCGGCAGGAGGCCAGGCTCACCCGTGGGAACCAACCTCCGCGTGCGCGAAGAAGATAGGCTTGCCAGCCCTGGCTGGAAGCTCCTAGAAGCCTTGGGTGCCAAGAAGACGAAGGCGTCGAAGGGGGACAGGGATGGAAAAGGTGTCAGCCCCTGTCCGCCCGCCCAGGGAAAGGTGGGCGACCACACCTAATCCCTTAGAAGAATACTTGGATGAGAAGAAGCCACGTCACCCCCAAAGAAGAACTCGGAGGGGTTTTTCCGCCAAAACCCCTCCGCCCCCAAAGGTGCACCTGTGGGATCCCCTTAGCCTATAAAAGGAGGACCAAGGCACCTGAGGGTGGGGGGACCGGATTGGGGACGGATGCCCAGAGAGTCGGAGGCTAGGCTAGGTACCGCGCAAGACGGAGAGTAGCATAGGCGAGAGGTGATCTCCTCTGGGTCAGGATCTGCTCGTCTTCAACCTCTAGCCGACACCTCCCGGGTTCGCAACCGCAACCACCTCTGTAAGCTACACCATGATATACCACTCAATCCAGACATGTAGGAGTAGGGCTGTTAGCCTTCGGGCGGCCTGAACCTGGGTAACTCCTTGTGTCTCTGCGGTGCATGCTTGTACGTAGATCTCGGGCCTAGACAAAGTCTCCCCGACAGAAGACATTTCCCGGCCTCCTTCACGCCCATACCGAACCTAAAAAGGGGTATCCTTTACTTCCGTTGTCCGTGATCCAAGACACGACAAATACACTATGCATACTCAGGTTAGAGCACCCCGGGGAAGCCCACGTTGATGGCGAAAAAGATCCATGGAAGAAGAAGCAGAAGGAGGGACACCGAGAACAAGTCCCAGCCGCCGGATCATCCGGCGCGAGTCACCAGACGGTCCGGCACCTGGGAGCAGTTGCGTGCCTGGCTGTCCTCGCACTTGCCGGATCATCCGGTGAAAGGCGTCAGATGGTCCGGCGCGCCGGACAGGTACCGGACCCATCCGTCACCCCTTTGGCGCCTCTCGGTTACTCAGGCATCATGGACGCCGGACCATCCGGCAATTTCCGCTAAACGATCCGGCGCCTGGAACCGGCGCCTCCTTCACTTTGCGCACACCTCTGAAGACGCCAACGCCGGACCGTCCGACGCCTCGAGCCAGGCCAACCGGCGGCCGCCGGACTGTCCGGCACGAGGAACACCGGATGATCCGGCGCCTTGCCTGCAAGCAGAAAACGGGCTGCGGCCCATGTACTCCACCTTGCCTCTTACCTCTTCGCCCACCTACTATATAACCGTACCAAGGGCTCAGTTCTAGGATAGACTTGATTTTAGCCTTGAGATCTTTGCTCCTTTCCCCTCCGCTTGTGGAGATGGTTCCTCTTATGTTTGCCTACTCTTTCTCCTAGAGATTCAAGTAGGGAATAGCCAATCTTCCTTGCGAGGATCTATTGGACCGGTGGACCAGCCGGTAAGACAAATTGGTTTCATCAAGAGTAAGATTGGTTTGGTTCGTGAGATCCGGAGGCTTTCTCGTTGGGGTTTGTTGCCAGGTGATCGACCTTACAGGTTTTGCTAGTTATCTTTCCCTTGTTTGCCACGAATTCCCCGTTTCCCCCTTTGTGTTCCTCGTGTTCATCCGTTTTCTCTGCCCCAAATCCATGAAGATCGGGCCAACCATACATCAAGTTGTCCTCACCTCGCCAACCAGCGACCGCTTGAAGTACGTCGTCCAGATGCACTACCAAGGAAACATCTCAAACAACACGACGGAGTACGAAGGTCTGCTCGCGGGACTTCGTGCTGCCATCGGTCTCGGCATCGGCAACCTCGTCGTCAAGGGTGACTCTCAGCTAGTCATCAAGCAAGTCAACAAGGAGTACGCTTGTCCTCAGATGGCGCCATATGTCGAGGAAGTGTGGAAACTCCAGCGGCGCTTCAGCAGCTTCAGAGCTGTTTATGTCCCGCGGGAGGAGAACATGTCCGCGGATGAGCTGCCGCAACTTGCGTCTAAGCGGGAGCCAGTGCCTCCGGGGATCTACATCGAGGTGCTCCGACAACCTTCAATATCTCCCGAGAGGCTCAAGTCAAGGTCTGTGTCGACACCGGGGGCTGGCAACCCTTCTACACTGACAACACGGGTAGCTAGCCCGGAAGCTCCAGACCCGGCAGTGCCCACAGCAGAAGAAGCCCTGCTTCCTCCTGCCCAGGCGGTACTGCTGGTGGAACGAAACCACCCACCCTGAGCCCGAGGCATCGTCAAGTACATGGTGGAGCACATCCTCCCGGAAGACGACCACGAGGCCAAGCGGGTGGCCCGCCAGGCCAAGATCTACGTCTTAATAGATGGCGAGCTCTACCGGTGACGCGACAACACTAGTGGAAAAACAGGCTCTAGTACCGGTTCCAGAGGTACTATAGTACCGGTTGGGCAACCGGTACTAATTAATCGGTACTAAAGGCCCCAACCTTTAGTACCGGTTTCCTCTGGAACCGGTACTACAGGGGCCTCCACGTGGGCTGGCCGGGAGCCTCAGGGCTGGAGACTTTTGGTACCGGTTCGTAACAGGAACCGGTACCAAAGGGTTGGGACCCTAAACCTGCATTCCCTGCCGCGGCAGAGAATTATGCATTTCTCTGCCGTGCCAGAAACGCATAGAATCCAGGGTTTAGGGTCTGTATTTGGACCGTTCGTTGTACCAGTATCGCTTCGATGCGCGAGAACTGCGTTTGGTATATATAAGATATCTACATGAAGATCAATTTGATGCATATCAACTTGGTGCATATATATAACACATGTAATTAATTACATAAGATCGCAAATTAAGTAGTACGACTCTCGGAGTCATACTATATATTACATGTTCCTAGCTCACTATTACATTGAGGCATACTAAACCAAATGGTACTCTTCCCCAGGAGGTAGGACATCCCGAATGAAAAATCCCGCCAATTCCTCGCCAATTGCTTGGAAGCGGAGCTGTGGGGTAAGCTTCTCCCGCTTTCTTGCCAACTGCAAAAGAATGAGATCGAAATGAATACATGTGTCATGTGTATATGTATGTATCAAATCATAATAAAACAATTATGACTGAAACTCAGCAGAACTGATGGTAACAAAATAAATTTGTGAATATTATTTACGTACCTCTCTATTGAATATACTATTCGCTCTCTCGTTGACAATCTTGTGAATGTTCTCACAAACATAGTAACCACACAGATGAGTCCCCTGTGGCTGTTGCGGGCATTTCTGTATAAGAATATAATTCAATCAAACAATAATCAAGTATGATAAATGTGTCTGGACGTAGCTAGGTAGTATTACTTACTCTCGGACGCCATATCAGCTTCGGTTTCCATCCACCTTCCGGATCTTCCGCGATGAACGTTTTCCATACGCTGCCCGACAAAGAAAATCAATAAAAGAGTTATTAATTTGTTGACATCATCAAATTAACGATGAAGCCGATAAGAAATAATTAAAATTACCTTGTGAGCATATCAAAACAGTGCTTGTATGTTATAGCCTTCATGGTTAGTGAGTCATATACTAGAACTTCTCCATCGTGTATTTTAATATTGAGAAGAATAAAGTGAAAGCTGCGCACGTTTAAATATGCAGTGTCATAGATATAACTCATTACTTAAAATTTTAACATCTAGCCAAAGTATTTAAATAATGACGATAAAGAAGACAGTAACACTCACTCGAACAAGTAAGGCCAAAGTATTTGTTTTTTGTCACGTTGTCGCTTCAAAAACCTTAGCAAAGTCGCCGGTGTATCCTTGTTATGCAGGGGATCCGTTATGGTTACTTGATGCATTGTCTCCGGGTCAATGAACCCAATGTCGTTGATATCATTCCTTTTGCATTCGAGCATCTTCAATCTGTATAATATAGCGCACAAAAGATTAAATTGAGGACAATTGCAGAAAATGAACGAACTGAGCTAAAGACTTCTCAAATTAAATAAATAAATCACTTACAGACAATAGCAACTGAGCAACGATTTGTCGAGGGCCCGGAGATTGTATAACTGAAAAAGTTCCTTGAAGTCAACGGACACAGCGTATTCTTGGAAGTAGTGCTCCTCCTCAACTCTCACCATGATAGAATCGAACCCGTCCTTTGCACTCCTCAAGTACCAGCTATGCAGTTGGCGCATTCTTGTTGGTAGGGTGGAGAGATTCTCGACCAAGTTATTCCCTTGAACAAAATCAGATGGTACTTCAAAAATGGCGCGATAATCGGTATCAGTTGTTTGTTGTTGACGACTTTGAACGGCCTTATCGTCAAACACCTTGAGAGGGGGGACCGATTGAACGGGTTGTTCTCCGAGCTGGGGAACTTGTTTACTTTTCTTTGACTCGACCACTTGTTTCCCTTTTTCCACTTGGACCACCGGTTCCCCTTTTTTCACCCTGACCATCTCGTCATATGACCTTTCAATAGAACGCGTATAGTCTGATACCACCGGTTCAGGGTCATATAGATTCTCCACGGTACGCACGACTTTCACCGGATCTAGCGTCTTCACAAAAGGTATCTCTGGCACTTTCTTAGCAAAATGGGCATCCACCTGGGCTTGAACGATTGCCTTGTTTTCCTCTTCAGATCTTTCCCAAGGTAACTTCTCAAGAGGCGGCCGTGTTCTCTCCAATCTAGGCATCTTCCTAGGCGGCGAACCGTTCCTCTTAACGGGCGCTCTCTTACGCGGAGGTAACCGAGGTGGTGGACTCGCGCTGGGCCCCCCCTCCGGTAGGTGTGGACTTTGTTGCTCATGTGGACTGCTACCACGAGGAGTCGATGGCCCTTGCTGCTCATGTGGACTGCTACCACGAGGAGTCGATGGCCCTTCCTGCTCATGTGGACTGCCAGCAGGAGTAGTCGATGGCCCTTGCGGCTCATGTGGACTTTGTTGCACATGTGGACTTCTACCACGAGGAGTCGGTGGCCTTGGCACGGGGCCTGAAAAGACGATGTATTGTTTTTTCCAGAGGGCGAAACCGCGCTTGACATCGCCCAGTGTCTTCTCCTCGTCACCTCCAGGATGATCAAGATCCATTGTTTCATAAGTAGGCACAATGTCATCCACCCCGACAAGAGCACAGTCAGCTGGAATGGGCTGATGATGGTGCGTTGCTCCATCTTGTTGTGGGTAAGCACAGCCGACCGCCACCTTAACGGACATGTTCCTTATTGGCACATGTAGCTCGCACTCTGTCCTCTCCGTGACATAATCCACGGGGTAGCTTGCTCCACATCCTTCAAGATGCGAGGAACCCACGCTGCTTTTCGGCTGAGATGGGGCGGCATCGGCTTGAGGATCTTCTATAAGAAGCTGCTGATCAGGTGCCCTCTGCCGACTAGTTGAGTCTGTTAGATTCTGCTCCAGCTGCTGCACCCTAAGTTCCAATGTCGATAATCGGTCAGCGCACTTCTTCTTCGTTCTCGAACGGCTTCTATAACTGTCTGCGCACTCCGGCCACGCATCCTTCATGGTGAGACCTGGGAGGGTTCGTACTCGTCCAACGTGTTCTGGATTCCCCAGAGCTAGTGTCAACTCGTCATTCTCTCTATCGGGAATGTACACTCCCTTTCTAACCTTATCTACTGCATCTTCAAGCTCCTTGGCGATTTTTTCAATTTTCGTCTTCCATTTACCCTTTGCAACGATTCGCCCTGTCTTTGGGTCCAACCCTGCCCCATGCGCGTACAACCAGAACTTGGACCGCTCGGGCCAGTCGTATGTCTGTGGCATGACCCCGTTTTTCAGCAGTTCAGCTTCATATGCTTTCCACTTAGGAATGGCACTCTTGTAGCCACCTGACCCCAATTTATGAAAATATTGCTTCTTCTTAGCATTTTCAACATTTATGGCTGATCGGGCCTTATACTCTGACGAGCTCCTATACGCCTTAAATGCGGGCCAGAGGGCTTTTAGCTTCTCAAATCTTCCAGTGAATTCTGGACCTTCAGGTCCATAGTTGTCCCATAATTTTTTCTTCCAGGTCTGGAATTGTACGGCCATCTTCTTAAAAGTCCATTCCTTGAGCTTCTTCGTCTGGCCTTCCGTGAAGCCTACCGGTAGGTTGAAGTATGGCAGCAGACTCCCCCAAAGTACCTCTTTTGTAGTGTCGCTGACATAACTAGCTTCATCGCCAACCCCCGCCTTCTTCGGCTTATGCCAATCTGGAATGGTGATCGGTACAATGTCCCTAACAAGAACTCCAGCTTGACTTATAAATTTTTTGACGTTCTCTGCTGGTTCCACCGGTTCGCCACTAGCCTTAAATGCGGTGAGGGATAATTTAGCCTCGCCCGATAGAGGTTTCGTCGGGCCTCGAGGACCTTGCTTTTTAGCAGATTTGCTCGATGATCCAGAAGGCTAAAATAAAAAAGGTTCGTTAATAAGTGCAATACAAATAAATCAATGCATCTACTAATATAGCATTGCCATAATATACACCTTGCCGGAGTTTGTTAAGGGCACTTCGTCGGCCCTTCTTTCTTCAGACTCAAGTCCTTCACCGGAGTCGTTCAGAAATTGTGTGGTTAAGTCTTCGCCATCGTCATCCTCATATGGTCGGGCATTATTATATATCACTTGTTGCACCAAATCTTCTTCCTCCTCATTTCGGATGAAGGGGGGGGGGGAGTCCGGATCCATAGCTCAATGTCACTACAAAATTTTAAATAGCAAATTCAGTTGGCAAATTTGAAATAGAAAATTTTAAATAGCAATTCGCTACAAAATTCTAACACTAATATTTTAATACTAATAATTCTAATACTAATATTCTCATACTAATATTCTATTCTAAAAATTCTAATAATTCTAAGTACTAAAAAAACTAATATCTAAGTACTTAAAAATTCTAAGTACTAAAAAAACTAATATCTAAGTACTTAAAAATTCTAATAATTCTAAGTACTAAAAAAACTAACATCTAAGTACTTAAAAAACTAATATCTAAGTACTTAAAAATTCTAATAATTCTAAGTACTAAAAAAACTAATATTTAAGTACTTAAAAAACTAATATCTAAGTACTTAAAAATTCTAATAATTCTAAGTACTAAAAAAACTAATATCTAAGTACTTAAAAATTCTAATAATTCTAAGTACTAAAAATTCTAATCATTCTAAGTACTAAAATTCTAATAATTCTAAGTATCTAATAATTCTAATACTAATTTTCTAGTATTTCTATTTACTTAAATTTATGTATAACAATATTGAGACATTTGTAAGTAAAAATAGAAACTAGTATTTCTATTTACTTAAATTCTAATACTAATTCTTAGTATTTCTATTTACTAATATTAATAATCACTAAGAAAAAAAAACAAAAAAAAACTAGTACCTCTACCGAGGTCACCGAGGTGGAGGCGCGTGGTGGAGGCGCGTGGTGGAGGCGGCGGTGGTGTGGTGGAGGAGGCGGAGGTGTGGTGGAGGTGGCGGCCGGAGGAGGCGGCGGTGTGGTGGAGGTGGCGGCCGGAGGCGGCCGGAGGCGCGTGGTGGAGGCGGCGGCGGTGTGGTGGAGGAGGCGGAGGCGCGGGCGCGTGGAGGCGGCCGAAGGCGGAGGCGAGTGTGGTGGCGGCCGGAGGCGGAGGCGCGGGCGCGTGGAGGCGGCCGGAGGCGGAGGCGGAGGCGCGTGTGGTGGCGGCCGGAGGCGGAGGCGGCGTGGTGGAGGCGCGGCGCAGGGGCGCGTGGTGGAGGCGGCGGCGGCGGTGGCGCAGGGGCGCGTGGTGGAGGAGGCGGCGGCGGCGGCGCAGGGGCGCGTGGTGGAGGAGGCGGAGGCGTGTGGTGGAGGCGGCGGCGGCGGCACGGCGGCAGCCTGACGGCGTCTCGTCGGCGATCAGGAGCCCGGAGGCGCGTCGGTTCGTCTGCGTTGGATTTGGCCAAGAATGGCCAAGTCCCGCGCTCTTGGACCCTTCTTTCTGACCTTTGGTACCGGTTTGTGCCACCAACCGGTACCAAAGGTTCATTGGTACCGGTTGTAGGTACCAACCGGTACCAAAGATCCACCAAAAATTGCGCGCGAACCGCTGGACCTTTGGTACCGGCTTTCCTCACCAACCGGTACCAAAGGGTTTTCTCTCTTTTTCTTTTCCTAATTTATTAAAACAACTATAACTTTTGAAAGAAAAGTCCAAATGACATGAAACTAGTTTCTAAAATTTTGTAAAATTAAAAAATATCAACCCATAATAATTTTGTGATGTTTTGTAACATTTTCAAATTTTTAAATTTCAAAATGGAATTAAATATTTCTAGAAACTATAATTAAGTCTAGAAATTTGTCCCGTTTCCAGCAGAATCGGCAGAAATTTGTGATTTTTAAAAGAGGTGGATGGAAATCTTTTCTTAGAAAACAAATTGATTATTTGTGCATATAACATGTTCTAGCATATTAAAAAAATGAATCACCCAAGTTTTGCAACATATTTCTGGTAGGTCCTTCACAAAAAAAACCATTTCTGACACTCGGAAAATGGAAAATGGTTTTTTTATTCAATAAAAAAAACTTCCTTCGTCAACATTGTCCGTGCTTCCAAGATGCATGTTTGTGTGGAATATGGACCCATTCAAACAAACTATGCCATGTATTTGGCCATAACACCCGTTATTTCGACAGAAACCCTAGAATGTTAGGAGGAGATAGCTCTTTGTTGTGAACAAGTTTTCAACAGAACTGTCGTACTGCCTAGGACATATTCCAAGTTCCTGAGCCACGGGGTGCTGAGCCTCCGGCGCTGCGCATCCAAAGAGAAGGAACCCTCACAGGGTCATAGCTCACGTGAGAAGGAACCCTCTGAAGAAACGACCACCTACTGTCATACTGCCTATCCAATAGATACATGTAGCGACGGACGTGCTCATCCTCCTCCCTGATACGGCGACATACCACCTCCTCGGAGGCCGGCTCCCTCTGCACCGAGCGTGGCCCACGCGACTGCCACCACAGAAGATCCGGGTCGACGATGTCACCCGGATTCCTCACCAAGCTGCGCGTCCCGGAAGGTAGCACCTCCCAGTGCTAGCCCGGTGGAGCCCAGTCCCGCACATCGCCCCTCTGGTCCAACATGGACATCGTCGCCGAGAACACCTAAGTCAAAAACGCCTAAGTCAAAATTTTGTTACAATGGAAGAGTGATGAGGTTGCAGATATGAGTTTAGATGTGATATGGCAATGGAGGCCAAGCCTACATATATAGAGTGATCAGGGCCTTTAGTACCGGTTTGTGTTACCAACCGGGACTAAAGAAGCACACGGATCGTGTGTTTCTTTCAAGCGCTTGTGAGCCGTTGGATCAGGGGTGTGTTTCTTTAGAGCGCTTGTGAGCCGTTGGATCAGAAGCACACGGATCGTGTGTTTCCTTCGAGCGCTTGTGAGCTGTTGGATCAGGTCCTTTAGTACCGGTTCGTGTTACCAACCGGGACTAAAGAAGCACACGGATCGTGTGTTTCTTTCAAGCGCTTGTGAGCCGTTGGATCAGGGGTGTGTTTCTTTAGAGCGCTTGTGAGCCGTTGGATCAGAAGCACACGCCTATAAATAGCGACGTCCCTGCAGCGAAACGGCACACAACGAGTGGTGGTGGTGGTGGAAGTGGTAGCCATGCCCCTCGGTCGGATCCAAGCAGCTCCAAGGCTCTCTGATGATCTACAACATTCCCAACACTTTTTGGGACGGTCGTTAGATCATCAGAGAAGTCTTGGGGCTGTTTGGATCGAAGGTCGATTCGCTGCTCACGACGACGCGAGACGGATGCGCAAGCTTCCGGATGGGCAAAATCAGTGTTGGACCAGCCACATGACCCTATATGCAAATCATTCGGATTCCCGTCATACAGCCCAACGGTGCATTTGATATGCAGGCACTCACGAGCCACCGTTGGGCTGTATGACGGGGAAACCGTGTGCATTTGATAAAAGGTTTAATACATTGTCCGTGCTTCCAAGATGCCTGTTTGTGTGGAATATGGACCCATTCAAACAAACTATGCCAAGTTTATTATTACACATCACCAACACATCCCTATCTAGTCTTCTGAGTTTTCTTCGTGTGTTTCCCTTTCTTCTGATTGCGACGCAACCATGGACAATCTTCGTTATTTAACACGATGCTTGGGTCAGTTTTCACCTTGAAGGGTGCAATATAATCAAACTTATTATAATCTTCTGACATGTCTGTCTTGTCCTCCACTCCCACGATGTTTCTTTTTCCTGAAAGAACTATGTGGCGCTTTGGCTCATCATATGATGTGTCCTCTTGCCTTTCTTTTCTTTTTCTCGGTTTGGTAGACATGTCCTTCACATAGAAAACCTGGGCCACTTCACTGGCAAGCACGAATGGTTCGGTCTCATATGCTAGATTCTTAAGATCCACTGTAGTCATTCCGTACTGTGGGTCTACCTGCACCCCGTCTTTCAGGTTGAACCATTTGCACCGGAACAAAGGGATCTTGAAAGTAGGTCCATAGTCAAGTTCCCATATCTCCTCTATGTACCCATAATATGTGACCTTCTTCCCATTGTCGTCTGCTGCATCAAAGCGGACACCACTGGTTTGGTTGGTGCTCTTTTGATCTTGGGTGATCGTGTAAAATGTATTCCCATTTATCTCGTACCCTTGAAAAGTCGATATACAAAAAGATGGTTGCTTGGCCAACAAGTATAGTTGTTCTTCAATAGTGGTGTTATTAATGAGATGTGTTTGCAACCAACCGCCGAAAGTCGTCTGGTGTTCTCCATCAATCCAATCTTCACCTTGCTCCGGATATTTTGAGCGTAAAATATCCTTGTGTTCCAATATATACGGAGCCACCATGATGGAATTATGTAGGACTGTGTAGTGTGCTTTAGTGAAAGAATGTCCGTCCATATTTATTTTTGCTCTCTTTCCTAGCGTGCCTTTTCCACGCAGTCTCCCCTCATAGCGTGATTCAGGAACACCGATCGGCTTAAGGTCAGGAATAAAGTCAACACAAAACTCAATGACCTCCTCTGTTCCATAGCCCTTGGAGATGCTTCCTTCTGGCCTAGCACGGTTATGAACGTATTTCTTTAAGACTCCCATGAATCTCTCAAAGGGGAACATGTTGTGTAGAAATACAGGACCGAGAACGTGAATCTCTTCGACTAGGTGAACTATGAGGTGCGTCATAATATTGAAGAAGGATGGTGGAAACACCAACTCGAAGCTGACAAGACATTGCACCACATCCTTCTGTAAATTTGATAGAGTTAGTGGATTGATCACCTTCTGAGAAATTGCATTGAGGAATGCACATAGCTTCACAATGGGTACTCGAACATTTTCTGGCAGAAGCCCCCTCAATGCAATCGGAAGTAATTGTGTCATAATGACGTGGCAGTCATGAGACTTTAGGTTTTGAAACTTTTTCTCTGTCATGTTTATTATTCCCTTTATATTCGACGAGAAGCCAGACGGGACCTTGATGCTGCTCAGGACTTCAAAGAAGATCTCCTTCTCTTCTTTTGTAAGAGCGTAGCTGGCAATACCTTGATACTTCTCTGGATTTAGGTTGTCTCGTTCGTGCATACGTTGCTGGTCCTGCCGTGCATCCGGTGTATCTTTTGTCTTTCCGTACACGCCCAAGCAGTTTAGCAGGTTCACGCAAAGATTTTTCGTCACGTGCATCACGTCGATTGAAGAGTGAACCTCTAGGATTTTCCAATAGGGTAGCTCCCAAAATATAGACATCTTCTTCCACATGGGTACGTGTCCGGCACTGTTATTCGGAACAGATTGTCCGCCAGGACCCTTTCCAAAGATCACTTTTAAATCCTTCACCATATCATATATAACATCGCCAGTAGGGCGGGTAGGCTTCGTCCGGCTATCTGCCTCACCTCTGAAATGCTTGCCTCCTCCCATTCTTACGACATGTTGTTTTGGAAGAAATCGACGATGCCCCAAGTACACATTCTTGTTTCCCAAATATATACTGTCAGTCTCACCTAAACAGTGTGTGCATGCATTGTATCCCTTGTTTGATTGTCCTGAAATGTTACTAAGAGCAGGCCAATCATTGATGGTTACGAACAACAACCCTCGTAGGTTAAATTCCTTTTGTTCATGCTCATCCCACACAGGTACACCTTCTTCATCCCACAACTGTAAAAGTTCTTCAACTAATGGCCTCAGGTACACATCAATGTCGTTGCCGGGTTGCCTCGGGCCTTGGATGAGCACTGGCATCATAATGAACTTCCGCTTCATGCACAACCAAGGAGGAAGGTTATAGATACATAGAGTCACTGGCCAGGTGCTATGACTGGAGCTCTGCTCTCCAAAAGGATTAAAGCCATCTGTACTTAGACCAAATCTTAAGTTCCTCGCGTCATCTGCAAATGTCTTGAACTCTTTGTCGATTTTTCTCCACTGCGACCCGTCAGCGGGGTGTCTCAGCATCACGTCTTTCTTACGGTCTTCTTTGTGCCATCGCAACAACTTGGCATGCTCTTTGTTTTGAAACAAACGTTTCAACCGTGGTATTATAGGAGCATACCACATCACCTTGACAGGAACCTTCTTCCTGGGGCGCGGCTCGCCCTCAACATCACCAGGGTCATCTCGCCTGATCTTATACCGCAATGCACCGCATACCGGGCATGCATTCAAATTCTCGTACTTCTCACCGCGGTAGAGGATGCAGTCATTGATGCATGCATGTATTTTCTGCACCTCTAATCCTAGAGGGCAGACAACCTTCTTTGCTTCGTACGTACTAGAGGGCAATACATTCTCCCCTGGAAGCATCTTCTTTATTATTTTCAGCAACTTTTCAAAACCCTTGTCAGAAATACCATTCTCTGCCTTCCATTGCAGCAATTCTAATGTGGTACCCAGCTTTTTCTGACCATCTTCGCAATTTGGGTACAACAATTTGTTGTGATCCTCTAACATTCTCTCCAACTTCAACTTCTCGTTTTCACTTCCGCAGTTAATCTTCGCATCATGAATGGCCCGACCTAAATCGTCATCGGGGTCATCAAAAATGAGCTCTTCTGCGTCTTCGTCTCCCCCCATTGTCATATCATCGTGTTCAGTGAACATAGGATAGTTGTCGTTATCCTCTTCTTCTTCGTTGTCTTCCATTATAACCCCTATTTCTCCGTGCTTTGTCCAACAATTATAGCCGGGCATGAAACCGTTCTGTAACAGGTGGGCGTGAATGGTTCTTGAGGTAGAGTAATCCTTCATATTCTTACAGGAACTACATGGACAACACATGAAACCATTCGACCGCTTGCTTGCCTCAGCCACGTGGAGAAAATTATGCATGCCATTAATAAACTCGGGACAACGTCGGTCACCGTACATCCATTGTCGGTTCATCTGCATTATATAAGTATATCAATAACCGTTAATTACACTACTTCATAAATAGATGAGTGACAAAATTAATTAATATTCAAGTTCATCACATTAAAAGCAAATTAGAGTACTGACCAAATGTAATACATAGTTCTCATAAAACATACACTCAAACTAACATACAACTATCTAAAAAAATTAAAACCAACAAAAAATGCGATGAAAATCGCAACTAAGGTAACTACTGAACCAACAGCATAATGATACCAAGCCTCTTGATTAATGGCATATTTTCTAATCTTTTTAATCTTCAAGCGCATTGCATCCATCTTGATCTGGTGATCATCGACGACGTCGGCAAACTTCAAGTCCAATTTCATCTTCTCTTCTAGGCATTGCAGACGAAGATCTTCACTTCTTTTCAATTTTTCTTTCAAATCATTATTTTCTTTCTCAAATAAATTGAGCATCTCGACAAGAGGGTCGGTTGTAATTTCTGGTTCAACTACCTCCTAGATAAAATATCTATGTCAAGTTGGTCGGCATAATTGTCACATGACAAAATGAAACAAATAGTTATAAAAGTATACCACATCCGAATCATAGACCGGACGAGGGCCGACGGGGACGGATATCAAAACCATGGCACTATACATAGAAAAACAATCATACAAGTAAGAAAATTATAAAGTAAAACTATGCATCTATCACATAAAACTAAGTTTTTGTATAAAACATAAAAACAAGTAGGCTCACCGAGGTGGTGCCGGCTAGGGACGGCGCTGGCGATCGACGGCGGTGAGGACGGGGAAGATACTAAAACCAACAAAGCATACTTTAATTTGAGATCAAATTGCATATAAAACGAATGAAATCACTAACTTAGACATTTCATCAAACACCTTGCTAGCACTAAAAAAGTGAAAAGAGTTAAACTATACGAAATGAGCTAAATTAGGAACGCCGGAAGAAAGGATCATGTTGCTAACCCTTGGATAGATGGTTGCCGCCAATCTTAACAAAATGGTGGAGAAAAATGGAGATTTGTTTGGAGTGTGAGAGGAGAGATTTATGTTGGAAATGTGTTGGAGATGAAAAAATGAGCGGGTCGGGTTGATGAAATAGGCTGCACACCCTCTAGTACCGGTTTGCTATGCAAACCGGTACTAAAGGTGCAGCGCCGGCCCCGCAGCCGCAACATTTTTGGCGCGAAACCCTTTAGTACCGGTTCGTAGCACGAACCGGTACTAAAGGTCTAGCACAAACCGGTACTACAGATTCCCGGCGCACTGGGCTCTGGAGCCGGTACTAGTGCTAGCTTTAGTACCGGTTTGTAACCAAACCGGTACTAAGGGTAACATCCTTTGGCTGTTTTCCCACTAGTGCAACGGAGTCAAGCTGCGCTGCATAGCACAAGAACAAGGCCAAGAACTGTTGAAGGACATACACGAGGGAACGTGCTCGAGTCACGTGGCATCAAGGTCACTGGCAGGAAAGGTCTTCCACCAAGGGTTCTACTGGCCAACAGTACTTCACGACACGGAGCAGCTGGTCAAGACCTGCGAAGACTGCTAGTACTACACGAAGAACACGCACCAGCCGGCTCAAGCGCTGCAGCCAATACCAATCTCCTGGCCGTTCGCGGTCTGGGGGCTGGACATCGTCGGCAAGGTGCCAAAGTCTGTAGGAGGACACGAGTACCTGTTTGTGGCCATCGACAAGTTCACAAAATGGGTAGAAGTGATGCCAGTACCACGCCAGACGGCTCAGGCCGCCATCAAGTTCATCGAGGGGATCGTCTACCGCTTTGGAGTTCCAAACAGAATCATCATCGACAACGACACTCAGTTCACCAGGTCGAGCCTTCCTCAACTTATGTGAAGAAATGGGTATCAAGGTGTGTTTTGCCTCGGTATCCTACCCAAGAAGCAACGGGCACGTAGAGCGAGCACATGCAGAAGTTCTCAAGGGATTAAATACCAAGGCCTTTGAAAAGCTAGAGAACAAAGGGAAAAAATGGATTGATCACTTGCCAAGCATACTGTGGTCCCTCAGAACAACACCAAGCAGAGCCACTGGAGAAACACCCTTCTTCCTCGTCTATGGAGCTGAAGCTGTCCTGCCATCAGAGCTGAAGCACGGATCACCCCGGGTGCTCACCTATGATGAAAACACGCAAGAAGAACGAAGGATCGATGACATAAACCTGCTGGAAGAGAGTAGATGCCGAGCTTCCTTACGGTCAGCTCGGTACCAGCAAGGACTCCGTCGATACCACAGTTGTCATGTTCGCTCACGGGAGCTGCAACCCGGAGACCTGTACTCCGGAAGAGGCAAAAAATGGAAGGCATGAACAACATGTCATCCAAGTGGGAAGGACCCTACCGGGTCACTCATAATATACCATCGACCTACGCATGCTTGACAATTGATGAGAGCCTTTGTGGCGGTATGCGTCCATCCCGGCGAACGATCCGTTTCCCTCTGGCCTAGTACCCGAGGACAGTGGAGAAGGACTCCCGGAAGGTATAGTCCTCCTTAGGGGTATGTCTGCCGCGTTAGCATCTTAGCAACACATTTGGGATGCGTGCAGGTAGAGTGCTTGGCACCTAAGAGGCCTCCTCTGAAAACTCGACGACGCATTAGTGCAAAGGAAGATTTGGGAAATGACCCTGAGAGTTGAGTCTAGGGTTGCATTCATCCGAATTTACATTCTGAATTACAATTCTGAATTTACATTCGGTTCTGCAACTACTTAAGCCTATGCTGCTAAGGCCAGCTCGGAGCTAGATCTCCTGGCAGCGCGTCCTTGTTTTCCTCATGCCCAACGGGAGAACTCTCGATTCCCGGGGACGCCTGGGGAAAGGAAGGGAACCCGAAGGGACTTTCAGGCGCCTTATAGCCTCCCTGCGTGCCTAGGCGCCAAGCAGCGAAACAGAGAGAGCATCTCGGCCGCCACCTCGCCCATGGTATCGTCATCCTCCTGTGGCAAGGAACAAACTCGGTCAGGATCAAGACTAGGCCCCGGAGGTGCAAGGGGTCGAAGGAGCCACGACGCTTACCTGCTCAATGGCTTCGAGCTCGGTCCAGAGCGCGGATGCCCCTGAGATCCCCGCAGTCTTCTCCTTCAAGGCCGCCAGAAGCGCAAAATGCCCTTGGCGAGGGCAAAACGCGACACCACCTCATCTTCCTCTCCAGCGGCACAGGCCCCAGCACCCCTGGGTGCCTCCACCGCGCCCATACACACGGACACCGTCGTCGACGTCCCTGAAAAGGACATCTCTGCCTCCCCAGACATTGCTCTGCGATCTATGGAGGGGCAGAGAGAGTGAGAAGCAAGAAAGAGAAATGATGAAAGTGCATTGTTGCCCCCATGTGTGGTTGGTAATTAATGACAATCTCTATGGACTAATGTTTGTATTGAGCCCCATATAGGTTGTGTCCATATGCGTTGCTTGATCTCCATTTGTTGGAGTTAAGGCTAAGGGAAGAATATTATATGTTGATCAAGGCTAAGTGCGGGTTGATCAACACTTGAGTCCAAGTGAAGATATGCCGAAGAGTGCTTCCTCCATATTGGTGTATGGGGAGCAACATGTGAGTCTTCACCAAGTGAAGCGCAATCAAGAAAGGTGGTTCGTCTTGAGGAGATGAAGATCGTCTTCATGGACTTCAAGTGGATTATGCGCAAGGCAAAGGTATGATCTTGATAGGCTTTCTATTTTACCGGTCTCATGATGTTAGTTGAGAGACCGGGTTATAGGATAGATAGCCGTACTATCAAGAGGGCACTAGTGGAAAATAGCCTATAGGTAAGGTGCTTACCTGTGGCGCACCAGCCACCCGTGCGCCACCGGTAACTTACCAGTGGCGCATCTGGCCTCATGCGCCACTGGTAAGCACCTTACCTATGGCGCATCTAGCGTCCAATGCGCCACTGGTAAGTTCTGCCCCGAGGGCTACAGAACAGGCCATGTTACCAGTGGCGCATGTGTCATAGGTGCGCCACTGGTAAGGGAGGTACTAGTGGCGCATGTGGCCCAACTGTGCCACAGGTACTTTTCTGCACTTTGTGCTGACATGCACCCCCCCCCCCCCCCCCCGTGGATCGCCTTTTTAGTTTTGAAATGGATGAAAAAATGATAAAAAATTCAAAAAATAAAATCCTTTGAGATTTAGTTATGTTATGTTCCCTACTTGGTAGGGAAATTAACAAACATGAATTTCGATGTATTTTGCAAAAAAACTTTATGGAAGAGTAAAACGGCGATAACTTTTGCATACGAACTCGGATTTCGACGTATAATACCTTAAAAAAAGTAGAGAAAAAAACACATCCAATCCAAATCGCCTACGGCCTTTTGAGCCGTTTTTGGGCTACAGGATCCCCAAATTCGAAAGGGAACAATTTCTTTTTTGACGTTTAAGATTTCAGGGCAAGAAAATTATAAAGGGCCTCACTTACCTGTGGCGCACGGGATGCATGGTGCGCCACGGGTAGTTGTAATACTCGTGGCTCACCACTATGAGATGCGCCACGGGTAACCTGGGGGGCAACACCACGATCCGACGGCTCCCAGCGATCTGACGGCTCACAGCGACTTAAACTAGCACACGATCCGTGTGCTCCTTTCTTCTTGTTTCCGATTAGCCGAGAGGATAGAGGCATAGATTGATACCTCCCCTCTCCTCCTCTCTTCCTCCTCTCCCCTCTTCCTCCTCTCCTCTCTATCTCCTCCTCCTCCTCCTCTCTTCCTCCTCCTCTCTATCTACTCCTCCCTCCTCCATGGCCGCAGGCCCGACCTCCCTCCTTCTCCTCCATGGCCGTCGCCCCGACCTCCCTCCTCCCTCCTCCATGGCCGCCGCCCCAACCTCCCTCCTTCTCCTCCGCACCGACCTCCCTCCTCCCTCCTTCATGGCTGTCGTCCCGACCTCCCTCCTTCTCCTCCACGGCTGCCGCCCCGACCTCCCTCCTTCTCCTTCATGGCCTCCTCCATGGCCGCCGCCCCGACCTCCCTCCTTCCTCCTCCCTCCTCCATGGCCGCCGCCCCGACCTCCCTCCGACCTGGTCGTCCCCGCTTCCTCTGGCCTCGTCCCATCACCGTACCTGCCTCCGGCCTCCTCTGGACCCCTCCGACGAGCCCCTGCCGGCTCGCCCCGTCCCCGTCCCGGTTGTCGTCCCCGTCGAGGACGAATGCGACTTTTTTTAATTTGGAAATTGTTACTAGTGGCGCACCCTTTTTAAAAATCAAAATTGTTACCAGTGGCGTACCAAAATGAGGTGCGCCACGGGTAACTGAACTACCTATGGCGCATAAGCATGGTGTGCCACTGGTAAATATTACAAGTGACGTGGTAGCCGTGGCGCACCGTGATGCGCCACTAGTAAGGAAAATAGGTGCGCCACTGGTAAGCTTTTTCCTACTAGTGGGGGCTCTCGACCGAGTATCTTGATCGTATCATTCGTGGAGAGCTCAAAACTTTGCATCCTTGCAGTCTTCTTTATTGGTTCTTATTTGGATCTTATCATGGTGTGATGTTGGTGCTTTTCGTGCTCGTCATGACAAGACCAAGTTCATCAAAAATGGATTTTATATGCACATCTTGTTGCGTTTTTTTTGTTGGAGGTTTTTCTGGCAAGTCCTTTTCATAGAGGTCAAACTCTCTCCTTGTGACCTCCTCCTCACATGATGGACAATGATGTTTCTCTGCATGATCTTGTAGAGCTTTTTGTTTGAGTCCAACTAGCCCAAGATCATCGAAAACGGAGTCGGGATGTGAAAGATATGTCTGTTTTCGTTTGGCTATTTCTGCAGTTTTTCTCTGGGCCGGAAGTTTCGTGTAATGCCCCGACCCCGGAATTATACAGAGAGGCTATGTAACCCACAGGCTATGCTACACAATCGAAGGGCATGGAATTACCGCTCCCACGCAACACATCAATCGTGCCATGAACACTGGCGTAGCTATCAATGTATAGAACAAAGATCAAGACTTGTGGAACAACTGGCACATCGCAGACTCTGCGACACAAAAGAGATCATATAGCAACTCATATATGAGAAAGACACAAACACACACAGGGGTCACAGACCCAACATTACATCATGCGGAAGCAAAGTAGTGTTGTCTAACAACAAGAACCAAAATATGGCCTAAGAGGCCTACAGATAAACATCCCATGCCAGCCTGTTCCAGGACGTCCCAAGCTGCCACCTGGGAACCCCAAACTACTCGTCGACGTCCACGAAGAACTCACCTGTCTGCTCGGTGTCGTCCTCCTCTATAACAAATAATAAGCATCAAAGAGAGACTGAGTACGACATACTCGCAAGTTTAGTAGGGCGATATAGGCCCAATGATGACGGAGGCTCTAAAACTGTATAGTAGTTAATTTGCATAAAGCTAGTTTTCCTTTTCAAAGACATAAATGATTCATGGCATCGACAACTCAGAATATTTTTCATAAAGGGGATGAGATAGTAAACTTGATCTTTGGTTCCCATCGAACCCATAGTAACCATTTCTCAACACTCTTCTCCACCAAGGCACTCCCTCGAATCACCCTCGAGGAAATGAACCTTTATCACACGTTGAAAATGCAACCTTTAGCTGCCAAATTAATTAATTAGGTTCAGGTTCTCTATGATCTTATCGTCTATTCCCAAGTCGTCCATAACCGTGGACACGGCTTTTCGAAAATATTAAACCCTGCAGGGGTGTACTAATTTACCCATTGGTACCCTCTGGCTCGCCTAGTTAGCTCTCTTTCGGGGAAAGCTGGAAAGTGGGCGCGGTTAAACCTTTACCTCGCGTGAGACTATCCAAGAGTCATCTGTGGCGATAGGACAAGTTTACCTAGCCTATTTCAGCCCCTGCCCCCATCGCCACACCCTAAACCCCACCATCCTCATCATTTCTCTTTCCACCCACACACTCACCCGCAAATGGAAATAGAAAATAAGAGGACCCTTGGATACGCCCGCACAAGTTATTTAGTTAGTAAGGAGCCCATACCCCCACCAATGGAAGCACACTCGTCTTGGTTCAAGACGTAAAGAACTCGCACCTAGGCGACAAGGATGAGGCAAAACACCATACCCCGATGGCAACTCATCCAAGCCTTTTAAGCAATTTAATTAAGTACCACAAGTATCCACCACCTTGTCCGCACATTCCATAAATTTCATAATCATGGAAATAAATAACGGACAGCTAAGCATCATAGTCTTTGATTAATTCCAACCATCTTCTCTGTCTTAGATTCAGATCCGTCTGGGTAAAGAGATACTTCAGACTTTGGTGATCGGAGAAGATTTCACAACGGTTGCCCAACAGGTAGGGCCTCCATTGCTTTAGAGCATGTACTACGGCAGCAAGCTCTAGATCATGAGTTGGATAGTTGTGCTCATGCGGTTTGAGTTGACGAGAAGCATAGGCTACCACATGGCCTTCTTGCATCAGCACATAGCCCAAGCCTTGCAAAGAGGCATCACAATAGACGACAAAGTCTTTGGCTATGTCAAGAAGGACAAGCACAGGAGTGGTGGTGAGCTTGACCTTGAGAGTTTGGAAACTTTCATCAGCTTTGTCTGACCACACAAACTGTTTATTTTGTCTTGAGGAGGTCAGTTAGTGCCTTGGCTATCTTGGAAAAGCCCTCGATGAATCGGCGGTAATAACCCGCCAATCCAAGGAAACTACGGATGTATTTGACGGACTTGGGAGTAGGCCAGTCAAGGATTGCCTGAATCTTGTCCGGTATCACAGCCACTCCAGCAGCTGACACCACATGACCTAGGAATAACCTTATAAGTTGAAACGATCAGAACCGAAAGGGATTAACCGGTAGTAACAGCGGTACTTCCACCGGTACTACCGCTCAAGGGTTTGAGCACGGCCGCAGCGTGCGCGCGCGGTGACCGCGACGACGGCGAGCACGCGCACGGCAACGGGGTGCGTGCGAGGACGCGCTAGCTAGTGCAGATGACGCGCGGGCTGCGGGGTCCTAATTGGGGCAGCGCCGCTACTCCTAGGTCGCCGAAATCGATGAGGAAAATGATGACCGGCGGCGAGGGACGGCGAGCTATGGCATCATGTTGCGGTTCCTCGACGAACTAGGGAGGGAGAAGAGGAGAGGCCTCGAAGGACGGTGAGCTCACCCTAGATGCGTGCGGGTGCTTGGCGAGGTCGGAGACGGCGAGGGCGGCCAGAATTTGTCGAGAACGAGCGCGGCGAGCGGCGGAGGGACCTCGGGACGACGAGCTCGATTCGCTTAATTCTGGGCCTCCCAGCAAGCTTCCTTCGGTGGTAGAGGTAGAGGGCAAGGTCGCGGTGCTCGTGGTGGTCTTTGATTCGGACGGGGAGGTCCTCAACGGTGGTGACGAGCGAAGGACGGCGGCGGGGCGGCGTCGGTCGGGAGCGAGCTAGGGTTCGTTCTTCGATCCGGAAACGGGGAGGAATGGATAGAGGAGAGAGAGGGGAGCAGGTGAGGGCCGTTCGGGGTCTCCTTAACCCTAAGTGGGAACAGCAGCGTGCGGGGGAGCGGGCGCGCGGCATGGCGACTGTGCCCGCACTGTCGCCACAGGGAAGACGACCGTCGGTACTACCGGTTATCTGACCGGTAGTACCAGTCAGGTGTTTCAAAAACAGAACTTGCTATTTTTGTTTGGTCATCTAAACAAGTCCAAAAATTATAGCAAAAACCAGGAGTGCTCTCAACAAGATAAGGAAGCTCCCCATATTTTTCTTTTGAATTTTAGGACAGCTTAGTATGAGTTCAAAAATGGGAGTTTATAAGAACCACATTTGAAGTTTTGACATTTGGAAACCATTTGGAGACCAAGCCATTAGGTTCTTAGTGGTTGTTTGAACTTAGGGAGCTTCTTGGACAACATGTTGTAACATCCCAATTTTCAAAAATTGCATAAGCATGCATTCATGTCATCATATGCATTTGTTTGTGCATTTAGTTTAGTTTTTTTAGGGGCTTGTATTGATTTTTGGTTTTATCAATTCAAATAATGGCATAAAAGGGTGCTAAGCAACCCTAGCCATATCTCAAAATATTTTAATGTATTTTGGAGGCAAGATAAGTGCCATAATATTCTATGTTTGAAAAGCTCTCTAAAAATATTTTTGCAAATTTTTATAAAAAGTTTTGCTATGTTTTATTTTCTGTTTTTAAAACAGAGAAAAGAAAAAGGGAAAAGTTTTTGTCAGAAAAAAAAGGGTCGCGGCCACCGAGTCGGCCCACTCCTCTCTCTCCCCCATGCGCGCGGCAGCCCAGCGCAGACCAGCTTCGGCCCTCTCCCTCTCTCCTCTCTTTCTCTTTTCTCTCCCTCGAGTCCGTGTTGAACACGAACGAACCGAACCAATCCCGTGAAAATCTCCACCGAATCGGAGTTATCTGCTGCCCCGCGCCCCCTCTACTTAAACCCCAACACCTCCGCATCATCTCCACACCGAAACCCTAGCTTTTATGCCACCAGGCCGTCGCACAGGAGCTCGAGCTGCGCCGCCGCCAGCCGTCGGTAAGTGGGCAACTCCGGCCGCTCTCCGGCGCCCCAGCTCCTCTCTCCTCTCCCTTTCGCCTCACCTCTTCGTGGCGCATCTCCTGGACATCATGTCCTAATTTTGCCGTCCTCAGATTGACGAGAGTGTGCTCGCCCGACGCCGTCCGCCGCCTGTAGCAACTCCGGCGAGCAATCACCGGAGGAGGAGACGACCCCGGAGCACGCCACCTCGCCATCGTGTCCGCCTCGTCACGCTGATCACCGAGGTGAGATCCGCGTGTCCTGGAATGCCCTAGATCGTCGGGAACGTCGATGCCGACGCGTCGCCACCGCGCGCCGCCGCCCACCGGAACCCTAACTCCGGCCGGCCCCTCTGTTTAGATCTGGGCCTTTGGATCTAAATCCAACGGCTGTCTTTTATTTTTCTTTACCGAATCGGTACCGACCAATCAGAGCACGCCCAGTCAGCGCACAGTCAGCATCCTAGTCAGCGCCACGTCAACCCATTTTCTGTAATTTCGGCCGAATTGATTTAATTCGGCAGTTTTGCAGAAAAACCCCTGAACCTTAAAACCATCATATATTTTTAATGGCTCGGCCAATTTTAATGAACTTTATATTTTTGAAAACCTTATGATCTGTAGATTATTTTAGAACTGTTAGTTCTCTGTTTTGCCTATTTAGAAGTATTCAAATTTCAAATGAGAGATTTGAGTAATTTTGGCATATCTTTAAATCTATAAGTTATTTTAAATTATTTTCTTCTGCAAAAGTGTGTATTTTAGTGTCCTCTGTCCAGTAGATATTTTAGTTTGCACTTTTGCATCATGCATTTATAATGTTTTGTAAAAACTCAATTAGTGGTATTTTAACTATAGAAATTGTTTAAAGTTATTAAGACTACTTTAAAATATGAATCATGATCACCATGCATATAGTAATTAATAGAGAATAATTACTTTATTAATTGTTAATTTTGACTTGTGTGTATTGCATTTCCATCATGCATTCATATTTTTATTGCAATACCATTTATTGCTTATGTATTGATTGTATGCAATTTGTTTGTTTAGATTGTGTGGAGTGCCAAGAGTGCTGTGAGTGTTGCAACCTGAACGACTACCAAGGCAAGTACACACACCAATTCATGAAGGACCTACTATTTTGTTATATTATGCACTGCAGATTATTTCAGTAGCTTTGCATGATAGGCTTACCACTACTATTATATATATGCTATGCAAACCTGTTAGGATAGCCACATGACTAGTTGACTAGTGACCTATTTAATTTAGTGGAATTGCATGCTACAAAACTGAAGTGTTTTATTGTAGTTGAGTTAAGGAAAATTCTACTAAATTAATGAACTACCTAGGTGGTATTGGTCCGTATGATGGAGGCAAAGTTGAGTGGCTATTCAGGGCCATTTCCATGGTTTTACCTGAATATGTGCACTTGTGAAAGGCCACCTAGGGTTTGAGTTAATGTCACACCGTGTTTGTTTGCCCGACCGTGCAACCACTAGTCATATGGGCTCTGTCTTGACGGAGTACGTTGTGTGGACCTGGGTCAGTGAGATTTGATGATGTAGAGGGGTAGGACGGCAGTGATCTCGCTAGAGTACCATGGGAAAACACTTCTGAAAAGTCTCGTCTCGATCTTCTCCTTTTCTTTTCACTAAATGAGTGAATAGGAAGTTTGGGTTGATTGGGTCTAGTGGGGAAAGTGCCACAAACTCTCGAGAGTTATTTAAAACTATGATCATAGCCGTTTCCCCGGTAATGGACATTCACGAGTGACCAAATAAGGATGTTGACAGAAGATCTCACTCATTCCAATTTCAGTATTAAAACTTGTTGGGTGAACGCGGGTAAATGAGACATTGGATGCGTTCCATGGGAGTGTCTCATAATGTTAAGTCGAAATTGAAAAAGGTTTTATGAAAAGTAGGATAAAATTTGCTTTCTGCAATAGCCTTGAACACCACCAGCCAAATAAGCATGTAGTGGTAGTCTTTGCCATTTATATACCACCATAGTGTGATACTTGCCAGCCTGCCACAAGGTATTGACCCAAATTCCCTGGGCTGCAACGTTAATGTTGCAGGTTGTTCAGATGAGGAGTAAGGACGTCTGTCTATTTCGAGCTTACAACCAACATGGTCGCCAGTGGCACATGGAGATGATGGAGCTCAGTGCTACTTTATTATGCTGCTTGAACTCTGAATAATATTTGTGGAACTTTATTTATTTTAAGCTAGCTTCGGCTATGCAAAGTTGTAATAAAGTACTTTATTTCTGGATCATCCGTACGTGCGATGTAATAACTTTTAACATTTATGCATGATATTACATCCTGTTGGTGAATGCTAGCCATACTCGATCCAGGGCCTAGCAATTCACGAGGTATTCTTACTTTTCAAAGCGAGGGTGCTACACATGTGCACTTGTCATGACATGGTTTGTACCAAGATTGTTTTTCTTGGGTTGGAGATTTTGGGAAGGTTTGGCTTCCCTCTTTTAATATTTCCAAGTGTTGTTTGTTAACAAAAGCAATTTAAAGAGATGCCATGATGCAAACACGAGATGCAAAAAGTGGAAAAATTAGTCGTATTTTTCAGTATCAAGCTGGGGCTGTTACAATTCTACCCCCTTATAGGAATCTCGTCCCGAGATTCTAGGCTTGAGTAAAGAAGGCGGGATATTCCTGACGAAGACTAGTCTCACGCTCCCAAGTGGCTTCCTCTTCGGAATGGTTAGACCATTGGATTTTGAGGAATTTGATGGTCTTGTTGCGGGTCTTCCTTTCTGCTTCATCCAAGATGTGGATAGGATGCTCACGGTAAGTTAGATCCTCCTGGATGTCCAACACCTCATGATCAACCCCACGGATAGGATCCTTGAAACAACGACGAAGTTGGGATACATGGAACACATCATGCACATTCGGGAAATTGGAGGGTAGCTCGAGTTGGTAGGAGAGATCTCCTCGCTTGGCTAGGACGGTGAAAGGACCAACATAGCGAGGTGCCAATTTTCCCTTGATCCCGAAGCGACGAACGCCTCGGAGGGGAGAGACTCGAAGATAGGCTTTATCACCAATTTCAGAGTGAACCTCCTGATGATGCTTATCATAATAGCTCTTTTGTCTGGATTGGGCAATCTTGAGATTTTCCTGGATGATACGGACCTTTTCTTCAGCCTCATTGATCACATCCGGACCGAAGAGTGGCCTCTGTCCGGTTTCAGACCAATTCAGAGGAGTCCGGCATTTTCTCCCATAAAGAACCTCAAATGGGGCCATTTGCAAACTGGCTTGATAACTGTTGTTGTAGGAGAACTCGGCGCGGGGGAGATACTTTTCCCAACCCTTACCGAAGGAGATAACACATGCCCGAAGCATGTCCTCAAGAACTTGGTTCACCCTCTCGGTCTGACCATCAGTCTGAGGATGATAAGCGGTGCTGAAGTTGAGACGGGTTCGCATAGCGGTTTGGAAACTATGCCAGAATTTGGATACAAACAGACTACCACGGTCTGAGATGATCCTTAGTGGAACCCCATGCAAAGGAACAATCCTGGCAAGGTACAAATCAGCAAGTTGGCTTGCTCGAATATCGTCACGGACCGGAAGGAAGTGAGCGACCTTGGACAAACGGTCGATCACGACCCAGATGGCATTATTTCCTTTTTGTGATTTTGGGAAGCCAGTGATGAAATCCATACCAACTTCATCCCATTTCCACTCGGGAATGGCTATGGGGCGAAGGCTATCAGCTGGCCTTTGATGTTCAGCTTTCACTCGGCGACAGACGTCGCATTCGGCAATGTATTCGGCGATCTCGCGCTTCATGCAAGACCACCAGAATTGACGGCGAAGGTCTTGGTACATTTTGGTACTACCCGGATGAATAGAAATGGGTGATTCATGAGCTTCTGAGAGTATCAACCCTTTTGTATTCCCACTCTTGGGCACCACTAGACGGTCACCAAAATAAACAACCCCGTTGTCATCAATAGAAAAACAAGTGGCCTTGCCATTAGCTATTTTCTCTTTGATCTCGAGTATTTCTGCATCAAGTTGCTGGGCTGCCTTGATTTCATCCTCAAGGGTGGATTTGATCTCCAGGTTAGCTAGATATCCAGAGGGAACAATCTCCAGATTCAACCGGGCAAACTCCTCATGAAGAGCAGGTTGGCCTTTTCAACCATCAGGGTGTTGCAATAAGCTTTGCGACTCAGAGCATCTGCCACGACAGATCCGGCTGGGTAAAGAGATACTTCAGACTTTGGTGATCGAAAAGATTTCACAACGGTTGCCCAACAGGTAGGGCCTCCATTGCTTTAGAGCATGTACTACGGCAGCAAGCTCTAGATCATGAGTTGGATAGTTGTGCTCATGCAGTTTGAGTTGACGAGAAGCATAGGCTACCACATGGCCTTCTTGCATCAGCACACAGCCCAAGCCTTGCAAAGAGGCATCACAATAGACGACAAAGTCTTTGGCTGTGTCAGGAAGGACAAGCACAGGAGTGGTGGTGAGCTTGACCTTGAGAGTTTGGAAACTTTCATCAGCTTTGTCTGACCACACAAACTGTTTATTTTTCTTGAGGAGGTCAGTCAGTGCCTTGGCTATCTTGGAAAAGCGCTCGATGAATCGGCGGTAATAACCCGCCAATCCAAGGAAACTACGGATGTCTTTGATGGACTTGGGAGTAGGCCAGTCCAGGATTGCCTGAATCTTGTCCGGTATCACAGCCACTCCAGCAGCTGACACCACATGACCTAGGAATATGAGCTCCTTTAGCCAAAACTCACACTTGGAGAACTTGGCATAGAGGCGATGATCTCGAAGCTTGGTCAGAACTAGCCGAAGATGCTCAGCATGCTCTTCTTCGGTTTTGGAGTAGATAAGGATGTCATCAATCTTATATTTACTAATTGGAAGCACCGTAGAAGGCTCCACGTTAACTCTCACGCATTGAAGAAAATTATCCATGCGATTGGCTTAACTACCCATCTGTAACCGTTAGATTAGTTACGTGTAGTCGCGCACGCACGGACTCCACCAAGCTGGACGTTATTGCAAAAAAAATCATAGTCGCCGTCTCACGCCCTAGATTCCACCCTTCCGCCGCCGCCTGCACTTCAACGTCACCTTCCTCCGTGTTCGTCAACGCCCTAGCTGGCAGCTTCCTCCTCCGATCTCCCGTCGTTTCCCCGTCGTCCAACCATCGCTCCACTGCTCTCGCCGCATACCGTCTGCACACCGTCGCCAGACCCGTTGCTCCTGCCATCTCTCTCCTGGTGACGCCTCGACGCACGTTCTTCCCGTCCAGTTCCATACAAGGAACTGTGTTGTCGATGCGGCAACGGAAGCAACAACGAGCATGGTGATGATCACAACGATGGTAGCAGTAAGGTGCGACTGGCGCTCATTACAGGTAGCTAGCATGTTATTTGCTCCGTAGGCTAGGATTATCTGACCTCTGATGTCCCAGTCCCACCATCAGCTGGTTTGCTGTCTCTGCAGTGATGTTCCGTCAGGGTACCATGTACAATCCTCTCCCAATTCCTGTATATGCAGTCCTTCACCCCTTTTGAATTAATTATTCTTCTGGACATCAACGATTTCATCTGAGTGAACTACTTAGTTTGTTCTTCCTCAGGTCAGCAACGATTGCACCTAAAATTCCAGGAAACCATCACCTTCTAATTATAATTTTTCTCAGTTCACTTTTCTTCTTCTTCTTCTTATGGCGAGCAGCGATTCCACATAATTAAGTATAGCAAACAGGTATGTAACCGTTAAAATCCATTAGTTAGTATCCTTCAATTTTACTCAGTTTGATTTGTTATTCATGGCATATAGCTGAGCTACAGGACTGGATTATTCTTGCCGAGAGGGAAAGAGGATAAAGGCCATAGTGCAGAAGTTGTGCAAACACGAAAATTTTGGTTTCATGCTTGAGCTTCCATTTAGTTGTAGCATGGTACAATATCATCCTATATCCACACAAATATGCCTTTTTGGATTCAATTTTTTATCACAAGCATTGAGATTAGGTTGTGGTAATGTTAAAGTGGAAAGAGAGAAATGAATTATGAGAAATCCTGTGAACTAAAGAGATTCATAAGAACTGAAAACTCTATAAATTATATGGTGGTAAATTGGTTGTTGTATCTGCTCCTGAATGCCCTAAAACTCTAGCAAACAGGTACGTAATTGTTAAAATCCAATAGTTAGTACCATTCAGTTTTACTCAGTTTGATTTGTTATTCATGTCATATAGCTTAGCTATATGACTGGATTATTCTTGCCGAGAGGGAAAGAGGATAAATGCCATAGTGCAGAAGTTGTGCAAACACGAAAATGTTTGGTTTCATGCTTGAGCTTCCGTACAATTGTAGCATGGTACAATTTTATCCTATATCCACACAAATATGCCTTTTTGGATTGAAATTTTTATCACAAGCATTGAGATTAGTTGGTGGTAACGTCAAAGTGGAAAGAGGGACAAATGAATTATGAGAAATCCTGTGAACTAAAGAGATTCATGAGAACTGAAAAGTCTGGGAATTATGTTGGTAAATTGGTTGTTGTATCTGCTCCATAATGATCTACCGACAGTTTAATCCCCAGCAATCCAGTATGTCTATTGTAATGCCACACCACTCCAGTCAGACAATAGAACTATGATAAATTATCAAATATGTTTTAGATTACAATGTGTTTTCTTTTTGCCACTCCGACAGTTTAATCCCCAGCAATCCATGCAAAATAAATAAATTGACTGATGCATCAGAGTTCTGTTAAAATTGGTCTAATTATTGTAATCATGTGTTGATAATTTAGTTTCATAACATGAGTGTATCTAAACTCCTTCAAGCATTAGGATCTCTGTATTAATCTAGAAAAGTGTTCTATGTGATGATATATATATATATATACATATCTATATATATTTTCAAGGTTATTCTACACTTTTAGTGCATTTTGGTTTAATAGTTTAATTTTCCTACTATGTAGATTTTTAATACCACGTGTAAGAATCATACATAAATCTCCCTGTGGGCTAATGGGTATAAGCTGAATTTTGTACCAATACCCATAAATTTTGCGCCGAATTTCTTGGCTGAAGCATATTAAATTATTAATGATGATAGGCAGTGTCGTCCATACTTCCTATACAAACGCATGAAGCTGAATCAGTTGCAAGTGCATTTCCTGAAAGAGTAGTGCCGGGAATTATCTGCAGTTCTTCTATGAATTTTATAAACTTTGACAGATAAATTGCCCTAATTCCACCTGGTGCCCAGTCATGGAGCTCAATGAATGATGTTTGATGACAATATGAAGACTTTCCTTTTAAAGATACTTCATGGTATATGCACCTTTTGCCCTATTGTGCATATTATAATATGCAAGTCATTAGATTCCGGCAATCCAAAATGGTAGAGAGAACTGAGTGGATAAAAGAGATAAGTGTTCAGAGCCGCAATGTCTTAGGTGGACTGAGTTAATGCTCCAACTTAACATTTTTCTCTATTTAGCTATATTATTGTGACCTCTCTTAGCATTGCGGTTAATGAAGAATTAGATTAGCTTTTGTGGATAAGGGATTATTATTTGTGATGTGTCATGCCATGTATTAGTAAGCATGTTGCCACGTTTGACATGTTTTTATACAAATGCATGATGAAAAAATTGGTACGATATAACTTGACATTCACGTTTTAGTTGCTCATCATGTTATCTTGGAGTTTTATGAACTAATACGGACATGATTACGCTGATAATTTGCTAGCATACTTCACCACACATCCTGTAAATTCCAATACTTATGATTCATATTAGTAATATGCATCAGTGTGAAAATAATGATGATAGTGCTAATATGTAAATTGTATAAATTTAGATTCCACCCGTCGAGCAAAATCAACATCCAACACTAAGATCCGATAGTGCAACCGAACATGAATCTTAGAATATCCTTTTTGGTAAAGCTTAAAGGGTGACTTCAACTGTGCCACTATACAAAACATCCAGCTTGAAACATTGATTTATACACAATTCAATAATTAATACATAAGTTCACTCGAGTTCCATGTATATTGTCTATTTAACGATCGTCTATAATAACAAGATAAAATCGTCCCACATGAAAAATGCCAGGGATAAATTGAGTCATTTATTTTACGAGTTTCACAAAATTCTATGCTACCTACAATTTTTATTTGAAGAAAGTTAACTATTTAACTGTCATAATTCCTAGCCCGTGCAGGTGCACGGGTTGATGACTAGTGTAAATAATGACGAACTTGTTGAGGTACTCGTGGAATATGGAGTTCATGAGCTGTAGCGCCCTGACCCCTGAGCTATACAGTGAAACGTTGTGCAACCGGTCATGCTACACAATCGAGGGTTACTGGGTTTACCAATCCCAGGCCAAAACACATTGGCAGGCGTGCTCGGAATACATCATCGGCACACAACACCTCGATCATGCCATAAGCTCAGACATCGCTTTCACGTATAACAAAGAGACCAAGACTGCGGAACAACTGGCACATCACAGACTCTACGACACAAAGAGATCATAGTTCAACTCATATAATTGAGAAAGATAGCAAATGACACATCAGAGGTCACTGACCCATCATTACAACAGCGGAAGCAAATTAAAGTTGTCTAAACAACAAGATCCAAATTATGGCCTAAGAGGCCTACAGATAAACATCCCATGCCAGCCTGTTCCAAGATGTCCCAAGCTGCCACCTGGGAACCCCAGACTACTCGTCGAAGTCAACGTAGAACCCACCTTCCAGTTCGGTGGCGTCCTTCTCTGAAACAAAATAATAATCAACAAAGCAAGGCTGAGTACGACGTACTCGCAAGAATTAGTAGGGCGATATAGGCCCGATGCTGACGGAGGCTTCAAAGCTATATAAGTAGTTGTTTTGCATAAAGCTAGTTTTTCCTTCCGAAGACTAGGACTCATGGCATCGTCTAATCAGAAGGTTTTCATAAGGGGATAAGAGGGTAACACTTTTCTCTTTGGTTCACAAGGAACCTACTGTATTCAGCAACTCCACTTATCTCCACCAAGGCACTCCCTCGAATCTCCCTCGAGGAAATGAACCTTTACCACACGTTGATTATGCAACCTCTAGCTGCCATATCAATTAAGTTAATGTTCTCTATGATCTTATCGTCCATTCCCAAGTCGTCCATAACCGCGGACACGGCTTTTCGAAAAGATTAAACCCTGCAGGGGTGTACTATTTGAAAGTCGCCAGGTTCCCGAGGGACCTCCCAGCTTCTTATCCATTGGTACCGTCCGGCTCACCTAGTTGGCCCTCTTCCGGGGAAGGCCGGCAAGCAGGCGCGGTTAAACCTTTACCTCGCGTGAGACTATCCAAGAGTCATCTGTGGCCACAGGGCAAGTTTACCCAGCCTCAGCCCCTGCCCCATCGCCACGTCCTAAACACCACCATCCTCGTCATTTCTTTTTCCGCTCACACACACGGCAAATGGAAATAGCAAACTAGAGGACCCTTGGATACGCCCGCACAAGTTATTCAGTTAGTAAGGCGCCCATACACCCACCAATGGCAGCACGCTCAAACCTTGAGTCCGAAGACAGGAACTCGCACCTAGGGGCAAGAGTGAGGCAAAACACCATCCCCGATGGCAACTCACCCAAGCCTACTTAGCATTTTAATTAAACACCCCACATATCCACCAAGTCCGCATCATTCCATCTTCATCAACAATTATGGAAATAAACCACGGACACAACTATTATTTAACTAAGCATGGCTAAGCATATGAATACAACAATTATATCTTTGTCTCCGGCCAACACATCAAACCTAGGGTTTATAGGAGGGGAAGCATGTGATGGTTCAGGGGATAAACATGCATTCATAGGATACTCTACATCTTGATCAAAAGAGACATTTGAATCGCATGCAATATTCTGGTGGATAAAATAAGTTTGTAAAACAATAGGATGCTAGATGCCAAGAAGGTTAGGTTAGTTCTTGCCTTGCTGATAGTGCTGGTTGCGCGGATCGTCGAGGTATTGTGGTGGAACCTCGACTCCAGAATCTACCGATACACAAACAATACATGAAACGAAATAAATAACACGAATACAAAAAGGTGCAATGCACACTCACATGATGGCATGACATGTTAATGCAACTAAGAGGATCATTGACATGATCATCAATTTAAATGAGTGTCCCAAATAATTAGACATTATTTGGCATACCCTCATATTTACCTTAATGGCCTAATCTTAACTCTAATAAGATCAGTACATAATTATTATCCAAACATGCATGAAGATGATGTTTCCCATTAGGTATTGACTTGCTAGACATCATGATATATTATTTGCATTTTTCTGAATTTATTAGGCAGAAATCACTACTCCACCATTTTAGTTATGATTTAATTTCTGTGGTTCATAAAATTATGCCCTTTTGGGGACAACTAGTACTTGTCAAATGTGAGCTAACAAAATTGGCTTTGGTCCATTTCGATTATTGAGTTGGCAGAAACAATTGGTTCAATACAGAAGCCCCTTATGTCAAGTTTTGGGTCTAACTTATTTTCTGTTCATTAGAAAATTATTAAAAAAATGAGGGTGACTAGATATTCATTTTACAGTCCTAGCAAAATTGGTGTCATGCCATATGGACATATAATTAACATGCAATAAATTAAAAGGTGCAGAGGGTGTCAAACTAGAAATTTTGAAACCATTTAAATTCTGTGGCTTAATTAATTTTGGGAAATTAAGGGTAGCTAAAGTTTCACAGTACCAAGCTACCAAAATTGGATTCATGTCATTTGGGCTAACAGAGTTCCATACACAATTAATTTGTTGTTTTAAACCTTCTGTGGCATTTTTTATACCACTCAAAAAGTATTAATCTAAACAGGGTGAAACTAATTTTGTTGGTTAGACAATTTCATAAGCTTTCCAGGGAATTTTAGTTTGATTTATTTGGACTTATAGATCTCGAGATATTGCAGTTCAAAGTCGGGTGCAGTGCTGAAATTTCTAGGTTTGCAAAAATAAAAAATAAAAACAGAAAAAAAGGGTGGCTTTATGTAGCCAGAGGGGATCGAACTCGGGTTTGCTGTGGGCGGGAGGAAGGTGCTAGCCACTGGGGTGGGCCGACGTTTGTGCTAGGATCCGAATCTGGTCAGACATGAACTGAAGATAGAGGGCTAACTGAACTTTGACACTAAAGTTCAGGCTTTGGACAGGAGAACGTCGACAGCGTCGGCCTGCAGCGGGCGTGCTGGTTCCGGGTGCGTGTGAGTGTGCGTGTGCTGAGCTCCAGGGTGCCGAACAGGTGTGTGATGCTGGTGTGTGGGTGCGGCTGCAAGCAGGCAACCGCAGCAGCAGCGTGCGTGCGTGCGCGCGGACAGGACCTACTGCCATGGATGTGGCGGCCATGGACCTCGGGCGCGGACAGAACGGCGCCCATGGCAACAGATCCGAAGGGGAGGAAGGTTTAGAAGATGCGGCTCACCTTGGGGAAGTTGATGGCGGAAGAGCACGGCTCGGGGACGAACAATCTGGCCGGATGTAGAGGAAGGCGTGCTCGGCGTCCCTGGTGCGCGCGCGGCGGACGGCGTCTAGGAAGACGAACTCAAGGGCGACGCTCCGCTGCATCCCAGCACGCTCCAGTAGTCAAGGAAGTAGAGGAGGAAGAGGCGAAACTCATAGACATGGAGGCCGGGCTTGAGGACGACGTAGACGAAGGGTCGGTGTCGGAGAAGATCGGCGGCCACCGGAAGAAGGCATCCTTGTCCCCAACGCGTTGCGGCTCCTCCTGGTCCTTGGCTTGGCGACGAAGGTGGAGGACGGCGGCGCACACCTTCTAGACTTGGGCGTTGTCGAAGTAGGCGTCCAGAGCAGCGGCGGCCAACGGTAGATGACTACGGCGTGCTCGGCCTTCTCTCTCCGTGTTGTCTCGGGAAGAAAAGAAAAGAGAGGGGATGGCGGCTGTGGGGAAAGGGAGAAGGAAGAAGCTAGGGTTCGAGGGAGCAGAGGGCCTCGGGGTCCTCTTATCCACGAGGGAACGCGGCATTGCGAGGGGGTGCGGCAGGGACGAGGATGTCGACCACGGTCGCTACAGGAGGAGGGCTACAGGAGGAAGGAGATGAAGTTTTCTGAAAAACCCCTGGCTCCATTTTTCCTTTTTCTGCCTTTCTTTTTGTTTTGAAAACAGCACCCTTTTGGAATTTATTTGAGGCACCAAAACATTTTCAAAAATTATGGAAATATTTAGGGAGGCTCCTTATAATATTTATAAGCTCCACAAAAAATCTGTGCTGCAAAATAAAATGTTTTGGACACCAATTGTTCATAGGGTTTGAATATGGCAAATTTTAATAATTCCCAAACTCCATTTACTTGGGCATTTACACATTTTAAAAATAAGTGAAATTATTCATGGAAGCTACCAATAATATAATGAATCTCCCCATATTTTTATTCGGAACTTTTGAAATGTTTAACTTGGTTTCAAATTAAGAATTGGTTTAACTCAATTTTGAAGTCCCAATTTATTTAATTGTTTGGCAAGAATTTGACTTTGCCAATTAAATATGAAATGCATTCTTGGAACTTCCTGGTCAAATATGGAAACTCAAGATTATTTTGTTTGGCCAATTTGAGCAATTGCATTTGGGTTTGGAATTTTTAGGAAGTGTTTTGCTTCCCTTTAATGTTTTCCCTTGGTTGCTTTGATTAAATTTAGCAATTTAATAATGTATGCCATGATGCAATGAAAAACAAACAGTGAAAATTTGGCCCATATTTTAAGGTACCAATCTGGGCTGTTACATGAGCCTCATGAATGTAGCCGGAGCATTGGCGAGGCCAAAGGACATGACGGTATACTCATATAGGCCATACCGAGTAGTGAAAGCCGTCTTCGGAATATCCTCTTTTCTGATTTTGATCTGATGGTAGCCAGACCTCAGATCCATCTTGGAGAATACCGTTGCACCAGCTAGTTGATCGAATAGGTCAGTTATTCGGGGAATAGGATACTTGTTCTTGATGGTTGCCGCATTCAAAGGGCGGTAATCAACAACCAGGCGAGGAACATTTGAATCCCTCTTCTTGACAAAGATGACCGGGCAGCCCCAGGGTGAGCTACTAGGCCGAATGAATTATTTTTCCAGCAGCTCATCAAGTTGCTTCTTCAGCTCAGCCAGCTCTTCCGCTGGCATGCGGTAGGGCCTTTTGGAAGTTGGAGCTGTTCCCGGAACCAATTCAATGACAAACACCACACTTCGATCAGGTGGGGTGCCAGGCAATTCTTCAGGGAAGACATCGGGGAAATCACACACCACAGCAACCTCATGCATTTCAGGTGGGGTGGTTCCTTCCAGGAAACATAGGTTGATCTCCGGTGAGAGAGGAATGGCAGCGGATGGTGCTGCGGACGAAGGTGACCAATAACTCACCAGCCCAACGGTTGGGTGGATCACAGTGACAGACTTGGCAGCACAGTCCAGTTTGGCCTGATATTTGACTAGTCAGTCCATGCCCAGAATGACATCTAGACCATCTGACTTCAGGGCCATCAACGAGAACGGAAAGGACCAATAGCCTATGGTGATCTGGACCTCCTGAGCGATCCATTTAGTGTGCCAACTAGAGCCTGGTGTTTTGACCACTAGCGGGGAGTCCATATTCGCAAACAGTATTTGATAGTTGTGTGCAAAAGCTATGGATATGAATGAATGCGATGCTCCAGAATCAAACAAGACTGAAGCTGGATAATCATTTATTCGAAGCGTACCCATGAGAACACTGGGGTCCTCTTCGACTCCTTCAGCCGAGACGTGGTTCAGGAGGCCACGGCTGACGGTCATGGCCTTGGAGGCTGGTGTAGAGGGAGCTAGTGCCTTCAAGGGACACTCCCTGGAGTAGTGCCCCGGCTGGCCGCAGCTGTAGCAAGTGGGCCTCAGCGGTGGTGGAGGCAGCTAAGGGCGGAAACCACTTCCAGCCGCACCCAAGGTCGTGGTAGCTGGGCGAGGTGGAGGTGGCCTGTACCAAGAAGGCCTTGGCGCGAAAGGAGCACGAGGCACAGCACTGAAGGGCACAAAGACCCCGCGCTTCTTGCCCTCAGAAGAAGAGGAGCTCTGGTTCTCCACGGGAGTTGGCCTCTTGGAAGACTCCAGCTCCTTCCTACCTTGCTCCATAGTGAGAGCTTGGTTGTAGAGCTCCTGGTAGGACTTGAACTTGAAGGGTAGGAGCTCATATTGGAGCCGAGGTGCAAGCCCCTTGCGGAACAGATATTGCTTGTCCTCGTCGTTTGTCACGTCCCGAGGGGCGTAACGGGAGAGGTGGTTGAATTCACGCCCATAGGATTGGACGTCCATGCATCCCTGGGTCAAGTCCAGGAACTCCCTCCTCTTGAGGTCCATGATGGGCTTGGGGATGTATGCCGCACGGAAGGCGGTGCGGAACTCAGCCCATGTGAAGACATGGCCAGCATCGAACATCGACCCATGGCTCTCCCACCAAGAGCCAGCGGCCCCATTCAGAAGATAGGTGGCAAAGTTGACTTGTTCCGCCACCGGCACATGCAAGGCCGCGAACTTGCGCTCGAGAGCACAGAGCCAATCATCAGCATCCAGTGGCTCTCTAGCCTCAGTGAAGGTAGGAGGTTGGGAGCACAAGAACTCCGTGAGGGTGTTGCAGTCAGTGTTCCTTCTGGCACCCTGCTGCACCAACTGCTCGAGCAGACGCTCATTGCGCAGTCGGTTCTCCTCAATAGCCATTAGAACCTCCGCCATTGAGGGTGGTCGCGGTGGCTCAGGATTGCTCTGTTCACCACGACGGGTAGGAGCCATTCTGAAGATTTGGAACAAGGAGATAGTTAGTAATCATCTCCGGACAGTTAGGATAGATCATTAGAGTCCTTATTAATATAGAGATTAAAAAAACACTAACACAAGAACAGATTAAGACAACCACGTGTGACACCACGTCAACGCGGCGGTAGCAAAAGAAGTAACGGACTCGAGACATGCACTAGACGGTAGGAACCCAACCCCGAGAACCTAGACTTCGACACCACAATTAACAAATAGAGGTAAGATACTCAGAGGAGAGCGAGTTGGATAAGGAGTAAAAAGAATTCTAAGAGGGTTTTCACAATTCATTCTTAGGTATAAATAACTTTCAAACTAGACTCGACATCGACCAATAGAAAGGGTTTCCTACAGGCAGTCCTGCTCTGATACCAACTTGAAACGCCCCAACCCTGGAATTATACAGAAAGGCTATATAAACCATATGCTATGCTACACAATCGAAGGGCATGGAATTACCGCTCCCATGCAACACATCGATCGTGCCATAAACAATGGCATAGCTATCAATGTATAGAACAGATATCAAGACTTGTGAAACAACTGGCACATCACAGACTCTACGACACAAAATAGATCATATAGCAACTCATATATGAGAAAAACACAAACACACACAGGGGTCACAGACCCGTCATTACATCATGCGGAAGCGAAGTAGTGTTGTCTAACAACAAGAACCAAAATATGGCCTAAGAGGCCTACAGATAAACATCCCATGCCAGCCTGTTCCAGGACGTCCCAAGCTGCCACCTGGGAACCCCAAACTACTCGTCGACGTCCACGAAGAACCCACCTGTCTGCTCGGTGTCATCCTCCTCTAAAACAAATAATAAGCATCAAAGAAAGACTCAGTATGACGTACTCACAAGTTTAGTAGGGCGATATAGGCCCAATGATGACGGAGGCTCTAAAGCTGTATAGTAGTTAATTTGCATAAAGCTAGTTTTCCTTTTCAAAGACATAAATGACTCATGGCATCGACTACTCAGAATATTTTTCATAAAGGGGATGAGATAGTAAACTTGATCTTTGGTTCCCATCGAACACATAGTAACCATTTCTCAACACTCTTCCCCACCAAGGCACTCCCTCGAATCACCCTCGAGGAAATGAACCTTTATCACACGTTGAAAATGCAACCTTTAGCTGCCAAATTAATTAATTAGGTTCAGGTTCTCTATGATCTTATCATCTATTCCCAAGTCGTCCATAACCGTGGACACGGCTTTTCGAAAATATTAAACCCTGCAGGGGTGTACTAATTTACCCATTGGTACCGTCCGGCTCGCCTAGTTAGCTCTCTTCCGGGGAAAGCTGGCAAGTGGGCGCGGTTAAACCTTTACCTCGCGTGAGACTATCCAAGAGTCATCTGTGGCGACAGGACAAGTTTACCCAGCCTATTTGAGCCCCTGCCCCCATCGCCACACCCTAAACCCCACCATCCTCATCGTTTCTTTTTCCACCCACACACTCACCCGCAAATGGAAATAGAAAATAAGAGGACCCTTGGATACGCCCGCACAAGTTATTTAGTTAGTAAGGAGCCCATACCCCCACCAATGGAAGCACGCTCGTCTTGGTTCAAGATGTAAAGAACTCGCACCTAGGCGACAAGGATGAGGCAAAACACCATACCCCGATGGCAACTCATCCAAGCCTTTTAAGCAATTTAATTAAGTACCACAAGTATCCACCACCTTGTCCGCACATTCCATAAATTTCATAATCATGGAAATAAATAACGGACAGCTAAGCATCCGACTAAGCATGGCTAAGCATAGCTAAGCATATATATACAACAATTATATCTTTGTCTCAGTCCAACACATCAAACCTATGGTTCATAGGTAGGGAAACATGTATTGGTTCGGGGAAAACATGCATTCATAGGATACTCTAGTATTGACCAAGAATTGACATAGAATCAAAATGCAATATTATGGTGGATAAAATAAGTTTATAAACCAATAGGATGCTAGATGCCAAGAAGGTTAGGTTATCTCTTGCTTTGCTGACGGGGCGTGTAGTACGGCTCGTCGGGGTAGGTAGGGGAACCCTCGACTCCTGAATCTATCGATACCCAAATAATAACAGAAGAACAAATAAATAACATGAATATAAGGTGCAATGCTCAATCATGATGACATGTCAATTTTATGCAATTGTATCATCATATAATTTAACTACCAATATTAAATGGAGTGCCAAATAATTAGTGCAATTATTTGGAAGCAACCCCATATTTAACTTAATGTCCACATTGCTTATAAATTATTAAATTGCTAAGGAGTGGCTTAGATATGCATGAACATGACATGATTAGCTATGTATTGTTCTTCTGATCGTTTTGGTACCTTATTTGTAACTTTCCAAGCATCGATGAATAATTGGTAAATTAAACGATTATTTGAATTTAATTCTTTTAACCAATTAAAGAATAACATCAAAGAAATTTTTATGGTCATGATTTTATATTAGCAGGGTTTGTTAGCATTTGAATTGCTGATCAATTTGATATAGCATTTGCAAGATTTGACTTAGTATTTATTTAGTTATGAAAAACTCAAACTAGTAATTGAACTAGCCGACACTTCCGGTAAAGGTCCCGGTAGTACCGGTTTGCCGGTACTTCCGATGGTACTTCCAGTTATAAACACAATTGTCCAGTACCGCAAACTCCTGGGCGGTACTTCCGGTCAAGTGCCCGGTAGTTCCAGTTTAGCGGTACTTCCGGTTCTACTGCCGGATCTACTTCCGGTTATAAGTTGAAACGACCAGAACCGAAAGGGATTAACCGGTAGTAATGGCGGTACTTCCACCGGTACTACCGCTCAAGGGTTTGAGCACGGCCGCAGCGTGTGCGCGCGGTGACCGCGACGACGGCGAGCATGCGCACGACAATGGGGTGCGTGCGAGGACGCGCTAGCTAGTGCAGATGAAGCGCGGGCTGCGGGGTCCTAATTGGGGCGGCGCCGCTACTCCTAGGTCGCCGGAATCGACGAGGACAACGACGACCGGCGGCGAGGGATGGTGAGCTACGGCATCAAGCTGCGGTTCCTCGATGAACCAGGGAGGGAGAAGAGGAGAGGAGAGGCCCCGGAGGACGGCGAGCTCACCCTAGATGAGTGCGGGTGCTTGGCGAGGTCGGAGACGGCGAGGGCGGCCAGAATTCGTCGAGGACGAGCGAGGCGAGCGGCGGAGGGACCTCGGGATGACGATCTTGATTCGCTTAATTCCGGGCCTCCCAGCAAGCTTCCTTCGGTGGTAGAGGTAGAGGGCGAGGTCGTGGTGCTCGTGGTGGCCTTCGATTTGGACGGGGAGGTCCTCAACGGTGGAGACGAGCGAAGGACGGCGGCGGGGCGGTGTCTGTAACAGCCCCAGTTTGGCACCCTAAAATATGGGCCAAATTTTTTCTTTTTGCTTTGCAATGCATCATGGCATACTTATTTAAATTGCTAAGTTAATAAAGCAACAACTGGAAAACAATAAAAGGGAAGCAAATCCTTCCCAAAATTTTCAAACCAAATACAATACTCATATTGGCAAAACCAAATGTTCATGAGTTTCCAAATTGTCCTGGAAGCTCAAGGATATATTTTATAAATAATTGTCAAAGGAAATTTCTTGTCAAACAAAGAAATAAATTTGAGACTTCAAAATGGGTTCTAATCAAATTCTACTTTTGAAACCAAGTTAAACTTTCCAAAAATTCAAAATAAAATCATGGGGAGCTTCAATATTATCCTGCGAGCTTCCATGAATATTTCCACTATTTTTGGAATTGTTTAAGTGCTCCAAATAAATACAATTTGGAAATTATCAAAAATGACCTTAATTAAAACCTATGAACAAAAATGGTGCAAAACATTTTATTGTGACACACCAATTTTTGTGGAGCTGCTAAAGGTCAAGGGGAGGCCACTTGAATTTTTGCAGAATTTATAAAAATGTTAAAAGCCTCAATTTATATCCCTAAAGTGCTACTGGACCTAGTTGCAATTAAACTTTAAATCAGCTAGGGGGGTTTCTGTAATTTCGGCATCATCCTCACCACTGTGGCACCAGGGTCGACACTGGCGCCATGCCGCGCGCTGCCCTGCCGCCGTGGCCGTGCTACCTCGCGCGTGCCGAGCCCCCTCCTTGGTCAAAGGCTCGCTCACCTGCTCCCCCGCGATCCATTCCTCCCGTTCCCCTCCATGTGCTCCCTCTCCATTCCCCTCCTCTTGCTCGTCACGCCGCCGAGCTCGAGCTCGCACTGCCGTCGAAGTGTCGTTGCCAGGGGACCCGGGAAGCAGATCGAAGCTCACCGGGAGTTGCGCCTCTCTTCCCTCTCCTTCGTGGTCCAAGGAATTGAAAAGTGGGGGCGCTGGAGATCCACACCGTCGCCGTTCTTCTCCGGCACCAAGAGCCGCAGGTCGCGCACACGCACGTCGCCGTCAGCCCTCCCCACCGTCTCCGACCACGGCCTCTTGCTCAGGGTGAGCTCCGCATCCGTTCTTGCTTTTCCCCGCTTCCCCCTCTCCCTCCCTCACCATCGGTCTATGCCGCGGTCACCACCGTCGCCGCCCCGGCCTGGACGCCGGCCTGGGCCGGCCAGACGGCTGGTTGCCTCAGATAGGTGCTCGGACTGGGCACCGGTCTGGGCCGGCCAGGTGGCCGGCATCCTCAGGCGTATGCCCAGCCTGAGCCCAGGCCTGGGCCCGCCAGGAGGCCGGCCGCCTCAGCCACAGGCCCGTCCTGGAAACCGGCCTGGGCCGACGTGGAGGCCAGCCCAAACAGTAAAAACAGTTTTTGTTTAAAATAAAATAATTGATAATATTTAAATATTGGTCCAAATTTAGCAAATGATATACCAAATTGTTTAGAAAAACAATACCTTTCTATTGGTAACATTTCCATGTTCTTTTCAGTAAATATTTTTGCCTTTATTTAGGAAATCCTAAAATGGCATAAATAATACTAAATCTGGAAAAATTCATAACTTGAGAAATAATTAACGAAAAGTTGTGAATAAAATATCAAAGTGATCGGCATGTTAAATGTTATCAAACCATGCTAATATTACATCATGATCACAAATATCTATTTGATGTTATGCTTTAAATGATTAAACGAATTAAATTCAAATAATTAGTTAATTCGCTATTTATTCATCGAAACTCGGAAAATTACAAATAAGGTACCAAAATGATCGGAAGAACAAAACCTACTTAATCATGTGATGTTCATGCATATTTAAGCCACTTCTTTTGTAATGTAATAAATTATAATTAATGTGGTCACTAAGATAAATATGGGGTTGTTTCCAAATAATTGCACTAATTATTTGGAACTCCATTTAATTTGTTAGATACATTAAATGGTGATATCCTTGCATAAATTTGACATGTCATCATGATTGTGCATTGCACCTTGTCTCGTATGATTTATTGTTCCTTTGTTATTATTTTGGGTATCGATAGATTCCGGAGTGGAGGTTAACCCTACCTACCCCGACGAGCCGTACTACACGCCCCGGCAGCAAGGCAAGAGATAACCTAACCTTTTTGGCATTCTAGCATCCTACTATTTTATAAACTTATTTTATCCACCATAATATTGCATTCGAGTCCAATGTCAATTTGGTCAATATTAGAGTATCCTATGATTGCATGTTTTCCCCGAACCATCACATGCTTCCCCTCCTATGAACCATAGGCTTGATGTGTTGGCCGGTGACAAGGATATAATTTTTGTAGCTATATTCTTAGCTATGCTTAGCCATGCTTAGTCGAATGCTATTTATGTCCGTTGATTAAATTCCATAATTTATGATGTGGATGAAATTTTCGGACATGGTGGTTGCTGTTGGTACTTAATTAAATTGTTTAAAAGGCTTGGATGAGTTGCCATCGGGGATGGTGTTTTGCCTCATTCTTGCCCCTAGGTGCGAGTTCTTGTCTCTAGACTCAAGATGGAGCGTGCTGCCATTGGTGGGAGTATGGGCTCCTTACTGACTGAATAATTTTTGAGGGGCTTGTCAAGGGTCCTCTAGTTTGCTATTTCCATTTGCGTGTGAGTTGTGTGGGTGGAAAAGAAACGATGAGGACGGTGGTGTTTAGGATGTGGCTGTGGGGCAGGGCGTTGGAGGCGCTGAACCTGTCCTTCTGCACCGCGCCCACTCGTCAGCCTTCCCCGGAAGAGGGCCAATCAGGTGAGCCGGACGGTACCAATGGGTAAATTAGTACACCCCTGTAGGGTTAAATCTTTTCAAAAAGCCGTGTCCGCGGTTATGGACGACTTGGGAACGGATATACGAGACCATAGAGAATCTTAACCTAATTAAAACTTGGCAGCTAAAGGTTGCTTACAACGTGTGATAAAAGGTTCATTTCCTCGAGGGTGATTCGAGGAAGTGCCTTTGGTGGAGATGAGATGTTTATGGTTACTAATGGTTCGCTGAGAACCGAAGATGAAAAGTATACTCTCTTATCCCCTTTCGAAAAACATTCTGAGTAGACGATGCCATGTGAGTTACTTATGTCTTTTATAAAGGAAAACTGGCTTTGTGCAAAAATAACTACATACAGCTTTAGAGCCTCCGTCAGCATTGGGCCTATATCGCCCTACTAAACTTGCGAGTACGTCGTACTCAGTCTCTCTTTGATGCCTTTATAATTTGTTTCAGAGGAGGACGACACCGAGCAGACATGTTGCTTTTTCCTGGACATCGACGAGTAGTTCGGGGTTCCCAGGTGGCAGCTTGGGACATCAGAACAAGATGGCAGGGTTATGTTTATTTGTAGGCCTCTAAGGCCATATGTTGGTGTAGCGACCTTGCCCTTTTAAAAATTGGCCAAGATCCCTGTGTTATTGTGCTAGTCCCTGGATCGAATAGCTAGCACCACAGTTCAAGATGTAATATCATGCAATTGCGTCAAGTATCTATTACATTGATGATCCAGAAGAATAAAATATTACAAATTGCATAGCCGAAGGCTAGCATTTACAAAGTTCAGCAGCGGAAAACTTAAAATAGCATGGAGCCTCATCATCTTCATGTGCCACAGGCAAACATGTTGGTTGCAGACTCGAAACCCTTATTCGTTTCCTTACTCGTCGTCAGAAAACCTGCAACACGTAGGTTACAGCCAAAAATTGGTCAGAACCATTAGAATGGATCTGGCAAGTGATACTTGTGGACTACATAAGGGCATACTCCTAATATCTATATGCATATTTGGCTGGTGGAGTTGAAGGCTATTTTGCAGAAAGCCAACTTTTTCCTAACTCTTTGTAAAACTTCTTTTCAACTATACGAGACTTTCATGGCATGAAAACCACCGTCTCAACTACTCTTGTTGACCCATCAAGTTTTAACTTAGAGAAATTGGAATGTTGAGATCTTCAGTTGACATCCTTGTCCAGCTGCTCAGAATTGTCCGTAACCGGGGACACGGCTATGATCATAGTTTTGACACTCTCGAGAGGTTATGCACTTTCACCACAAAACTTCATCAACCCATTCTGTCCTTGACCTTCTTGAATTGAAAAGGAAAGGTGAATATGAAGACGAGACCTTTGGGAACTAGTCCCCTGTTCATCAGGTAGACCCATACAAGACATTCATCCGCTGAGAACTGCCGGAATCAGGTTCCTATAACTTACTTAGTCAACGCAGTGCCATAGTACCAAGTGGCTGCACTGGAAGCAATCTAAACTTGGAGCGACTTAAATCTCTTTGTTCCTGGGTGGCCGTTCACAAGTGTACATACTCAGGTATAACCATGGAAATGGCCCTGAGCAGCCACTCAACTTTGTACCACCAATAGAGCAAAATCAATTGCCACCCAGGTAGTTGTTTAACTTAGTAGAAATTAGCTTTTCATAACAAAACACATAGCATAGCATTTCAATACTTCTACTAAGTTATCATATAGGTACTAGACACTTAGGAATATTTGGAGTAATACTAAACAGGTCTAGCATAGCAATACTAATAACACCTATCATGCTTTACTAAAATAAAGCACTAAAATGCATATAGGAGAAATAATAGGTAATTTATGCAGGAGCATCACTTGCCTTTGAAAAACTTGTCGTTTCTCACACTCTCTTTTCAACATAACTTGGAGCACTCCGTTCAATCTAAATAATATAAGCAAACAACAATACAACAATCACAAATAAGGCAATACAAACAAATATGAATGCATGAAATGCAATCTAACACCCAACAATATTAACAATAATACATCTAGTTAGTTTTCTCTTATGTAGCATATGCATGATGCCACAAAACAATTTTTAATAGTTTACTTAATAGGAATAATTCCAAAACACTCAAATAAAGGTAAAAACACAAATTCTAAAGTTTCTGCATAAAAACATTTTATAAATTTTGGTAAACATTTCTACTGGACAGAGGACATCTAAACAAGATTTTAGCAATTTGGTTCACTCAAAAAGGATTTGTAAAACTCATTTTATAGCCTAAACAAGTTAATAACCATTCTGCAAATAACAAGTTAGTGCACGACTAAAATACACGTTTTTCTTATACTACTGTATTCTACACGTTCATACAAAACCATAGACTACAAAAACATCGAAAACGAGTTACGGTTGATTTGATATGAAATTTCTAAGGTTGACCAAAATCTGTCCAAAGACAAAACCGAAAATAAAAAGGTTTTGACACTTGGGAAAATTTGTATGGCCAAAATTATTATGTTTGGGCATAATAGGGTGGTCTGATCTAAGATATTGGGAATAAGATATAGGTAAGATTAGAACATGTATGGGAGGCTCACCGAAAGAAACGAAAATTGTCGGTGTCGAGGAGAACGGTGTCAACGTGATGCGGGGTAAACGAAGTGGTCGATGTTGCGTTCGTCTTCTCGGTGTCTCTCGAGGCGCGGAGTCGTGTCCAGGAGGTTCGCGTGAATACGGGAAGGAGACACGACAAGGTCTCGGGCTCAAGAGGTTATTAGCCTCGGCGGAAGAGGAGAATAACTGCGGCGATGTCGATCACCGGTGAGATCGGTTGACCTCGTTCTCCATGGTTGTGCTGCGGGAAAAATTTGGAAAAATTAGGGGGAGTGAAGGAGGACACATAGATCACGCAGGACATCATCGTGAAGCATGGCGAGGTCTCACCTCGTCAGAATCTTGGCTGCGGCGGCGATGTTGCTCGGGCTTCGGTTGAGGCGTGACCAACGTCAATGGAATGATGCATCACCATGTCCTGGAGGTTTGCCTCGATGATTGGAGTCTTCTTGTGCGAGGAATTGGCGAGAGGCTCACCGTGGACGACAAGATCTAGCGATGAACTCGGTTTGGGGCTGAAATTGGCGTTGGTTGGCATGGGCTTTACGGGGCTCCTTTCGAGAAAATTTGTTCAGGTAAGTGGTGGAGGAGGTTAAGAGGCGCAAAGTGACGCACTTGGTTCACCTTTGTATGGTGTGAGGAGGGAGATCGGGAGAGGCATGTCAAAGGTTGGCATTCGGTTCACCGAATCGATTGGAATGATTAAGACGATGAAGTGGGAAATAAACTCCCTGAATGAGATCTCTATTGGATTACTAACAAGTTTCGTGTTGAAGGTGAAGAGAAATAGCTATTAGGATAGGCAGGGTTAGGAGGGGAAGAGATACAGTCATACAGCCATGGCTGTAACGTATGCACTATCGAGGAGGGAGACGACCAGCTAGAGATCGCTCGCTTGGTCTGGTTGGCCGAATGGGCCAGAAACGGTTCGGCCCAAAGAAAAACAAAAAGAGAGAGAAGGGAGAAAAAAAAAGGAGAAGGAGATGGCGGGCTGCTCTTAGTGGGCCGAATTTGGGTTCGGTTTTCTTTGTTTTTCTTCTCTTTTCTTTTCTAGTTTTCTATTACAAATTTTGATTTAGGCCTCCAAATCAAATCAAACCATTTTCTATAAATTTGTAAAAAGATCAGAAAATAGTTTCTAAATACTTTCGAACCTTTTACATAATAATTTAAGAATTGGAAATAATAAAATACTGCATAAAGGCCTATTTGACACCTTTATGTCATTTTATAAAATATGGTTTTGCAAATCTCTTTTTAAATGAAATATATTCCAGAAAATAATTTGAGCAATATCATTCAAAATGATAACTCATTTTCATATTAAAAATAATTTAAGATAAAACATTTTTATAAAACAAAGCTTGGAAAAATATTTAAAAAAATATTTCCACAAATGTAATAGGGTTTATAATATCCACATATTATTTATTTGAAAACCAAATATCCAAAGTGGATCTTATTATTCGAATACTCATTTAAATATTTCATTTCCAAAAATTTAAAGTTGAGATCGGAAAATAAAAGAATATTTAATTTAAAATATAACTTTGAAGATGTCAAAACAATCTTCTATAAAAGCTTTTCTTGATTTTTGGAGACTTTATTTAATTATTAATAAAAGTTTCAATTTTTTGTGATTTTTAAAACATTCCAAAATTTTGGGATGTTACATACTACCACCCTTAAAAGGAATCTCGTCCCCGAGATTCGGAGAGGCTAGAAAGAAAGATGGGTTCGGTTATCCGGGTTTTGGACAACTGGGTTGGCTACCACCCTTAAAAGAAACTTTTGTGGGAAGTCTTGAACTCTTGCCTTCGGGATGGTGTCTATATGGTTATTCTTCATGTCACATTTGATTCCACTATATCTTCCACTCCTGAGTTGTATTTCACCTTCTTGAATCCACTTATATAGCACGTACTAGCTTCTCGTAAGGAATTGGTGATTCTTTCATCCTTAAGTGATACATTGGGATCCTTGTATCAAAATCTTCATTTCCAATAGGTGGATGTCCCTTTGCATAACTTGGAAGCACAATCCTCCTCCAGATGTCTTGATTAGAATTTTCCTTCATGATAGAACTGTAGACCACATAAGTAGTCGGTTGAGTTACTTCAGACATTGAAGGGTCACTCATTGAGTCTATCAGAAGACCAAGATAACCAGATTTTGTAACATCAGCTCATCATTCTTGTTAGTTTCTTTGTAGGCCTCATCTCATGGTTGACTTCTTCAATGCAAACACTACGCCATTTCTAACGATCTCTCATGGTAGGCAAACACTTCCATTGCACGATCCCTTCTTCTTCACGAGAGGTCAGGTTTATCCTTACCGTATATCGTACGTCTTGGCAGCACTTGCCTTACATAGGGTTATAATATATTATCCTCCTACGGATCAGGCTTATCAACGTCGTCTCTCTTATAGGTATGTCACTCAGATTTACCATTCCTCATAGCAAAGCGAATGAAATGGGTAGTCGCCATGGGGGCCTTGTACTTGGTTTGGTCAATCTCGTAAGTTAACACTCGGTCAACCTCACTTGTCTGACAGAAAGTTTCCAATCTGCAAGACAAACTGAGCTAATCTATCGATCCTTCAATACTATGGGGTTGCGAAAACTCCTACACAACGTTATCTCACATGCTATAGCTTCTTCTCTGATCCTTCTCCTTGGTGCAATAGGCTTTCCATACTATGCTTGAGTTGTTGGATCACTTGTTGCACCTTTGCATGGAAGTGGCTATCGGTCGTTGCAATCCAGTAGGTAAGTCACTTCGATTGGCATATTGGTGATGCATCTGGTTGGGTTTAGCATGAATGAGTGGAGATAGAAGGATCTAAGAGAAGTATTCCTACCCATGCATACACAACAGATCAAGACAATTCATCTTACAAACAACATCTAGCAAACATCACACAACAGTAAATCAACCAATAGAGATAAAAACAACTTCTCCTACTTAATTTTCGAAATTATAGTTTGGTTAACAATTAAACACAACAAAGGTTTTTCAAAATAGACACGAAAGTACTGCCATACCACAATTTGGTAAGTCAATACAACATTACGATAACGTTATTCGGGTAAAATGGTGGTCTAGTCTATCCCTTCCTTCAGTGCTTCAAGATTCTCTTCTATTTCTTTGAGTTCATCAAGGTGCTTCTGGGTGTTGTGAAGTCAAAATTTGAAGTCTTCTATCAAGGCACTTGATGGCTTCTCATACTTGTCATGTTGATCTTCAACGCCTTTGGAAACATTTCCAAGTTATGGTCATCTATAAATAAGATAAGATAACTTAGATAGAAATTAGATGGGGAGGTTACAAGAAGGTGATTAGGAAAGTTTTTGGATGAATAGAAAATAACTTTATGCCTATGGTCTTTCTTATTTCTAATCCAATCCTAGGGTTTCGAACCTACAGGCAACACAGTGCTCTGATACCATCTGTAGCGACCTTGCCCTTTTAAAAATTGGCCAAGATCCCTGTGTTATTGTGCTAGTCCCTGGATCGAATAGCTAGCACCACAGTTCAAGATGTAATATCATGCAATTGCGTCAAGTATCTATTACATTGATGATCCAGAAGAATAAAATATTACAAATTGCATAGCCGAAGGCTAGCATTTACAAAGTTCAGCAGCGGAAAACTTAAAATAGCATGGAGCCTCATCATCTTCATGTGCCACAGGCAAACATGTTGGTTGCAGACTCGAAACCCTTATTCGTTTCCTTACTCGTCGTCAGAAAACCTGCAACACGTAGGTTACAGCCAAAAATTGGTCAGAACCATTAGAATGGATCTGGCAAGTGATACTTGTGGACTCATAAGGGCATACTCCTAATATCTATATGCATATTTGGCTGGTGGAGTTGAAGGCTATTTTGCAGAAAGCCAACTTTTTCCTAACTCTTTGTAAAACTTCTTTTCAACTATACGAGACTTTCATGGCATGAAAACCACCGTCTCAACTACTCTTGTTGACCCATCAAGTTTTAACTTAGAGAAATTGGAATGTTGAGATCTTCAGTTGACATCCTTGTTCAGCTGCTCAGAATTGTCCGTAACCGGGGACACGGTTATGATCATAGTTTTGACACTCTCGAGAGGTTGTGCACTTTCACCACAAGACTTCATCAACCCATTCTGTCCTTGACCTTCTTGAAGTGAAAAGGAAAGGTGAATATGAAGACGAGACCTTTGGGAACCAGTCCCCTGTTCATCAGGCAGACCCATACAAGACATTCATCCGCTGAGAACTGCCGGAATCAGGTTCCTAGAACTTACTTAGTCAAGGCAGTGCCATAGTACCAAGTGGCTGCACTGGAAGCAATCTAAACTTGGAGCGACTTAAATCTCTTTGTTCCTGGGTGGCCGTTCACAAGTGCACATACTCAGGTATAACCATGGAAATGGCCCTGAGCAGCCACTCAACTTTGTACCACCAATAGAGCAAAATCAATTGCCACCCAGGTAGTTGTTTAACTTAGTAGAAATTAGCTTTTCATAACAAAACACATAGCATAGCATTTCAATACTTCTACTAAGTTATCATATAGGTACTAGACACTTAGGAATATTTGGAGTAATACTAAACAGGTCTAGCATAGCAATACTAATAACACCTATCATGCTTTACTAAAATAAAGCACTAAAATGCATATAGGAGAAATAATAGGTAATTTATGCAGGAGCATCACTTGCCTTTGAAAAACTTGTCGTTTCTCACACTCTCTTTTCAACATAACTTGGACCACTCCGTTCAATCTAAATAATATAAGCAAACAACAATAAACAACAATACAACAATCACAAATAAGGCAATACAAACAAATATGAATGCATGAAATGCAATCTAACACCCAACAATATTAACAATAATACATCTAGTTAGTTTTCTATTATGTAGCATATGCATGATGGCGCAAAACAATTTTTAATAGTTTACTTGATAGGAATAATTCCAAAACACTCAAATAAAGGTAAAAACACAAATTCTAAAGTTTCTGCATAAAAACATTTTATAAATTTTGGTAAACATTTCTACTGGACAGAGGACATCTAAACAAGATTTTAGCAATTTGGTTCACTCAAAAAGGATTTGTAAAACTCATTTTATAGCCTAAACAAGTTAATAACCATTCTGCAAATAACAAGTTAGTGCACGACTAAAATACACGTTTTTCTTATACTACTGTATTCTACACGTTCATACAAAACCATAGACTACAAAAACATCGAAAACGGAGTTACGGTTGATTTGATATGAAATTTCTAAGGTTGACCAAAATCTGTCCAAAGACAAAACCGAAAATAAAAAGGTTTTGACACTTGGGAAAATTTGTATGGCCAAAATTATTATGTTTGGGCATAATAGGGTGGTCTGATCTAAGATATTGGGAATAAGATATAGGTAAGATTAGAACATGTATGGGAGGCTCACCGAAAGAAACGAAAATTGTCGGTGTCGAGGAGAACGGTGTCAACGTGATGCGGGGTAAACGAAGTGGTCGATGTTGCGTTCGTCTTCTCGGTGTCTCTCGAGGCGCGGAGTCGTGTCCAGGAGGTTCGCGTGAATACGGGAAGGAGACACGACAAGGTCTCGGGCTCAAGAGGTTATTAGCCTCGGCGGAAGAGGAGAATAACTGCGGCGATGTCGATCACTGGTGAGATCGGTTGACCTCGTTCTCCATGGTTGTGCTGCGGGAAAAATTTGGAAAAATTAGGGAGGGTGAAGGAGGACACATAGATCACGCAGGACATCATCGTGAAGCATGGCGAGGTCTCACCTCATCAGAATCTTGGCTGCGGCGGCGATGTTGCTCGGGCTTCGGTTGAGGCGTGACCAACGTCAATGGAATGATGCATCACCATGTCCTGGAGGTTTGCCTCGATGATTGGAGTCTTCTTGTGCGAGGAATTGGCGAGAGGCTCACCGTGGACGACAAGATCTAGCGATGAACTCGGTTTGGGGCTGAAATTGGCGTTGGTTGGCATGGGCTTTACGGGGCTCCTTTTGAGAAAATTTGTTCAGGTAAGTGGTGGAGGAGGTTAAGAGGCGCAAAGTGACGCACTTGGTTCACCTTTGTATGGTGTGAGGAGGGAGATCGGGAGAGGCATGTCAAAGGTTGGCATTCGGTTCACCGAATCGATTGGAATGATTAAGACGACGAAGTGGGAAATAAACTCCCTGAATGAGATCTCTATTGGATTACTAACAAGTTTCGTGTTGAAGGTGAAGAGAAATAGCTATTAGGATAGGCAGGGTTAGGAGGGGAAGAGATACAGTCATACAGCCATGGCTGTAACGTATGCACTATCGAGGAGGGAGACGACCAGCTAGAGATCGCTCGCTTGGTCTGGTTGGCCGAATGGGCCAGAAACGGTTCGGCCCAAAGAAAAACAAAAAGAGAGAGAAGGGAGAAAAAAAAAGGAGAAGGAGATGGCGGGCTGCTCTTAGTGGGCCGAATTTGGGTTCGGTTTTCTTTGTTTTTCTTCTCTTTTCTTTTCTAGTTTTCTATTACAAATTTTGATTTAGGCCTCCAAATCAAATCAAACCATTTTCTATAAATTTGTAAAAAGATCAGAAAATAGTTTCTAAATACTTTCGAACCTTTTACATAATAATTTAAGAATTGGAAATAATAAAATACTGCATAAAGGCCTATTTGACACCTTTATGTCATTTTATAAAATATGGTTTTGCAAATCTCTTTTTAAATGAAATATATTCCAGAAAATAATTTGAGCAATATCATTCAAAATGATAACTCATTTTCATATTAAAATAATTTAAGATAAAACATTTTTATAAAACAAAGCTTGGAAAAATATTTTAAAAAAATATTTCCACAAATGTAATAGGGTTTATAATATCCACATATTATTTATTTGAAAACCAAATATCCAAAGTGGATCTTATTATTCGAATACTCATTTAAATATTTCATTTCCAAAAATTTAAAGTTGAGATCGGAAAATAAAAGAATATTTAATTTAAAATATAACTTTGAAGATGTCAAAACAATCTTCTATAAAAGCTTTTCTTGATTTTTGGAGACTTTATTTAATTATTAATAAAAGTTTCAATTTTTTGTGATTTTTAAAACATTCCAAAATTTTGGGATGTTACATACTACCACCCTTAAAAGGAATCTCGTCCCCGAGATTCGGAGAGGCTAGAAAGAAAGATGGGTTCGGTTATCCGGGTTTTGGACAACTGGGTTGGCTACCACCCTTAAAAGAAACTTTTGTGGGAAGTCTTGAACTCTTGCCTTCGGGATGGTGTCTATATGGTTATTCTTCATGTCACATTTGATTCCACTATATCTTCCACTCCTGAGTTGTATTTCACCTTCTTGAATCCACTTATATAGCACGTACTAGCTTCTCGTAAGGAATTGGTGATTCTTTCATCCTTAAGTGATACATTGGGATCCTTGTATCAAAATCTTCATTTCCAATAGGTGGATGTCCCTTTGCATAACTTGGAAGCACAATCCTCCTCCGGATGTCTTGATTAGAATTTTCCTTCATGATAGAACTGTAGACCACATAAGTAGTCGGTTGAGTTACTTCAGACATTGAAGGGTCACTCATTGAGTCTATCAGAAGACCAAGATAACCAGATTTTGTAACATCAGCTCATCATTCTTGTTAGTTTCTTTGTAGGCCTCATCTCATGGTTGACTTCTTCAATGCAAACACTACGCCATTTCTAACGATCTCTCATGGTAGGCAAACACTTCCATTGCACGATCCCTTCTTCTTCACGAGAGGTCAGGTTTATCCTTACCGTATATCGTACGTCTTGGCAGCACTTGCCTTACATAGGGTTATAATATATTATCCTCCTACGGATCAGGCTTATCAACGTCGTCTCTCTTATAGGTATGTCACTCAGATTTACCATTCCTCATAGCAAAGCGAATGAAATGGGTAGTCGCCATGGGGGCCAATCCATTTCGCACCCAATCATTACCTTGTACTTGGTTTGGTCAATCTCGTAAGTTAACACTCGGTCAACCTCACTTGTCTGACAGAAAGTTTCCAATCAGCAAGACAAACTGAGCTAATCTATCGATCCTTCAATACTATGGGGTTGCGAAAACTCCTACACAACGTTATCTCACATGCTATAGCTTCTTCTCTGATCCTTCTCCTTGGTGCAATAGGCTTTCCATACTATGCTTGAGTTGTTGGATCACTTGTTGCACCTTTGCATGGAAGTGGCTATCGGTCGTTGCAATCCAGTAGGTAAGTCACTTCGATTGGCATATTGGTGATGCATCTGGTTGGGTCTAGCATGAATGAGTGGAGATAGAAGGATCTAATAGAAGTATTCCTACCCATGCATACACAACAGATCAAGACAATTCATCTTACAAACAACATCTAGCAAACATCACACAACAGTAAATCAACCAATAGAGATAAAAACAACTTCTCCTACTTAATTTTCGAAATTATAGTTTGGTTAACAATTAAACACAACAAAGGTTTTTCAAAATAGACACGAAAGTACTGCCATACCACAATTTGGTAAGTCAATACAACATTACGATAACGTTATTCGGGTAAAATGGTGGTCTAGTCTATCCCTTCCTTCAGTGCTTCAAGATTCTCTTCTATTTCTTTGAGTTCATCAAGGTGCTTCTGGGTGTTGTGAAGTCAAAATTTGAAGTCTTCTATCAAGGCACTTGATGGCTTCTCATACTTGTCATGTTGATCTTCAACGCCTTTGGAAACATTTCCAAGTTATGGTCATCTATAAATAAGATAAGATAACTTAGATAGAAATTAGATGGGGAGGTTACAAGAAGGTGATTAGGAAAGTTTTTGGATGAATAGAAAATAACTTTATGCCTATGGTCTTTCTTATTTCTAATCCAATCCTAGGGTTTCGAACCTACAGGCAACACAGTGCTCTGATACCATCTGTAGCGACCTTGCCCTTTTAAAAATTGGCCAAGATCCCTGTGTTATTGTGCTAGTCCCTGGATCGAATAGCTAGCACCACAGTTCAAGATGTAATATCATGCAATTGCATCAAGTATCTATTACATTGATGATCCAGAAGAATAAAATATTACAAATTGCATAGCCGAAGGCTAGCATTTACAAAGTTCAGCAGCGGAAAACTTAAAATAGCATGGAGCCTCATCATCTTCATGTGCCACAGGCAAACATGTTGGTTGCAGACTCGAAACCCTTATTCGTTTCCTTACTCGTCGTCAGAAAACCTGCAACACGTAGGTTACAGCCAAAAATTGGTCAGAACCATTAGAATGGATCTGGCAAGTGATACTTGTGGACTCATAAGGGCATACTCCTAATATCTATATGCATATTTGGCTGGTGGAGTTGAAGGCTATTTTGCAGAAAGCCAACTTTTTCCTAACTCTTTGTAAAACTTCTTTTCAACTATACGAGACTTTCATGGCATGAAAACCACCGTCTCAACTACTCTTGTTGACCCATCAAGTTTTAACTTAGAGAAATTGGAATGTTGAGATCTTCAGTTGACATCCTTGTTCAGCTGCTCAGAATTGTCCGTAACCGGGGACACGGTTATGATCATAGTTTTGACACTCTCGAGAGGTTGTGCACTTTCACCACAAGACTTCATCAACCCATTCTGTCCTTGACCTTCTTGAAGTGAAAAGGAAAGGTGAATATGAAGACGAGACCTTTGGGAACCAGTCCCCTGTTCATCAGGCAGACCCATACAAGACATTCATCCGCTGAGAACTGCCGGAATCAGGTTCCTAGAACTTACTTAGTCAAGGCAGTGCCATAGTACCAAGTGGCTGCACTGGAAGCAATCTAAACTTGGAGCGACTTAAATCTCTTTGTTCCTGGGTGGCCGTTCACAAGTGCACATACTCAGGTATAACCATGGAAATGGCCCTGAGCAGCCACTCAACTTTGTACCACCAATAGAGCAAAATCAATTGCCACCCAGGTAGTTGTTTAACTTAGTAGAAATTAGCTTTTCATAACAAAACACATAGCATAGCATTTCAATACTTCTACTAAGTTATCATATAGGTACTAGACACTTAGGAATATTTGGAGTAATACTAAACAGGTCTAGCATAGCAATACTAATAACACCTATCATGCTTTACTAAAATAAAGCACTAAAATGCATATAGGAGAAATAATAGGTAATTTATGCAGGAGCATCACTTGCCTTTGAAAAACTTGTCGTTTCTCACACTCTCTTTTCAACATAACTTGGAGCACTCCGTTCAATCTAAATAATATAAGCAAACAACAATAACAACAATACAACAATCACAAATAAGGCAATACAAACAAATATGAATGCATGAAATGCAATCTAACACCCAACAATATTAACAATAATACATCTAGTTAGTTTTCTATTATGTAGCATATGCATGATGGCGCAAAACAATTTTTAATAGTTTACTTGATAGGAATAATTCCAAAACACTCAAATAAAGGTAAAAACACAAATTCTAAAGTTTCTGCATAAAAACATTTTATAAATTTTGGTAAACATTTCTACTGGACAGAGGACATCTAAACAAGATTTTAGCAATTTGGTTCACTCAAAAAGGATTTGTAAAACTCATTTTATAGCCTAAACAAGTTAATAACCATTCTGCAAATAACAAGTTAGTGCACGACTAAAATACACGTTTTTCTTATACTACTGTATTCTACACGTTCATACAAAACCATAGACTACAAAAACATCGAAAACGGAGTTACGGTTGATTTGATATGAAATTTCTAAGGTTGACCAAAATCTGTCCAAAGACAAAACCGAAAATAAAAAGGTTTTGACACTTGGGAAAATTTGTATGGCCAAAATTATTATGTTTGGGCATAATAGGGTGGTCTGATCTAAGATATTGGGAATAAGATATAGGTAAGATTAGAACATGTATGGGAGGCTCACCGAAAGAAACGAAAATTGTCGGTGTCGAGGAGAACGGTGTCAACGTGATGCGGGGTAAACGAAGTGGTCGATGTTGCGTTCGTCTTCTCGGTGTCTCTCGAGGCGCGGAGTCGTGTCCAGGAGGTTCGCGTGAATACGGGAAGGAGACACGACAAGGTCTCGGGCTCAAGAGGTTATTAGCCTCGGCGGAAGAGGAGAATAACTGCGGCGATGTCGATCACTGGTGAGATCGGTTGACCTCGTTCTCCATGGTTGTGCTGTGGGAAAAATTTGGAAAAATTAGGGAGGGTGAAGGAGGACACATAGATCACGCAGGACATCATCGTGAAGCATGGCGAGGTCTCACCTCATCAGAATCTTGGCTGCGGCGGCGATGTTGCTCGGGCTTCGGTTGAGGCGTGACCAACGTCAATGGAATGATGCATCACCATGTCCTGGAGGTTTGCCTCGATGATTGGAGTCTTCTTGTGCGAGGAATTGGCGAGAGGCTCACCGTGGACGACAAGATCTAGCGATGAACTCGGTTTGGGGCTGAAATTGGCGTTGGTTGGCATGGGCTTTACGGGGCTCCTTTTGAGAAAATTTGTTCAGGTAAGTGGTGGAGGAGGTTAAGAGGCGCAAAGTGACGCACTTGGTTCACCTTTGTATGGTGTGAGGAGGGAGATCGGGAGAGGCATGTCAAAGGTTGGCATTCGGTTCACCGAATCGATTGGAATGATTAAGACGACGAAGTGGGAAATAAACTCCCTGAATGAGATCTCTATTGGATTACTAACAAGTTTCGTGTTGAAGGTGAAGAGAAATAGCTATTAGGATAGGCAGGGTTAGGAGGGGAAGAGATACAGTCATACAGCCATGGCTGTAACGTATGCACTATCGAGGAGGGAGACGACCAGCTAGAGATCGCTCGCTTGGTCTGGTTGGCCGAATGGGCCAGAAACGGTTCGGCCCAAAGAAAAACAAAAAGAGAGAGAAGGGAGAAAAAAAAAGGAGAAGGAGATGGCGGGCTGCTCTTAGTGGGCCGAATTTGGGTTCGGTTTTCTTTGTTTTTCTTCTCTTTTCTTTTCTAGTTTTCTATTACAAATATTGATTTAGGCCTCCAAATCAAATCAAACCATTTTCTATAAATTTGTAAAAAGATCAGAAAATAGTTTCTAAATACTTTCGAACCTTTTACATAATAATTTAAGAATTGGAAATAATAAAATACTGCATAAAGGCCTATTTGACACCTTTATGTCATTTTATAAAATATGGTTTTGCAAATCTCTTTTTAAATGAAATATATTCCAGAAAATAATTTGAGCAATATCATTCAAAATGATAACTCATTTTCATATTAAAATAATTTAAGATAAAACATTTTTATAAAACAAAGCTTGGAAAAATATTTTAAAAAAATATTTCCACAAATGTAATAGGGTTTATAATATCCACATATTATTTATTTGAAAACCAAATATCCAAAGTGGATCTTATTATTCGAATACTCATTTAAATATTTCATTTCCAAAAATTTAAAGTTGAGATCGGAAAATAAAAGAATATTTAATTTAAAATATAACTTTGAAGATGTCAAAACAATCTTCTATAAAAGCTTTTCTTGATTTTTGGAGACTTTATTTAATTATTAATAAAAGTTTCAATTTTTTGTGATTTTTAAAACATTCCAAAATTTTGGGATGTTACATACTACCACCCTTAAAAGGAATCTCGTCCCCGAGATTCGGAGAGGCTAGAAAGAAAGATGGGTTCGGTTATCCGGGTTTTGGACAACTGGGTTGGCTACCACCCTTAAAAGAAACTTTTGTGGGAAGTCTTGAACTCTTGCCTTCGGGATGGTGTCTATATGGTTATTCTTCATGTCACATTTGATTCCACTATATCTTCCACTCCTGAGTTGTATTTCACCTTCTTGAATCCACTTATATAGCACGTACTAGCTTCTCGTAAGGAATTGGTGATTCTTTCATCCTTAAGTGATACATTGGGATCCTTGTATCAAAATCTTCATTTCCAATAGGTGGATGTCCCTTTGCATAACTTGGAAGCACAATCCTCCTCCGGATGTCTTGATTAGAATTTTCCTTCATGATAGAACTGTAGACCACATAAGTAGTCGGTTGAGTTACTTCAGACATTGAAGGGTCACTCATTGAGTCTATCAGAAGACCAAGATAACCAGATTTTGTAACATCAGCTCATCATTCTTGTTAGTTTCTTTGTAGGCCTCATCTCATGGTTGACTTCTTCAATGCAAACACTACGCCATTTCTAACGATCTCTCATGGTAGGCAAACACTTCCATTGCACGATCCCTTCTTCTTCACGAGAGGTCAGGTTTATCCTTACCGTATATCGTACGTCTTGGCAGCACTTGCCTTACATAGGGTTATAATATATTATCCTCCTACGGATCAGGCTTATCAACGTCGTCTCTCTTATAGGTATGTCACTCAGATTTACCATTCCTCATAGCAAAGCGAATGAAATGGGTAGTCGCCATGGGGGCCAATCCATTTCGCACCCAATCATTACCTTGTACTTGGTTTGGTCAATCTCGTAAGTTAACACTCGGTCAACCTCACTTGTCTGACAGAAAGTTTCCAATCAGCAAGACAAACTGAGCTAATCTATCGATCCTTCAATACTATGGGGTTGCGAAAACTCCTACACAACGTTATCTCACATGCTATAGCTTCTTCTCTGATCCTTCTCCTTGGTGCAATAGGCTTTCCATACTATGCTTGAGTTGTTGGATCACTTGTTGCACCTTTGCATGGAAGTGGCTATCGGTCGTTGCAATCCAGTAGGTAAGTCACTTCGATTGGCATATTGGTGATGCATCTGGTTGGGTCTAGCATGAATGAGTGGAGATAGAAGGATCTAATAGAAGTATTCCTACCCATGCATACACAACAGATCAAGACAATTCATCTTACAAACAACATCTAGCAAACATCACACAACAGTAAATCAACCAATAGAGATAAAAACAACTTCTCCTACTTAATTTTCGAAATTATAGTTTGGTTAACAATTAAACACAACAAAGGTTTTTCAAAATAGACACGAAAGTACTGCCATACCACAATTTGGTAAGTCAATACAACATTACGATAACGTTATTCGGGTAAAATGGTGGTCTAGTCTATCCCTTCCTTCAGTGCTTCAAGATTCTCTTCTATTTCTTTGAGTTCATCAAGGTGCTTCTGGGTGTTGTGAAGTCAAAATTTGAAGTCTTCTATCAAGGCACTTGATGGCTTCTCATACTTGTCATGTTGATCTTCAACGCCTTTGGAAACATTTCCAAGTTATGGTCATCTATAAATAAGATAAGATAACTTAGATAGAAATTAGATGGGGAGGTTACAAGAAGGTGATTAGGAAAGTTTTTGGATGAATAGAAAATAACTTTATGCCTATGGTCTTTCTTATTTCTAATCCAATCCTAGGGTTTCGAACCTACAGGCAACACAGTGCTCTGATACCATCTGTAGCGACCTTGCCCTTTTAAAAATTGGCCAAGATCCCTGTGTTATTGTGCTAGTCCCTGGATCGAATAGCTAGCACCACAGTTCAAGATGTAATATCATGCAATTGCGTCAAGTATCTATTACATTGATGATCCAGAAGAATAAAATATTACAAATTGCATAGCCGAAGGCTAGCATTTACAAAGTTCAGCAGCGGAAAACTTAAAATAGCATGGAGCCTCATCATCTTCATGTGCCACAGGCAAACATGTTGGTTGCAGACTCGAAACCCTTATTCGTTTCCTTACTCGTCGTCAGAAAACCTGCAACACGTAGGTTACAGCCAAAAATTGGTCAGAACCATTAGAATGGATCTGGCAAGTGATACTTGTGGACTCATAAGGGCATACTCCTAATATCTATATGCATATTTGGCTGGTGGAGTTGAAGGCTATTTTGCAGAAAGCCAACTTTTTCCTAACTCTTTGTAAAACTTCTTTTCAACTATACGAGACTTTCATGGCATGAAAACCACCGTCTCAACTACTCTTGTTGACCCATCAAGTTTTAACTTAGAGAAATTGGAATGTTGAGATCTTCAGTTGACATCCTTGTTCAGCTGCTCAGAATTGTCCGTAACCGGGGACACGGTTATGATCATAGTTTTGACACTCTCGAGAGGTTGTGCACTTTCACCACAAGACTTCATCAACCCATTCTGTCCTTGACCTTCTTGAAGTGAAAAGGAAAGGTGAATATGAAGACGAGACCTTTGGGAACCAGTCCCCTGTTCATCAGGCAGACCCATACAAGACATTCATCCGCTGAGAACTGCCGGAATCAGGTTCCTAGAACTTACTTAGTCAAGGCAGTGCCATAGTACCAAGTGGCTGCACTGGAAGCAATCTAAACTTGGAGCGACTTAAATCTCTTTGTTCCTGGGTGGCCGTTCACAAGTGCACATACTCAGGTATAACCATGGAAATGGCCCTGAGCAGCCACTCAACTTTGTACCACCAATAGAGCAAAATCAATTGCCACCCAGGTAGTTGTTTAACTTAGTAGAAATTAGCTTTTCATAACAAAACACATAGCATAGCATTTCAATACTTCTACTAAGTTATCATATAGGTACTAGACACTTAGGAATATTTGGAGTAATACTAAACAGGTCTAGCATAGCAATACTAATAACACCTATCATGCTTTACTAAAATAAAGCACTAAAATGCATATAGGAGAAATAATAGGTAATTTATGCAGGAGCATCACTTGCCTTTGAAAAACTTGTCGTTTCTCACACTCTCTTTTCAACATAACTTGGAGCACTCCGTTCAATCTAAATAATATAAGCAAACAACAATAAACAACAATACAACAATCACAAATAAGGCAATACAAACAAATATGAATGCATGAAATGCAATCTAACACCCAACAATATTAACAATAATACATCTAGTTAGTTTTCTCTTATGTAGCATATGCATGATGGCACAAAACAATTTTTAATAGTTTACTTGATAGGAATAATTCCAAAACACTCAAATAAAGGTAAAAACACAAATTCTAAAGTTTCTGCATAAAAACATTTTATAAATTTTGGTAAACATTTCTGCTGGACAGAGGACATCTAAACAAGATTTTAGCAATTTGGTTCACTCAAAAAGGATTTGTAAAACTCATTTTATAGCCTAAACAAGTTAATAACCATTCTGCAAATAACAAGTTAGTGCACGACTAAAATACACGTTTTTCTTATACTACTGTATTCTACACGTTCATACAAAACCATAGACTACAAAAACATCGAAAACGGAGTTACGGTTGATTTGATATGAAATTTCTAAGGTTGACCAAAATCTGTCCAAAGACAAAACCGAAAATAAAAAGGTTTTGACACTTGGGAAAATTTGTATGGCCAAAATTATTATGTTTGGGCATAATAGGGTGGTCTGATCTAAGATATTGGGAATAAGATATAGGTAAGATTAGAACATGTATGGGAGGCTCACCGAAAGAAACGAAAATTGTCGGTGTCGAGGAGAACGGTGTCAACGTGATGCGGGGTAAACGAAGTGGTCGATGTTGCGTTCGTCTTCTCGGTGTCTCTCGAGGCGCGGAGTCATGTCCAGGAGGTTCGCGTGAATACGGGAAGGAGACACGACAAGGTCTCGGGCTCAAGAGGTTATTAGCCTCGGCGGAAGAGGAGAATAACTGCGGCGATGTCGATCACTGGTGAGATCGGTTGACCTCGTTCTCCATGGTTGTGCTACGGGAAAAATTTGGAAAAATTAGGGAGGGTGAAGGAGGACACATAGATCACGCAGGACATCATCGTGAAGCATGGCGAGGTCTCACCTCATCAGAATCTTGGCTGCGGCGGCGATGTTGCTCGGGCTTCGGTGGAGGCGTGACCAACGTCAATGGAATGATGCATCACCATGTCCTGGAGGTTTGCCTCGATGATTGGAGTCTTCTTGTGCGAGGAATTGGCGAGAGGCTCACCGTGGACGACAAGATCTAGCGATGAACTCGGTTTGGGGCTGAAATTGGCGTTGGTTGGCACGGGCTTTACAGGGCTCCTTTCGAGAAAATTTGTTCTGGTAAGTGGTGGAGGAGGGCAATAGGCGCAAAGTGACGCACTTGGTTCACCTTTGTATGGTGTGAGGAGGGAGATCGGGAGAGGCATGTCAAAGGTTGGCATTCGGTTCACCGAATCGATTGGAATGATTAAGACGACGAAGTGGGAAATAAACTCCCTGAATGAGATCTCTATTGGATTACTAACAAGTTTCGTGTTGAAGGTGAAGAGAAATAGCTATTAGGATAGGCAGGGTTGGGAGGGGAAGAGATACAGTCATACAGCCATGGCTGTAACGTATGCACTATCGAGGAGGGAGACGACCAGCTAGAGATGGCAATCACTAAAAAAAGGGTTCCCTTTGTAAAGGAACTTTTCCTCCGCTCTCCTCGCGCCAAGTGGCGCCTTCTCCTCGTTTGGTCCCCCGTGGGTGTTTGCATGTGTGACAAGTGGCAACACTAGAGAGTTTTGGTGCGATTTTCCCATCCCACCGGTTGGAGTACGGATGGGTGGAAACGCATTTATTTTTAGATTCGTTTGTTTAAAATGAAATATTTATAGAACCGTATTTTAGAATTACGAACCGATTTCATATTTGAGATCCTCGCGTCGAGATCTTCAAAACTAGATCCCATGTTGATAGGTTTCGAGAAACTTTTTTTTTTGTACTACCGGTTCTATATAGTTTGTACACTCGGTAGCATTGTAGTGTACATCATGTGTAGTTTTGTACTTTTTGTTATATTTCGCGCGGATGTACAACGATGTGTGCGCGGATGTACGACGATGTGCGCGCGGATGTACAGGTGAGTTGGGCGCGGATGTACAGCAGGTTCGCGTGGGTGTACACCGATGTGCGCGCGGATGTACAACGATGTGTGCGCGGATGTACGACGATGTGCGCGTGGATGTACAGGTGAGTTGGGTGCGGATGTACAGCAGGTTCGCGTGGGTGTACACCGATGTGCGCGCGGATGTACAGGTGAGTTGGGCGCGGATGTACAGCAGGTTCGCGTGGGTATACACCGATGTGCGCGCGGATGTACATCCGAATCGCACTCTTCTGTACTTTCTAATGTATATACTCTGTACTTCCATATGACGCGTTAGCGTAGGCGTTAGCGTCGACGAGCGATGAAGCCTCCGTACCCTAACGCCCCGAGGCTGAGTCCCCCCGTACGCCGCGGTAGCGGCGACGGGGGACGAAGCCGAGCCGCTAGATTAAGAAAAACTTGTAACTTGTATATATTACTTAGGATTGGGGGTGGGGTGGCAAGCACCCAAATTTATATACCGATATGCAAGAGAGTTTTAGATTTAATTTGTACTCCCTATTATGTGTAGTTTGTATACGTATCTTCTATGCGAAGTACACATTTGATTTGTACATCATGTCTTTTTCTTCTTTTTTTTAAAGTCGCTCGTACGTATGCGAGTACAACCCGATCATGCAATCGTACGTGTACACTGAATGTTTTGTTTGTATCAGAATCAGGTCGCTCGTACGTTTGGTTTGAAACTGCACACGGAACGGCACAGCGCGCGGAAAGGGAAAAAACGAGCAGCCAACGCGCGCTGAAAGGGAAGAAGGGAAAAATCGCTACCGCGTAGCGGGTCGAATTCGTGTAACCGGAAAAGGGAAAAACCGGCGAACCCGAAAAACGATTCGCACCGAGGGTGCCCTCCGCGCGCGACACGTGGCGTCGCGGGAGAGCACGCTCGCGCCTTCTCTTTTTCCCGTCGGGAAGGTCTCCCTTTTCTTAATCGCACCCGCTAGAGATCGCTCGCTTGGTCTGGTTGGCCGAATGGGCCAGAAACGGTTCGGCCCAAAGAAAAACAAAAAGAGAGAGAAGGGAGAAAAAAAAAGAGAAGGAGATGGTGGGCTGCTCTTAGTGGGCCGAATTTGGGTTCGGTTTTCTTTTTTTTTTCTTCTCTTTTCTTTTCTGGTTTTCTATTACAAATTTTGATTTAGGCCTCCAAATCAAATCAAACCATTTTCTATAAATTTGTAAAAAGATCATAAAATAGTTTCTAAATACTTTCGAACCTTTTACATAATAATTTAAGAATTGGAAATAATAAAATACTGCATAAAGGCCTATTTGACACCTTTATGTCATTTTATAAAATATGGTTTTGCAAATCTCTTTTTAAATGAAATATATTCCATAAAATAATTTGAGCAATATCATTCAAAATGATAACTCATTTTCATATTAAAATAATTTAAGATAAAACATTTTTATAAAACAAAGCTTGGAAAAATATTTTTAAAAAATATTTCCACAAATGTAATAGGGTTTATAATATCCACATATTATTTATTTGAAAACCAAATATCCAAAGTGGATCTTATTATTCGAATACTCATTTAAATATTTCATTTCCAAAAATTTAAAGTTGAGATCGGAAAATAAAAGAATATTTAATTTAAAATATAACTTTGAAGATGTCAAAACAATCTTCTATAAAAGCTTTTCTTGATTTTTGGAGACTTTATTTAATTATTAATAAAAGTTTCAAATTTTTGTGATTTTTAAAACATTCCAAAATTTTGGGATGTTACAGTTGGATCTTGTTGTTAGACAACGCTACCTCGCTTCCGTATGATGTATTGTTGGGTCTGTGACCCCTTTTGTGTGTAATTGTATCTTTCTCATATATGAGTTGCTATATGATCTTTGTGTCGAAGAGTCTGTGATGTGCCAGTTGTTCCACAAGTCTTGATCTCTGTTTTATACATTGATAGCTATGCCAGTGTTTATGGCACGATCGATGTGTTGCGTTTGAGCGGTAATTCCATGCCCTTCGATTGTGTAGCATAGCCTGTGGATTACATAGCCTCTCTGTATAATTCCGGGAGCGAGCTAGGGCTCGTGCTTCGATCCGGAAACAGGGAGGAATGGATAGAGGAGAGAGAGGGGAGCAGGTGAGGGCCGGTCGGGGTCTCCTTAACCCTAAGTTGGAACAGCAGCGTGCGGGGGAGCGGGCGCGCGGCATGGCGACAGTGCCCGCACTATCGCCACAGGGAAGACGACCGTCGGTACTACCGGTTATCTGACCGGTAGTACCGGTCAGGTGTTTCAAAAACAGAACTTGCTATTTTTGTTTGGGCATCTAAACATGTCCAAAAATTATAGCAAAAACCAGGAGTGCTCTCAACAAGATAAGGAAGCTCCCCATATTTTTCTTTTGAATTTTAGGACAGCTTAGTATGAGTTTGAAAATAGGAGTTTATAAGAACCACATTTGAAGTTTTGACATTTGGAAACCCTTTGGAGACCAAGCCATTAGGTTCTTAGTGGTTGTTTGAACTTAGGGAGCTTCTTGGACAACATGTGCACTTGTCATGACATGGTTTGAACCAAGATTGTTTTTCTTGGGTTGGAGATTTTGGGAAGGTTTGGCTTCCCTCTTTTAAGATTTCCAAGTGTTGTTTGTTAACAAAAGCAATTTAAAGAGATGCCACGATGCAAACACGAGATGCAAAAAGTGGAAAAATTATTCGTATTTTTCAGTATCAAGCTGGGGCTGTTACATTCCGCCAAAAGTTCCGACCCAAAGTTCCGGACTATGTTCAGAGAGCTTCCCAGGGCGTCCGGGTTGCTCCGGGGGGTCCGGAAATTCCGGGGTAAACCCCGGAAGTTCCGGCCCGCGTAGGAAAAACTGCACATAACGGTTGGATTTGGTGGGGACCTATTTAAGGGGTCTTCTTCCCCAATGGTTCCCAAGTTTTGGAGCTTCTCTCACTCCTCCATTCTTGACCTCCAAAGCTTTGATTTCTCTCAATCCCTCTAATGATTCGTGCCTAAATTTAGGGAAAAGAGAGAGGAGATGTAGATCTACAACTCCACCAATTACTTTCTCCTCTTTGTGAGGGGAACCCTTTGGATCTAGATCTTGGGATTCATTTGTTGAGTTCTTCTTAGTTCTTCCTCTCTTCTCCCCACACAAGAATTAGTTGCTTTCGGTGGGATTTGAGAGTGAAGGATTTGAGCACTTGTGCTCTTGCCATTGCATTTGGTGCATCAGTTTGTGCTCCTCATGGTGATACGTCGGATTGAAGTTCGAGAAGCTTGTTACTTTTGGGTGCATTGTGTTCCCAAAGAGCTTGTGCCTTTTGGGTGCATTGTGTACCCTAGACGGTTGGTGGTGTCGCGAAGACTTCGAGTTGTGAACCTTCGGGCAAGATTTGGGAGCCCCTGATTGAGTTGTGGGTGTGTGCCCCAAGATCGTTGTAAAGGCTCCGGATTCCGCCTTGAAGGATTCCGATAGTGGAAGGTGAACCTAACCCTTGGGGTGAGGATCATCTTAGAATAGGGTGAGGCCTTTTGTGGCGTCTTGAGTAGGCCTTTTGTGGCGAGCTCACACCCCTCCAACGAGACATACTCCCTTAACAAGGAGGAACTCGGGAATACATCCTCGTCTCCGCGTGCCTCAGTTATTTCTATACCCGAGCTCTTTACTTATGCAATTTACGTTGTGATAGGCCTTCGTGCTTGAAGTTTTATATGTTGCTATCACCTTGTTGTTTGTCTTGCTTAGCATATGTTGTTGGTGCACATAGGTGAGCCTAGTTTATTTAGGTTGTTGGCTTGTTAATTTAAACACCTAGTTTTATTCTGCAATTGTCAAGCCTTAAACCGTAAAAGTTTTAATCGCCTATTCACCCCCCTCTAGGCGACATCGTTTGTCCTTTCAATTGGTACCAGAGCCTGGGCTCTCATTATTAGGCTTTACCGCATAGAGAGTAAAGATGTCGTTTAGAGAATTAGTGCACGATCTCACTTTTATATTCGATGGCACAAATTTTAATGTTTGGAAAACTCATATGCTTAGTCACTTACGTGTCTTGCACCCTAATATTGAGTGTATCTTAGATATAGGTTTTTATCCTCCAAAGGATTACGAAAGTATGACTTTAGAGGATGAGAAAAACTTATATCTAGATGCTCTAGCTTCTAATGAGTTTTGCAAATTTTTGAGTGTTTTAGTTTTTTAGTCAATCATACCTCTCCGGAACGCTCATGAATTATGGACAATGCTTCAAGATAAATACGGTAAGTCCATGACTATTGAGGATGAGTGTTCTCCCTCCACCTCCGGGCGTAATGAGTTCTCAACTTCGTCTACTTCACCAAAATGTGGTAAGCCACAAACTAATGTGATGGTGAGTAGTGATAGGTTGTGCAATAATGATAGTGAGCTCATTGTTGATGATCTTTTATCTCTATCTTGTTGCAATGCCTCATCTTTGGACCTAAACACACATAGACCTATAAATGTCATACATGCTAGTGTTGATAGTCCTTGCATATCATCAAAAAATTGCTTGGATAAATCTCTTGATGATATGCTTGCTTTATCTTGTTGCCATGATAAAAATTCTTGTGTTTCCTCTAATTCTTGTATTATTAATAATGTAGAGGAAACTCAATTTTCTATGGAACAAGATGTGAACTTGTGTAGTTCTTTAATTAATTGTTCTTCTTCATCAACAATCTTTTGCCTTAGGGCTAAATCCTCAAGTAGTGATGATAATGATAATGATAATAATGTTGAACAAGATGATGATGATGATGAATCCTTTCATAAGAAAGGTCTAATGGTTCTAAATGCCCTTCCTAAAAATAAAAATGCTCATGCTATCCTCTTTGAAATCATGGAAACCCTAATTGAGCGTGGGCTTACTATTAAGGCATTGGAAGCAAGCCTTGTAGAAAAAGGAAGGATTGAAAGAGAGGATGCGGATGAAAAAACATCTTTTGAGTATGCCTTTGAGGAAGAGCATGAGACTCGGGTTTCTCTTGAGGAAAAACTCGAATCTATTGAGGAGTCTCATAATGAAATAATTGCTAAACTCATTAAAGAATGTGAACATGCTCATGCTAAATATAAAGTCATGAAAAAGGAAAATTATAGCTTTAAGGAAGAGCTTGCCAAATTGTCTTCTTCCATTCCTAATGTTAATGATGCTTGTGCTACTAACTCCACTTCTTGTGAAGCATCTATTTTGAAGGAGAATGTTGAGTTAAGGGCTCAACTTGAGTTTCTAAATAGCAAGTATGGGAAGTTGGAAGAAAGTCATGAAAAGCTATCTAGCTCTAATGATGATCTTCTAGCATCCTATACTAGTCTAAAGTTAGCTCATGAGGCTATCACTACCAAGGTAACATCTTGTGAGGCTCATGTGGACAATGGCACAACTTTATCTAAAAACGCTATATTGCCATGTGCTAGTCCTAGTAGTTCATCCACTCGTAATGTTGGCACATCTTGTGATGAATTACTTTCCATGCTTTGTTGCTCGAACAATGATGCTTCTACCTCCTCCAGTACTTGTGTTGTTACTAACCATGTAGAGGAAAGAAATGAGGTCAAGGCCCAAGCCACTTCTATGAAAAAGGCTTGGAAAAGCGTCATGAAGGGAAGAGTGCACTTGACAACATGTTGAGTGTGCAACAATCCCCCAATGACAAGTGTGGACTTGGATTCAACTCCAACAACAAGAACAAGTCCAATATTGAGAAGAAGAAAAAGGGCCAAGAACAAGTCAAGAATTCGGCCAAGATTACTTGCTTCAGGTGCAAGATTGAAGGGCACCATGTTAGGGATTGTCCAATGAATAAGAAGCCTCTTAGTGAGAAGCAACTAGGGAAGCGGCCTCTTGTTCAATCTCATGCTCCACAACGAGTTGAACAAAGGCCACCTCCTAAGAAGACTCAAGTCAATGCTCCTCAAGTTGAGGAGCCTATTAAGAAGAAAGAGAAGAGTCGATGTTGCTACCTTTGCCGTGGCAAGGGTCACTTTGCTTCTTCGTGCACTATCTGTCGTGGTATTGTCGAATCTAGCCGCGATAGGGGTGCCATCGAGCTAGGTAGAGAGGTGGGTATAGTAGATGTAGGCAATTCCGGTGACGGGATGAGCACGAGTTTACCCAGCTTCGGATCTCGCAATGGTGGCGAAACCCTATGTGCTGCTATAATTCACTATAAGGCAATATGCGCCGATTACAATGAAAGTTAGAGCGTCTATGAGGTTGTGCCCTAAGGCGTCCCGTAGGCCGGCTTATAAAGGCGTCCGGACCTAGGGCTTACAGGAAGCAACCTAACCGAATAAGTTACAGAGTTCTACTCTAATCCGGCTTGGGCCTTTCCTTGAGGGCTAAGACATCCACATTGCAGGCCGCCTTCTGGAACCTTCCCTTAGCCGGATGGGCCTCTTGCGCTTCATCGTATTGGGCCGCCCGGTAAGCCGGATTTCGGCTTACCACCACTATGGGCCACCCTGGTACGCTGGCTTTAGTCACGTCCATGTTGGTACCTGTTCGGCATATCCCCAATAGTAGCCCCCGGAAAGCTTCAAGTATTTCAGCGGTTGGCTTCGATCCTTCGGCAATGTATCGTCCGAGAAATTCTTCATCCGTTGTTAGACTTGCAGCATTCCAAAAACTTGTAGTCGTGTTGAACAGCGTTGACGACTTCAGTGCCCCGGCTTATCATGTCGGAAAAACACTCGAGAGCGTATTGACACGCGTCCGGCGATTTGACGGGTTCGTCAGACCCGGTAGAGTGAGTGGAGCGGCATCTTTGAATGCGGGGCTAGTTTCCATTTTTCCCGCACTGAAACCAAGGCGTCGAAGGGAAGGAACTCCTCACAACGGTCCAATGCCGTGATGCGTGGCAGAATTATCGCTCCGGACCGCCTCGCCTCACTGCGGTCACCGGCCCATTCGCAACCCTAGCCTTCATCTTCTCCAGATCTCATCTCCTCCGAGCTTGAGTTGTCTGCTCCTCCGTTTCATGGCGTCCAGCGCTCCCAGCTCCCCCGTCATCGACGCGACACCTCTTGACTCGGCGCCGCCGATGGGAGGTGCTGCTTCTGCGGCCCCCACCGCTCCCACTACTTCTCCTTCTTCCACTCCGGTGGACTCCTCTACTGCAACCAATCGCGACAAGGTCGCCTTGGCCCAATCTGCAGCCAAAGCTGCAGCCGCAGAAGCTTTGGCTTCTGCAACCGCCGCGGATGTGGCTGAGGCAGCTCGGGCCGTGGAGGAGGAAGAAGAAAAGGAAGCCGGCAACAACGAAGGCGCCCCTAGCAATCCTACCCACAACTGGGCTTGCTCAGGCGTGGACGCTGGTGAACTGATGGGAATGGCGGCTGATGGAGCCATCCCTCCTTCTTCCGAGTCTGCGCCGTCTTGGCGATCCGCCTTTGGCGACCCGTCTCCAACTCCTATCAAGGATGAACGGGTATTGCTTTCTTCTCATATTGCCAGGGGGTTCTGTTTGCCGCCCTCGGCTTTTCTGATAGAGATTCTACACCACTATGGTCTCCAACTCCACAACATCACCCCCAATAGCCTCCTGTATATATCCGGCTTTGTAGCATTGTTTCAAGGCTACTTAGGATTAGCTCCTAAGTTAGACTTTTTCCAGTATTGTTTCGGAGTTAAGTGGCAGACAGTCAACAAAGAACTGTTGGTTGCCGGCTCCATCAGCTTCAACTCTCGCCGGGATATAGATTGGTACACTCAGGTGCCGATCATGGATGCGGCAAAGGGGTGGGCATCCACCTTCGTCTACTGCAACGACGTGGCGCCTCCAAACAGGCTGCAAGGACTCACCGCCTTTGAAGATAGGGCCGGCACGCCCCTGCCGTCATGGAAGAAGAAGCTGGCAGCGAAGATGCCGGCTGACCTTGCCGCCATTAAGGCAAGGATCACGGATTTGACCTTCGGCTCTCCTCCCCTAACTGGGGAGGACACGATAATTTGCTGGATGAAGAGACGGATCCAGCCCCTGCAACATCGTGCTCGCCTCTTGTGCGAGTACACGGATAACTCTGATCCCATGCGGATCAGCGAGAAGGACCTGGAGCAAGACCTCTTTGAGGCTCGCTTCAACAAGCTCATCAAATCCCGGCCTAATGAAGGCCGGCAATACGAAGAATCACTGCCAATGTTCACGGCGGCCAACCCTCCCCCAAAGGTACTTTGTCAGACCAAAGTTCAATTCTTTCAGGGATTCGGCTTTGCCTTGAACTGACTAACATGTAATATTTGTCAGATTCCCGGAGTCTCCACCGCTCGTCCTGCTGGCACATCCTCGTCCAGCAAGGCGGCCAAGCTGCCCATCTCCTTTTCTTCGGCTTCTGCAGAAAGCTGGAAGAGGAAGAGCCAATCACTCACGATTGGCGCCAAGTCATCCGAAGATGATGACACCCTTGCTGGGCTTAACATTCCCAGCAAGAAGTAAGTTGGCTAAAACATCTCTTCTTTGCACTGCTGTATTACCGGATTTTCTATTCTTATTCCTTTGTCTTTGAAGGATAAAGAAGGGCGCACCTTTGAAGCAAAAGGTGTGTGCCACGCGGAAGAAGGCCTCTCCCTCTATTCCTCCCAGCACTCCTTCGGCTTCGAAGCCGACACCAGTGGAGGAGAACTCCACCCATGCCATGGCGGCAGGTCCGACTCTTGGGAGAGCCGGGATTATACCTCCCACCCAATGGACGGAGATGACGAGGAAGGGAACAGAACCTTACTCTCCACCAAGGGCTGAAGCTCCGGATAATGATGCCCCGACTTTTCCTCCGATTAAAGCGGAGGCTTTCGACGATGAGGGGCGCATCAAGCTGGAGTTCTTGAGCCAGTTCATGCGTGCTCCGTGGCTGCCCCGGAAGAAAGGAACAACCGTCTGGGACGATGAGCCGGACGAGACCAAGGCCTATGACACCTTTGATGTCATAGAAATCCTTGAAGATCAGCAGAACTACTTTGCTGATAGCTTTGAGGCCAGCATGACCCTTCTCCGTGAGCATTACCAGGTAAATAACTTCCCCAGTAGCCCCCGAGCACTATGCCGGGTTAAGTTTTACAAACTAGCCTACATATAGGTCCAAGTTAATGCGTATGCATATGCTTAGCCCCCTAGCGGTGAAATGTCATCCTGTAGCCAGTCTTGCTCATCAATATAGCTTTAGACTTTTAGCACCTCTTTACGCAAATCCATCGCAAAATTGGTGCTGAAACCATCAACTTTTTGGGTGTGCGAAATCAGGAGATGCGCCGGTTAAAAACGGAGCTGGCGAACAAGGACGCCATCATCGCCGGCTTTGAGGCGGATCACGTCGCATACCAAGGTATGAATGCCGAAACCTTAACTTTCTATAACAGGCTTATCTTTATACTGCTGACATTTTGTCTTGCAGACGCTATCATCAAGGCCAAGGAGTTTGCCGAGAGCGCAGGCATCCTCGACCAGCTCCGCGATGAAAACATTGAGCTAAGTAAGCTTAATCAGTCAATGACGGCGGAGCTAGAGACGGCCAAGAAGAGCCTCTCCAAAGCCGAACAAGCCCTGGAAATAGAGAAGCAGAAGCACAAGGATGCACTTCGTGAAGTCCAGGATCGGCTTGACAAACGCCTCGATGAGTCGGTGGCTATAGATGACCAGCTTCTGAGTAAGTTTCATTTAAAAACCCACACTCATTGCTTTCTGTCTTAGCCATTTTATAATTGAACTTCGCTTTTCCAGCTCCGACGGGTTACGGCCATGAGGTGTCAGCGGAGATCCGGCTTGAGCGGATTTTTGAGGTAGGGGAACTCCTCCCGAAGATTGTTTCTTCGGGAAAGAAGCTTGTCGAGAAATTCTTTCCCGGCAACCCCGAGCCACTGACGGACCTTGCGAGCCTGCCAGCTGAAATGGACGAAGCAACTTCGTCATTTGATGAACGGCTTTGCTCCAGTGCACGAGGAGGCGCAAAGATAGCCCTGGGCCTAATGATGGCTCACTATCCGGAAGCGGAGGCTTGGCGCGTCGCGGCCGGCTTTCCTCTTGAAAAAGAGGACTGCACTCCGCTGGACGAAAAAGGCCGGAAGAAGATCCTGCACTCCGTCTCCGGCTATGCCAGCAAGGTTGCCAAGATGGTTTCCCTTACCACCATTTTCAAGGAGGTGCCGTGCCCCCCGACTCCCGTCTAGTCCGATGATGACGGCGAAGAAGCGAACAAGTCTGCATGAGCCAAATCTGCTCTTTGAGCCGGCCATCCCTGAAAATGTAACATTTAATGTAAAGCCGTCCAAACATTATGTATGTCTATACACTACTAGGAAAAAGGCTATCAGTGGCGCACCTTTTTGACATTCTGTGGCGCACCCGCAAATTTGTTGGGTGCGCCACAGAAATCTCGCCACTAAATTTTTTTCTGTGGCGCACCTCCTCCGTGCGCCACAGAAATATTTCTGTGGCGCACCCACCCACCGTGCACCACAGAAATATTTCTGTGGCGCACCATCCCCACCGTGCGCCACAGAATTTTTTTGAATTTCAAAAAAAAGGGCGGCCAGATCTAGATCTGGATCTGGCCAGATCTAGATCTAGTCGCCGGAATTTCGTTTGGTTTCGTTTCGTTTTGTAGGAGGGAGTGGTCGGAGGTTGGTGGAGGATGGAGTTCGCCGGAGGTCGCCGGAGTTCGCCGGAGTTCGTCGGATTTCGCCGGAGTTCGTCGGAGTTGGAGGAGGGGATGTCGCCGGGTGGAGGGGGAGGTCGCCGGAGGTGGTGGATGAGGTTGTCGGAGGTGAAGGTCGCCGGAGGTGGTGGAGGAGGTCGCCGGAGGTGGTGGATGAGGTTGTCGGAGGTGAAGGTCGCCGGAGGTGGTGGAGTAGGTCGCCGGAGGTGGTGAAGGAGGTCGCCAGGGTGGTGGAGGAGGTGGTGTAGGAGGAGAAGGAGAGGAGAAGTGGAGGAGAAGGAGGATGGAGGAAAAGGGGAGAGGAGAAGTGGAGGAGAAGGAGAGGAGAAGGAGGATGGAGGAAAAGGGGAGAGGAGAAGTGGAGAAGGAGAGAAGTGGAGGGAGAAGGACAAAAGGGAAAAGAGAGGGAGAAGGGGGCTGGCGGGATTCAAAATTTCGAATCCCGCCCAATAATTCTGTGGCGCATCCTTGGCACATGCGCCACAGATATTTTTTTTCCTTTTTTTGATTTTTATTATTTTGCTGGGAAAATTCTTCTGTTGGCCATAACTTTTTTTCGTTTGGAATTTTGAGAATCCGAGAAAGGCGGTTCCGAAATTTTCTCTAGGTTTTTTTAAGGTCGTTTTAATATTTTTTCACCTACTTTTGGGAAAAAAGTCAAAATGTGTATTTAAAATTTTTCCTAACAAATAGACCCTAAACCTTCCCTATATCTGAAAGGATTTTATTTTTTGAAATTTTTATCATTTTCTTTCACTTGGTGCAAAACTGAAAAGGCGATCCAGGGGGGGGGGGTGCGTGGGGTGAAAGAATGCTGCACAATTCTGTGGCGCACCGTGGCTAGTGCGCCACAGAAAGATGAATTTCTGTGGCGCACCAGCCACGGTGCGCCACAGAAAAGGCCGAGATGGACCACGGCCCACTGATTGAAGGTGGGGCCCACGCGTATTCTGTGGCGCATGAAGAGTGGTGCGCCACAGAAGTCTCTCTTTCTGTGGCGCATGGCGTGCAGTGCGCCACAGAAAGTTGATATTCTGTGGCGCATAGGCTAAGGATGCGCCACAGAATGTTCAAATTTCAGTGGCTCATCGACAGCCATGCGCCACAGAATAATTTTTTGTGGCGCATAAATTAAGGGTGCGCCACAGATAGGCAACCTCCCTATAATGCTTTTCCTGGTAGTGATATAAACAACTAAATCTTTTGCTGTAGGTAAGTCAGCTTTTTTAGTTGCGAACTTGTAATTTTTATGCCGTCAGTCTATTCTGGCCTTGACACCTTAGCCTTTAAGCGCCGGCAAACCTATTGCGAAGCAAACTTGCTGAGTAACAGGGTACGTAGGACCAATCTGTTTAGACCCAGAACAAGTGCCGCCTTTCGGTGCCGAAACGCTTTGAAGCAACCCGGCGCAAAAAGCTATCAGAAAAAACATAATTTTTGACAAAACATTATTTTTCATCACCTTAAGGCGGATTCAACATGAAAAATAGTTTACCAACAAGCAACACAAGCAATTTCAGGTAAACAGAAAAATAACAATAAGAACATTGGGAAATAAAGGATGGTACAGATTCTCGAATTCCACATGAGAGAAACCAATTTTTATTTCATGATCACATTGACATGGTTACAATAGAATTTGCTAAGTGTAAAAGGGACGTAGCTGAGCGATATTCCACGGATATTCGTGTAACGCCCCAAGATCGGTACTATGCAGACTAAGCGTTCTAGCCAAATCCGCATAATATCGATCCTAAAGGACGCCCACCAGGCATAACATTACAACAGTTCTCGATGGAACCCACAAAAGAACATATATACAACAACGACTCACCGAGTCAAGAACCAAGATACAATACAAAGATCCAAAATAATAACGGAAGCGGGTAGTGTCCGGCTACGGACAAGAAACAAATTGGACTAAGAGTCCTGAAGATAAACGAAGGCACCATATCCCTGCCCAGGCCAAGCCGGAGGGATTCCCAAGCTAACGTCGGCAGACTTCATACATGTTGGCTGCATTGGAATAGCAGCCCCGAAGGGGTCAGTACTAGTAGAAGTACTGGCAAGTAGTACTCACAAGATATCAAAGCTGGAATTCTGGAGAAAGAGGATTAGCAATTGAGGCGGCGGCAAGCAGCTCTAAGAACTAATAGAGACACGCTACTACATTCGTCTACAAGAATCAAGGTAAGAGAGCGCATAAGAAACCAACTATACTACTCACCAAACAAACCCGCCCTAAAATGACTCCCTCGTATCCTCGGCCCACGAGGAAGAAGTCCGGGCACTCACACGGTGAACAAGTTTTATGAGTTATTATTCAAGTAATCTATCTTACTAGTCAAGTTATATTTAATAGGTGTAAGTTGTCTATGATCTTTTTAGCTAGCGCATTTCACCAAGTCGTCCATAACCGCGGACACGGCTTTTCGAAAAGATTTCACCCTGCAGGGATGCACCAATGAACCCACACGCATCGAAACTCTCGCTTAGAGGTGTACCGGTGGAGGTTTCGACGCAATACTTCCCTTCACTACAAACAAGTCCAGGGAGCCACCTAGCTAGGACTGATCCACCTTGAGAGTCCGGCCGAAGCTTCGAGGTGGGCCTAACCGTTGCGTGAACGGCTTCGGGCGGGAACACTCATACGATTGCCCCTCCTTCCACATGCGGTTAACGCACGGTCCGCAACAACTATCGAAACACCCGAGCTACTTGTGGCATCCTGGACAAGTTTGAGGATCCGGTAATAGATTGCGGGGAGGCCCATAGAACTCCCACATGTGGTTAGTGCGCTCAGTGTTGGATCAGCGGAAAAGAACTCGGGTCCTAGGCGACACTAGCAGAACAAATCACCACGATTGGCCTTCCGCCGGTGCCTTATCTTTATTAAGTTATTCCCATCACAATAGAAAATAAAGATTAACATTTTAGTTGAGCCTAGCTACCATGTTATAAGCAAGACTAGATAAAGAGATAACAGGACTCAAGCAAAGCACCTAAGCATGCACTAGGACTCGCAAGGCTAACAAAGTAAACAAGCAACAGGGTAATAGGTTGTGGGGGTGGTGGCATATCATGGCTGCAAGGGAAACATGCATATAGGATCGAGACACAAGCATCGCAACATAAGGCTAGCAAGGAACAAAAGATAGGTCGAGTAAGAAACAGAAGACAAGCAAAGATAGCAAGGGAGTATCACTTGCCTGCAATCCGGTAGAGGTAGCAGAACCTGTCGTTGCTCACATCAACTCAACGTCCTATTCCCGAAGAAGCAACGAACACTGGTGAACGGAAAAAGATGCATTTTACTCTTCGGCAAAAGAAGCGGCATGTTGATGACATGATGCATGACAAATTAAATGTTGTCCAATTTTATTCCCTAACACATGGCAAAGCATTTTAAATGGGATCGGTGCACAATATAAATGCATCGGACAAACCCCATAATTAGTTGATTTAATTCCACTAAATGGATAAAGGTGTGAGGTTAATTAATGATGCATGATTTTATAAGATATCGCATATATATGGTATAGGGTTAGGGTTGGGGTCACACATTGGATTCGAGAAAACTTTGGATTCGGAACCACCGTCTTCGGGTCGGAGAGGAAGTAGTCAAAGTAGTCGTCGTAGTCGAAGTAGTCGTTCATCCGGAGTCGAAGTAGTCGAGGTAGTCGACGTCGTGGAAGTAGTCGTACTCGGGTCGTCGTGGTTGCGGACCTTGGCGTTCCAGTCTTCGGGGTCGACGGGGTCCGGGGAGTCGGGATCGGGCATCGGTAGTTGTTCATGAAGTCGTGGAAGTCCTTGTCGTATCGTCATCACAGTCGTCGTGGTTCACGGCGGGAGATCTTGCGTCGGTTCACGGCTTCACGTCGGGAAAACGGGAAACGACCGGAAAACGGAGATCGGGAACGGGAACACGGGAACGCGTCGGGAAACTTCACGACGGGAATGGGGAACTTGGTTCACGATGGGAGAACAAGGCGCTTCACGACGGGGACAACCGGGGAAAGAAACGGGGAACTCATCGGGAAAACTTCCCGTCGGGAAACGGGAACACGGAAACGGGTCGGGAAAACGGGAATCGCCGGGAACACGGGAACGGAGACTAGGACACGACGTCGGGGACGGATCAACACCATCGGGCACAACGGAATGACGACACCACGATAGGAACAGGAGGCCACCACATACGGCAGTACAAAAATTGGGCAGAGCAGCAACTTGTGCAGGGGCACGCACTGCAATCGGTCGGAGGCCGATGGAAACGTGCGAAGGGGCTGCACACACACAGGTACTCGACGGGGACATCCATGACACGGAGGAAGATGGAGCAGGGGGGCGGCCATGGGGAGCAGGGAGGAGCTGGGGGCGGCCAGGAGGTGGAGGCGCAGCCGGCCGGAGGGAAGCAAGGACGGCGGCGGCGCGGTCCAGGAGAGGGATCAGGAGGGCGGTGATGCGAGGCGATGGGGCATCGGGGCGGAGGTGCAGGCGGCGGCCGGTGGCTGCAGGCGCATGGGGCGGAGCTCGGCCATGAGGGGAAGGCTAGTGCGGCGGGGAGGTTGTCTGGCGGCCGGGCCGGAGGAGAGGAAGCCGGAGTGGAGGTGGCGCGGTGGGGAGCATGGCAGCCACGGGTCAAGGAGGAGGACGCCGGTCCGGGGGAGGAGGGGGCCGGCGGTAAGAGAGAGGCAGGGCGGCGGCCGGCGGGATCAGGAGGTGGTGGGTGCGGGGTGTGGGAGGAAGAAGACCACGGGGAAGGAGAGAGGAAAAGAAAGAAAAGAGAGAGACGGAAAGAAAAGGAAGAAAAGAAAAAGGAAAAGAGGAGGGAAGAGAGAGGGGGAAAAAGGGAAAAAGGTAGGGGTGGAAGGGCATGCCCGCGAAAACGAAAAAGAAAGGGAGGGCGGCTGCAAGATGCAGGGGGTAGGAACAGAAAACTGCCAGGGCAGGATTAGGGTTTGGAGGCTAGTGTTTGCTTGCTGGGCTTAGGGCCTAGCTAGCTGGGCTTCTCTGTCTCTAACTCAAAAACATTTATTTTATTTTTTTTGCAAAAATTAATTTGTCAAATTAATTTTCGAAAACGGAGACGACTGTCTCGGTAAAACTTTTGCGACAATTTTTGCAAAATAAAATAGGATTTAATAAAAATAATTTTGTTGCCAAAAACATGCAATGCGATGATGCTGACGTCATGATGATGCAAAAAAAATAATAATAACAAGCAATTCTAACTTGGGGAAAAACCCCGGACATTACACCCGACACCACTAACAAGGGATCTCGACCCGAGATCCACGTTACCGTCAGGGAGATGAAGAGCAAGGTAAACTATCGAATCTTCTCGCACCATGGAGATCTTCTCGACACCACTAACAAGAGGTTCTTGCTCATGTAGATGGCGATGTTCGTCTGTAGATATCCTTCCGTAGATCGAACCTATTAGGTAAAAGGCAAGAGATTGTCCACCCACGAAGAGGCTATAACCAGAAGATAGATAAGAGAGAAGATTTAAATCACACAAAGGTAAGAGAGGAAATAGAATAGAGGTAAGGAGTAAACAAGAGTCCTATTGAGATCTTTCCAAATAATTTTTAGTAAGATAGTTTTGACACTCTACAGACAACGACCATTAGCTAGAGTATCCTACAGGCAGACTGGACCCGCGGGGTATCGAAGAACCCGAGCTCTGATACCACTTTGTAACGCCCCAAGATCGGTACTATGCAGACTGAGCGTTCCAGCCAAATCCGCATAATATCGATCCTAAAGGACGCCCACTAGGCATAACGCGCACATCGCAACACACATGTTATGCGGGTGGAATTGTGATAACGTTACAACAGTTCTCGATGGAACCCACAAAAGAATATATATACAACAACGACTCACCGAGTCAAGAACCAAGATACAATACAAAGATCCAAAATAATAACGGAAGCGGGTAGCGTCCGGCTACGGACAAGAAACAAATTGGACTAAGAGTCCTGAAGATAAACGAAGGCACCATATCCCTGCCCAGGCCAAGCTGGAGGGATTCCCAAGCTAACGTCGGCAGACTTCATACCTGTTGGCTGCATTGGAATAGCAGCCCCGAAGGGTCAGTACTAGTAGAAGTACTGGCAAGTAGTACTCACAAGATATCAAAGCTGGAATTCTGGAGAAAGAGGATTAGCATTTGAGGCGGCGGCAAGCAGCTCTAACAACTAATAGAGACACGCTACTACATTCGTCTACAAGAATCAAGGTAAGAGAGCGTATAAGAAACCAACTATACTACGCACCAAACAAACCCGCCCTAAAACGACTCCCTCATATCCTCGGCCCACGAGGAAGAAGTCCGGGCACTCATACGTGAACAAGTTTTATGAGTTATTATTCAAGTAATCTATCTTACTAGTCAAGTTATATTTAATAGGTGTAAGTTGTCTATGATCTTTTTAGCCAGCGCATTTCACCAAGTCGTCCATAACCGCGGACACGGCTTTTCGAAAAGATTTCACCCTGCAGGGATGCACCAATGAACCCACACGCATCGAAACTCTCGCTTAGAGGTGTACCGGTGGAGGTTTCGACGCAATACTTCACTTCACTACAAACAAGTCCAGGGAGCCACCTAGCTAGGACTGATCCACCTTGAGAGTCCGGCCGAAGCTTCGAGGTGGGCCTAACCGTTGCGTGAACGGCTTCGGGAGGGAACACTCATACGATTGCCCCTCCTTCCACATGCGGTTAACGCACGGTCCGCAACAACTATCGAAACACCCGAACTACTTGTGGCATCCTGGACAAGTTTGAGGATCCGGTAATAGATTGCGGCGAGGCCCATAGAACTCCCACATGTGGTTAGTGCGCTCAGTCTTGGATCAGCTGAAAAGAACTCAGGTCCTAGGCGACACTAGCAGAACAAATCACCACGATTGGCCTTCCACCGGTGCCTTGTCTTTATTAAGTTATTCCCATCGCAACAGAAAATAAAGATTAACATTTTAGTTGAGCCTAGCTACCATGTTATAAGCAAGACTAGATAAAGAGATAACAGGACTCAAGCAAAGCACCTAAGCATGCACTAGGACTCGCAAGGCTAACAAAGTAAACAAGCAACAGGGTAATAAGTTGTGGGGGTGGTGGCATATCATGTCTGTAAGGGAAACATGCATATAGGATCGAGACACAAGCATCGCAACATAATGCTAGCAAGGAACAAAAGATAGGTCGAGTAAGAAACAGAAGACAAGCAAAGATAGCAAGGGAGTATCACTTGCCTGCAATCCGGTAGAGGTAGCAGAACCTGTCGTTGCTCACATCAACTCAACGTCCTATTCCCGAAGAAGCAACGAACACTGGTGAACGGAAAAAGATGCATTTTACTCTTCGGCAAAAGAAGCGGCATGTTGATGACATGATGCATGACAAATTAAATGTTGTCCAATTTTATTCCCTAACACATGGCAAAGCATTTTAAAAGGGATCGGTGCACAATATAAATGCACCGGACAAACCCCATAATTAGTTGATTTAATTCCACTAAATGGATAAAGGTGTGAGGTTAATTAATGATGCATGTTTTTATAAGATATCGTATATATATGGTATAGGGTTAGGGTTGGGGTCACACATTGGATTCGAGAAAACTTCGGATTCGGAACCATCGTCTTCGGGTCGGAGAGGAAGTAGTCGAAGTAGTCGTCGTAGTCGAAGTAGTCGAAGTAGTCGTTCATCCGGAGTCGAAGTAGTCGAGGTAGTCGACGTCGTGGAAGTAGTCGTACTCGGGTCGTCGTGGTTGCGTACCTTGGCGTTCCGGTCTTCGGGGTCGACGGGGTCCGAGGAGTCGGGATCGGGCATCGGTAGTTGTTCATGAAGTCGTGGAAGTCCTTGTCGTATCGTCATCACAGTTGTCGTGGTTCACGGCGGGAGATCTTGCGTCGGTTCACGGCTTCACGTCGGGAAAACGGGAAACGACTGGAAAACGGAGATCGGGAACGGGAACACGGGAACGCGTCGGGAAACTTCACGACGGGAACGGGGAACTCGGTTCACGACGGGAGAACAAGGCGCTTCACGACGGGGACAACCGGGGAAAGAAATGGGGAACTCATCGGGAAACCTTCCCGTCGGGAAACGGGAACACGGAAACGGGTCGGGAAAACGGGAATCGCCGGGAACACGGGAACGGAGACTAGGACACGACGTCGGGGACGGATCAACACCATCGGGCACAATGGAATGACGACACCACGATAGGAACAGGAGGCCACCACATACGGCAGTACAAAAATTGGGCAGAGCAGCAACTTGTGTAGGGGTACGCACTGCAATCGGTCGGAGGCCGATGGAAACGTGCGAAGGGGCTGCACACACAGGTACTCGACGGGGACATCCATGACACGGAGGGAGATGGAGCAGGGGGGCGGCCATGGGGAGCAGGGAGGAGCTGGGGGCGGCCAGGAGGTGGAGGCGCAGCCGGCCGGAGGGAAGCAAGGACGGCGGCGGCGCGGTCCAGGAGAGGGATCAGGAGGGCGGTGATGCGAGGCGATGGGGCATCGGGGCGGAGGTGCAGGCGGCGGCCGGTGGCTGCAGGCGCGTGAGGCGGAGCTCGGCCGCGAGGGGAAGGCTAGCGCGGCGGGGAGGCTGTCTGGCGGCCGGGCCGGAGGAGAGGAAGCCGGAGTGGAGGTGGCGTGGTGGGGAGCATGGCAGCCACGGGTCAAGGAGGAGGACGCCGGTCCGGGGGAGGAGGGGGCCGGCGGTGAGAGAGAGGCAGGGCGGCGGCCGGCGGGATCGGGAGGTGGTGGGTGCGGGGTGTGGGAGGAAGAAGACCACGGGGAAGGAGAGAGGAAAAGAAAGAAAAGAGAGAGAGGAAAAGAAAAGGAAGAAAAGAAAAAGGAAAAGAGGAGGGAAGAGAGAGGGGGAAAAGGGAAAAAGGTAGGGGTGGAAGGGCATGCCCGCGAAAACGAAAAAGAAAGGGAGGGCGGCTGCAAGATGCAGGGGGTAGGAACAGAAAACTGCCAGGGCAGGATTAGGGTTTGGAGGCTAGGGTTTGCTTGCTGGGCTTCTCTCTCTCTAACTCAAAAACATTTATTTTATTTTTTTGCAACAATTAATTTGTCAAATTAATTTTCAAAAACGGAGACGACTGTCTCGGTAAAACTTTTCCGACAATTTTTGCAAAATAAAATAGGGTTTTTAATAAAAATAATTTTGTTGCCAAAAACATGCAATGCGATGATGCTGACGTCATGATGATGCAAAAAAAAACAAGCAATTCTAATTTGGGGAAAAACCCCGGACATTACAACTCGTCTCATCTAAGTCGTCATCTACATGCCTTTTCCTCTTGCGACCATTCTTCCTGGGATCTCTCTTTGAATCCCTTAAGTCGAGGAGATAGTATGACCTGTTTTTCAGAGCTTTGCCGATAACGAAAGGTCCTTCCCATGGAGGGGATAACTTGTGCTACCGGTTTTGTACAAGCCGAAGCACTAAATCGCCTTCTCGAAAAGATCGATTCCGCACTCTACAGCTCTGATAGCAACGTAGATCTTGCTGATAGATGGTGGATCGTTGGAGAGCTAACTCTCTTTCTTCTTGGAGGATATCTAAGCCGTCTTGACGTGCTTCTTCTGCGTCTTCTTCGACGTAGGCTGCAACTCGAGGCGAATCGTGGATCATGTTGGTTGGCAGTACTGCTTCTGCTCCATAAACAAGGAAGAAAGGGGTGAAGCTGGTCGATCTGTTTGTGGTAGTACGAATACTCCATAAGACTGCCGGCAATTCATCAACCCAAGCATCAGATGCTCGATGCAATGGGGTTTCAAGCCTCGGCTTAATACCCTGCAGAATAATGCCGTTAGTGCGCTCTACCTGTCCATTGGACTGCGGATGTGCCACCGATGCCACGTCGAGCCAGATTTTTGATCGGCTGCAAAACTTCGATAGCTCACCGACGGCAAAATTTGTGCCATTATCAGTGATGATGCTATGCGGTATGCCAAACCGAGTTGTTATCTCGATGATGAACTTTGTAGCTGTAGTTCCGTCGAGTTTCTTGATGGGCTTTGCCTCCACCCACTTTGTTAATTTGTCGACCGCCACCAGCAGATGAGTTAAGCCTCCCCTTGTAGTCTTTAAAGGTCCCACCATGTCGAGCCCCCAGACCGCGAACGACCAAGTTATAGGGATCGTCCAGAGCTCCTGTGCTGGCAAGTGAGCCTACTTTGCATAGCGCTGACATCTTTCACAAGTTTTGAGGATGTTGATAGCATCCTCCTTAGCCGTCAGCCTGAGGAAACCGTGCCGAAACGCCTTAGCGACCAATGCCTTTGCCGCCACGTGATGCCCACACTCGCCGGAGTGGATTTCCTCAAGGATTTGCTGCCCTTCTTCTGGAGAGACGCATCTTTGGAAGATGTCGTATGTGCTCCGCTTGTAAAGTTGTCTGTCAATAATTGTGTACACCTTTGCTCGACCCTCAATTTGGCGGCTCAACACTTCATCGTCCTTCGGCAGTTTTTTGTTCATCAGAAATCAATGTATGGCGTGGTCCAATCTGGAGTTACCAGGCATACATGAACTGATTCTGCCGACAAGGGGTAGTCTTCATCGCCGACTTTGATGGACGGCTTATGCAGATGATGGAGAAATATGTCTGGAGGTACCTCCTTCTTCCTGGAACCTCTCCTAGCTAATGCGTCAGCAGCTTCATTGTCGTCTCGGGAGATATGCCGGACTTCTAAGCCAGCAAAACATCTGCCGAATTCGTCGATTGTTCGCTTGTACTCTGCCATTGTGGGACTTTTCGTGTCCCAGCATCCGTCAAGCTGCTGTACCACAAGATCCGAGTCGCCATAACGGAGGATGCGTTTCACTCCCAACTCCTTAGCCATATGAAGGCCATGGAGGAGAGCCTCATACTCTACTACGTTGTTGGTGGCGTTGAATCGGATTCACAGGACATAACTGAGCTTGTCACCCTTAGGTGATTTTAGCACTACTCTAGCCCCCGAGCCCTCCTTCATCTTTAAGCCATCAAAATGCATTATCCAGTACTGAGAATCCGGCAAAGGTGTGTTCTCCATCGCCTTCGTCCAGTCTGCAACAAAGTCGGCTAGGACTTGAGATTTGATGGCGGTTCTCGGCTTGTACTGAATGTCAAAAGATGCTAATTCGATGCCCCATTAGGCGACTCGGCCCGTTGCGTCGACATTGTTGATGATATCCTTCAATGGAGCTTTGCTAACCACTGTGATAGTGTGATCATGGAAGTAATGCCGTAGCTTCCAGGCGGCAAAGAATGCACCCTAGGATAACTTTTGGCAGTGAGGGTAGCGCTGCTTCGAATATGAGAACACCTCGCTAATGAAATAGACAGGGCGCTGATCCGGCCATTGTTTCCCTTCCTCCAGGCGTTCAACTACAATGACGGCACTTATCACGAAATTGGTGGCCGACCTGTAGAGCAAAAGCGGCTCTCTTTCCTCCGGAGCTGCCAGGATTGGAGCATGTGTCAATGTATACTTCAGCTGTGCCAAAGCTGACTCTGCTTACTCTGTCCAAACAAAATTGTCCGACTTTTTGAGAAGCTTGTACAAGGGCAATGCTTTGTCATCAAGCCGGCTAATGAATCGGCTAACAGCCGTGGTAGAACCCGTAAGCCACTGTATGTCCTTCAAACAAGTCGGCCTCTCGATGTTCTGAATCGCCTTTATCTTTTTCGGGTTAACTTCAATTCCTCTTTCAGAAACAATGAAGCCCAGAAGCTTGCCTGCGGGTATTCCGAAGACGCATTTTGCCGGATTAAGCTTCATCCGGTACTCCCTTAGATTTGCAAAGTTTTCCGACAGATCGGCGATGAGATCGCCGCGCTTCTTCGACATGACCGCAATATTGTCGACATAGACGTGAACTTTGCGGCCAATTTACTTGTCTAAACACCGCTGCATACACCTTTGGTAAGTAGCACCGGCGTTCTTTAAGCCGAAAGGAATTGTGACATAGTAGTAATTGCCATATGGCGTGGTGAAGGATGTCTTGATTTGATCTGACTCCTTCATCTTTATCTGATGGTAACCTGAATAAGCGTCCAGAAAACAAAACATCTCGGAGCCGGCAGTTGAATCAATGACCTGATCGATACGTGGTAAGGCGAACGGATATTTAGGACAGGCTTTGTTCAAGCCAGTGAAATCAATGCACATACGTAGCTCGGAGGTGTTTTTCTTTGGGACAAGCACGGGATTTGCCAACCAATCAGTGTGGACAACTTCACGGATGAACTTGGCGGCAGTGAGCCTTAGGATCTCCTTTCGAACCGCCTTGTGCTTCTCTGTTCTGAGCCGTTGGAGACCATGTTTGACCGGCTTAGCGTCCTTGTTGACTTTTAAGGAGTGCTCGACAAGTTTTCTCGGGACACCTTGCATGTCAGATGTTGACCAAGCGAAGATATCCCTATTTGTCGTCGAGGCCGGCACCAATGATGGCCTCCATTGTTGGATCATCTTTTGAGAGCTTGATTTTCTTGGTGTCATCCTTTGCCTTGAAGATCGAGTCGACTTTAGAGGACGGCTTTTCAGTTGCCAGCATCTCATTAGGACTCATTATCTTCTTGAGATCCTCCAATTCTTCCCTTGATATTTCTTCTTCAGCATGGACGGCATTGGCAGCTTCACACTCCTTTGCCTTCTTGAAGTCTCCCTTGATTGTGATGATCCCATTGGGTCCCGGCATTTTAAGCTTGCTGTAGATGTAGCATGGCCGAGCCATGAATTTGGCGAAAGCCGGACGTCCAAAGATTGCATGATATGCACTTCGGAAAGGAACCACCTCAAAAGAGACGTCTTCTGTCCGGAAATTATCCGTGCCGCCAAAGGTGACCTTCAGGGTGATCCTTCCCATCGAAGAGGCTTGTCGTCCCGGCACAATCCCATGAAACTTCACATTGTTGTGGCTGAGTTGTGACTCGGAGAGACGCATCCTTTGCAATGTTGCGGCGTAGAGTATGTTGATGCTGCTTCCTCTGTCCATGAGCACCTTTGTCAACTTGTATTTGTCGACTATAGGGCTGATGACAAAAGCGTAGGTGCGCGTTGTAGGGACTCTGTCCGGGTGATCGCTGCGATCCCATGTGATGGGAGTGTCGGACCAATCAAAATACTGAGGAACTACAGGTACCGTAGCATTAAGTTCTGACCAAGCCGCCTTTTCCTTGCAAGACGAATCTGTTGCCAGATTGACGATGAGACTTTTAGTATGCTTAGGAAACTTGTTGCCTTTTCCTTCTTTGGATGCCATGTCATCAGATTCTGAAGCAGCGTTTTCCTTCTCTTTGTCGTCCTTCCTAGATTTGTGCTTGTTTCTCGACTTGCCGGCTTTGGGGTCCTTGGCAATGTCCCGATTAATGTGGCATTGCTGGATTGTGTGGGAGCTTGTCCCATCCGGCCTCAGATGATGGACACAGGGGTTGTTCTTGATGTCGTCGTACTTCACCGTTGGCGGTCGGGCTATTCGGTTGCTTGCCGGCTTTTTGTCCTGCCACTTGCTGTTACTTGGGCCACCCTTACCAAAGGTGGAAGCAACCTTGTGTGAAGGGCCGGCTTGGTCTTCAACCTTCTTCTTCCCAGACTCGCGTCAGCGGGTTTCACCTTCTTCCCTATTTTCATCGTCAACAGCGGCATATTTGTTTGCACAAGCCAGCAAGCCGCCCAAGGTTTCCGACTCCTCGCTGTATATCATGTAGCGGAAAGTCGTCCCCTTCCTCAGAGATTGCTTGAAGGCATGGATTGCCTGAGTTTCTGAGACGCCCTCGCAAGCATTTTTTATTTCGCTCCATCGTGAAACGAATTCACGGCTAGATCGTTCTTTTGTTGCACACACCGCTGTAAGTCGAATATCGACTTGGGGCATTTATATGTGCCCTGGAAGTGCTGAACAAAGATGCGCTTCATGTCACTCCAGGTATGAACTGTCTTTTTCGGCAAGCCTTCAATCCACATGCGTGCCATCCCGGTCAATATCAGGGGCAAGAAGCGTATTGCGGAGTCGACACAGCCTTCGTATATGTCGCAGGCACTGACGTAATCTGAGAGCCAGGTCTCAGGATTAGCCATAACGCTGTACTTCTCCACCATCTTTGTTACGTTTGACAAAGTTGGACGTCGGACTTGCTCCCTGATTGTTCTGCCAAAACACTTGGGGCCGAGGTACTGGGCATCTCTGGCCGACTTCCTCTCCACGATTAGGCTTCGAACATCATTAGCTGAAGGCGGCTTATCAACTGATTTTCCTCGCCTTGGTTCATCCCTATGACGGCTTTGGCTCACCCCACTCGCGTTACGCAGAGGCTTGGAGTCCTTTGCCGTCGTGGAGGGGGTATGTACTTGGAGGGGTTATCTCCCTCTTTGCATGGTGGAGGCGGCGGTGGAGGTGGCATATTATCTCTGTTATCCTCCCTTCGAGGTGGATTCTCCCCTTCTCGTCGTCGCTCTTGGCGAGGAGTTGCCGCCTTTTCCTTGCGAGGGTCCTCCGTTTGTTCCTGGCTTCAATGTCATAACCGGCTGCTATCAGCCTCATGATGGCGCGATGAACCTGTCCGAGACTCCGCACCTTTAGGTGGTTGCTTTTCCTTCGGGTCCTTATTGCCGCCCTTGTTGTGGCTGCTTGAGCCGGCTGGATCATCGTCTGGGTCTGCTGGCGCAGCAGCCATTGGCTTCTTCGCCGTCGAGTTGCAAAGACGAGAGTCGTCAAAAAGCCTACCCGACTTGACTTGCGAGTCGTTTTGCTGCTGCTGTGCAACCTCCAGTAGATAAGCCGAGTACTTGAGGTGAGCGTCGCGATCCAATGATTTGTCGAACATGACCTCTGAGGCCGCCTCCATGTTTCTGGCTGGAGTGTTAAAGTAACACAAATTGGTCACCGGGTCACGTCGGTGGTGGTACTTTCTCAAGACTGAGTTAACATGGTCGGCTTCTCACTTGATGCAGAAGTCCAGCCTCTTGTGCAGATTCTTGTCGCGAGCCGGACGGAAAACATCGTTGGCCCCCTTTTCTCTCTGCTTCCAGATGAATTCCGTTTCCTTGTTTGTGAGATCGACTTCATGCTCTACTATCTGGGCTGCCTGTTCTTCCAGTTGGACGCGACGCTTTTCCATGTCGGCCAGCAATGTGTTAGGAGGAAGTGGAGTTAGCAGTTCCTGGTACTTTGCTATCCTTTCTTCGTACTCCTTCTCTATAGTTGCCTCGACTGTAGAATTAATGTCATCTCCAGCAGCCGGCAATTTACTAGTTCCCTTCATTGGAGCCAGTGGTGGCATAAAGTCGACCTTTTGATTTCCGGCTTCTGGAGTTTTTTCTTCGCCATTGGCGGTTTTCGAGGCGTTGGGGTCATCTTTTGGATCAGAGACAACATCACCCATTAAGACCTCGACTGGGCATCCCAAGCAAGACGCAACTTCGGATCTCGCGACGGTGGCAAAAACCCTACGTGCTGCTATAATTCACTATAAGGCAATATGAGCAGATTATAGTGAAAGTTAAAGCGTCTATGAGGATGTGTCTTCTCTTGCCTTATGGCATCCCGTAGGCCGGCTTATAAAGGCGTCCGGACCTAGGGCTTACAGGAAGCAACCTAACCGACTAAGTTACAGAGTTCTACTCTAATCCGGCTTGGGCCTTGCCTTGAGGGCTAAGACATCCACAATGCAGGCCGCCTTCTGGAACCTTCCCTTAGCCGGATGGGCCTCCCGTGCTTCATCGTACTGGGCCGCCCGGTAAGCCAGATTCTGGCTTACCACCTCTATGCGCCACCCTGGTACGCTGGCTTTTGTCACTTCTGTGGGGGTACCTGTTCAGCATATCCCAAACCCCCATAATGTGATAAACCATTTATTTTTAAACAAGAGACAAATAATAACGAACTAGAGAAATTAATGGATATTATAGAATTTGAATTTCTCATGATACATACCATATAGTGACTAGATAATCTAGATATATCAATACTAAGTGGTATTCCTCATGTACACACATTTTTAAGTTTGTGAAGTGCACAAAGCATATCACTCCCCCGAAATGGGATAGTCCATTAATCTCTCAAAAGAGCCAAAGAAAATCCACAAAAGATCTAATAAGGCTCAACGCACAAGTTACACATACATGATACACAACTAACATACACAACCTTGAATAACAAGATAAGCAAGAAAGTACCATATGACATACAAATACATGCTAGGAACAAAACTAACACATGCAAGGGAGCAAGCAACTTTCAATGTATATATGATTTAAATACAAGTTACCGCAAGGAGTAACATAGGATATGAGATATGACAATATAATCCAAATGACTTGGCTTGAGGAAATATAATCATGAAGATACCTTAATTCTTCAAATGTGGCCAAGTCTCCAATGTCCTCCAACAACACCTATTGATCAAGTTTGAGCTTGTTGGTCCCCAACCAAGTTGTGTCCTAAGAGGTTAGTCACAATAGGCTTGGCAACCCAAATGGTTCTTTTCTTGACACCACTTTGAGTATCAACATATTTGGCAAACACATTGCCAACTTTACCCTTCCCAAGAGAATAAACATCATCAATTAATATGGGGTTGGATGGGTTACTGATAGTGTTGGGGATATGCCGAACAGGTACCAACATGGACGTGACTAAAGCCAGCGTACCAGGGTGGCCCATAGTGGTGGTTAGCCGAAATACGGCTTACCGGGCGATCCATTACGATGAAGCGCAAGAGGCCCATCCGGCTAAGGGAAGGTACTAGAAGGCGGCCTGCAATGTGGATGTCTTAGCCCTCAAGGCAAGGCCCAAGCCGGATTAGAGTAGAACTCTGTAACTTAGTCGGTTAGGTTGCTTCCTATAAGCCCTAGGTCCGGACACCTTTATAAGCCGGCCTACGGGAGGCCTTAGGGCACAACCTCATAGATGCTCTAACTTTCATTGTAATCGGTGCATATTGCCTTATAGTGAATTATAGCAACATGTAGGGTTTCGCCACCATTTCGAGATGCGAAGCTGGGTAAACTCGTGCTCATCCCGTCACTGGAACCACCTACATCTCCTATACCCACCTCTCTACCTAGCTCGATGGTACCCCTATCGTGGCTAGATTCGACAATACCACGACAGTTGGCGCCCACCGTGGGGCCAGAGATGTCCGGGGTTACGTTCCGGGCGGGATCTACTGGCGGAATTGGCGACACCATCGCGGTCGGCTTGGTCAGCTACTTCGACGAGACTGGAGCTGGCCACGTCCTCAACAAAGGCTTCTGGACGCCGGTAAAGGAGGATCCCGTAGGCTGGTCCACGATCTCCATCGGCGGCATCGACATCTTCGTCGGCTTGACCGCCAAGGCTTTAGATGATCTCGGCTTCACCTCGAGCATGCCTGCCACCCACCCCGGCAACTTCGACGACGGGTCGGATCTGGACTCTGAGGAGATTGCCGATCTAGATCTAGCTTTCGACGCTAATGATGAAGAATCCGAAGACGACACAAGTTCCACTATGGCGGAACCGGACTTCCACTTCATTGGCATCCTAGGAGAATCCGGCTCTAACGAGTCGATGACAGAACCTGAGTCTATCCTTCCTGCTTTGCAGGCCGGGGCTGATTCAGAAGCCGCATCAGGGAACACTGCCCATATGGAGCAGGATCTTGAATCTGAAGGAGAATCCGATGATTTTAGTTAGAAAGTTGCGTCTTGCTTGGGATGCCCAGTCGAGGTCTTAATGGGTGATGTTGTCTCTGATCCAAAAGATGACCCCAACGCCTCGAAAACCGCCAATGGCGAAGAAAAAACTCCAGAAGCCGGAAATCAAAAGGTCGACTTTATGCTACCACTGGCTCCAATGAAGGGAACTAGTAAATTGCCGGCTGCTGGAGATGACATTAATTCTACAGTCGAGGCAGCTATAGAGAAGGAGTGCGAAGAAAGGATAGCAAAGTACCAGGAACTGCTAACTCCACTTCCTCCTAACGCATTGCTGGCCGACATGGAAAAGCGTCGTGTCCAACTGGAAGAACAGGCAGCCCAGATAGCAGAGCGTGAAGTCGATCTCACAAACAAGGAAACGGAATTCATCTGGAAGCAGAGAGAAAAGGGGGCCAACGATGTTTTCCGTCCGGCTTGCGACAAGAATCTGCACAAGAGGCTGGATTTCCACAGCAAGTGGGAAGCCGACCATGTCAACTCAGTCTTGAGAAAGTACCACCACCGACGTTACCCGGTGACCAATTTGTGTTACTTTAACACTCCAGACAAAAACATGGAGGCGGCCCTAGAGGTCATGTTCGACAAATCATTGGATCGCGACGCTCGCCTCAAGTACTCGGCTTATCTACTAAAGGTTGCACAGCAGCAGCAAAACGACTCGCAAGTCAAGTCGGGTAGGCTTTTTGATGACTCTCGTCTTTGCAACTCGACGGCGAAGAAGCCAATGGCTGCTGCGCCTGCAGACCCAGACGATGATCCAGCCGGATCAAGCAGCCACAACAAGGGCGGCGATAAGGACCCGAAGGACAAGCAACCACCTAAAGGTGCGGAGTCTCAGACAGTTCATCGCGCCATCATGAGGCTGATAGCAGTCGGGGATGACATCGAAGCCAGGAGCAAAAGGAGGACCCTCGCAAGGAAAAGGCGGCAACTCCTCGCCAAGAGCGACGACGAGAAGGGGAGAATCCACCTCGAAGGGAGGATAACAGATATAATATGCCACCTCCACCGCCGCCTCCACCATGCAAAGAGGGTGATAACCCCTCCAAGTACATACCCCCTCCACGACGGTAAAGGACTCCAAGCCCTCTGCGTAATGCAAGTGGGGTAAGCCAAAGCCGTCATAGGGATGAACCAAGGCGAGGAAAATTAGTTGATAAGCCGCCTTCAGCTAATGATGTTCGAAGCCTAATCGAGGAGAGGAAGTCGGCCAGAGATGCCTAGTACCTTGCCCCAAGTGTTTTGGCGGAACAATCAGGGAGCAAGTCCTACGTCCAACTTTGTCAAACGTAACAAAGATGGTGGAGAAGTACAACGGTACGGCTAATCCTGAGACCTGGCTCTCAAATTACGTCAGTGCCTGTGACATATACGAAGGCAGTGCCGACTCCGCAGTACGCTTCTTGCCCCTGATGTTGACCGGGACGGCACGCATGTGGATTGAAGGCTTGCCGGAGAAGTGTAACAGCCCCAGCTTGGTACTGTAAAATTTGAACCAAATTTTCACTTTTGCATTGTCATCTTGCATCATGGCATACATTCTAAATTGCTAAATTTAATAAAGCAACAATTGGAAAACATTTAAAAAGGAAGCAAAACCCTTCCCAAATTTCCAAACCCAATGCATTGCTCAAATTGGCAAAACAAATTATTCTTGAGTTTCCAATTTGTCCAGGAAGTTCCAAGAATACATTTTATAAATATTTGTTAAAGGCAAATTCTTGCCAAGCAAAGGAATAAAATTGAGAATTCAAAATTGGTCCAAATAATTTTCTAATTTGAAACCAAGTTCAACTTTTCAAAAATTCAAAACAAAAATATGGGGAGCTTCATTATTTTATTGGGATCCTCCATAAATATTTTCAGAATTTTATAAAATGTTTAAGTGCCTCAATTAAATCCCTAAAAGCTACTGGTCTTAAAGGAAAACAGAAAAGGAAGAAAAAGACAAGCATGGGGTTTCTGCAAAATCGCCATCGTCTTCTTCCTGTAGCTCGCCTCTGTAGCGACCGAGCAGCTCGCTCCCACGCGTCCCCGCCTGTCGAGGGTGACCCTCGGATAGGGTCAAGGTAATGAATTAAGTGTAGTCCCGGAGTTGACCGGGTCAGTGTTGACCGACATAATGTGGACCGACATGGTCGAGATAGCCGTGCTGGTATAAACCGACATATCAGGACCGACATACATAAGGTATGCCGAATTATCTTCACTGTTCCTCGTATGTGCAGGGGAGAGCAAACCGAGTCAAGACTATCTGGCATGGTTATGCCGGATAAGGAGGAGGCACCTTATCTCGGTTGAGGGTCAATGCAAGTATCCAATCCCTCCAATCACGGAGCATGGTCAAGCATCACGCCGCAAGTACGATGTGATATGTCTCCACCTTACCGCTAACCAGGGCAGTACGGGGGAGCAGTGCACAGGCATGGAGGGAGTGTCATGTCCAGGACAGAGGAGACATGGTGACCAGGGGCTGTCGCCGGCCAGGGATGGCCACAGTAGTTTGTGTCACACTGTAACCTGGGCACCATTATATAAGGTGCCCGTGGCCCTCGTTGGAAATGGGGGGAAGCAGGGAGTGCACTTGCCATTGCATTGTAAGAGGGAAAGAGGGCAGACGTTAGACTTCAGACATCAGGGGAACCCTAGAGACAAGGAGGAGATTAGCTTCTTCTGCTAGCCCGACATACAGCTCGAGGAGCACCATTGTAACTCGGATATTCAGCTCCGTATACAGTCAAACAAGCAGGAGTAGGGGTTTTACCTCCTCACGAGGGCCTTGAACCTGGGTAGATCGCATGTGTGCTTGTGCTTCCCGTGTGCGTAATTCGACGCACCATCCCTCCCCGGTTCCACCAGCGTCCATCGGCCCCAACTTAAGCCATCCTATGGCATCTGTCTGTTCACCACGACGACAGTTGGCGCCCACCGTGGGGCCAGCAGCTGCGCTGGCCGGTGTTTTCATCCGGACGGGATCCGTCATCGCCTCTAGCGAGTGCGTGGTCTGTGGCCTTGTCCACAAATTCGGCTCGCTGAATGTCATCAGCGACAACGCTGGTTGCTTCGGCAGCAGGCCACTCCCGAGGAACGGCTACCTCATCAACTTCGGTGACCTCATGGTCTACGGCGCCACCGAGATCGTCTGCAGGTACCCCGAAAGGGTGCATGTCGCTGCAGACCCTCCTACAGTCTGCGTAGCTCGCGGACGGCGTACCGCTCGCCCCGCTAGCTGCGTGGAAGTCATGATGACCTCTCCGGTCGTTTCTACCAGGGGTATGGCCGGTGAGCCCGACACCAGCACCAGGTCCACCAGAACGGTGCGACCGCCATTGGAGAGGCCCGAGAACCGCATGGTACGTACTGTAACAGCCCCACTTTTGGTACCAGAAAATATGAGTAAAATTTTCACTTTTTGCATCTCATTTGCATCATGGCATCCCTCATTCCTATTTGCTTCACATCAAATAATAAGAAGCAACAAATAAGAAACCACAGATGGTGATGTGAATGGTGAACAAAATTTCAAATCAACTAAACATATTTGTTGCCAAATCTAATGCTTTTGCAAACTCAAATACTTGGATAAACCCTAAAATGCAAGAGGGCAATTTCTGAAATGTTACCACATGAGATAAATTCCAAATGGGCTGCAAATTTTATCACAGGTTCCAAATATTATATAATGGCTCTGTGAATTTTTCCAGAATTTTACAAAATGTTTAAGGGCCTGAAACAATTGCCAAAACCCTGCTAGTTTTTCTGGAAAAAGAAAAAGAAGAAAACACTAACCCTAAGGCGCCATGGCCGTGGCACTGCCGATGATGCCGCCGCTCGCCGCCGATGATTGAGGCATCCCGGAGCAGATTGAAGCGCACCATCAGCTCCGCCTCGTCTCCAGCTTCCTCCTCCCCCCAGCAATCGACCCGGGAAGCCGCCAATCGCCGTCACCGTCCTCAACCCCTTCCACGCCGGCCGAGCTCCGCCGCCACAATTGCCACCGTTGCAGCCCTCCCCCTTCACCGACGACCACACCTACGCGTCAAGGGTGAGCTCACGGTCCTCGGAGACATCCTCCCCTCGCTCTTTCCCCTCTGGGTCGCCATTTCGCCGTAGGCCGAACCGTGCCTCCGCCGTGGCTCATCGCCGGCGCCCTTCCCGGCGACCATTAGGTCCCTACCGCTGCCACTTAGTTCGCGTTAGCACGTAGATCATGCCCGTGCCCTCCGTTAGGTCTAGATCGACGTGGATCGACGGATCCTTGATCGGCAGCGCCGCCGGTCACCGCGCGCGTCGCGCCGGTCCTGGCCGCCCCGTCGGTCAAACCTGCGAGTGGGCCACTAGCCGACGTGGCTTGCCAGCGTGGCTGCGGCCCCGCCGTTCAGCCTCTGTGGCTAGCCCAGCCCACGGTGCCAAACGATTTCGGCCCAAATAATGGAAATTGTTTAAAAGACAGAAAATTGATATGAACTTCGAAATTTGATAACTTTTGAACCACAAGTCCACAAAAAATGCAAATAATATGTCATTTTGCTCAGGGATAAAATGTCTACCTGTTAGTACCCTTGGTAGAATTAATTTACCAAAATAAATTGCCAAGAATTTATAAAAACAGAAATGGCAGAAATAAGGTGGATTTTGTAAATTGCATAACTTTAGTTTTACTTGTCCAAAAATTGCGTTCAAAAGCTCAAAATGTTCAGTGAACAATGGACTACCACTTTATGCCATTTGAGAGAAATGGAGAATTAAATTTTAGTGCTGTTTACATAAATTACAAAAATGGCAGATTTAAATCCCATATTGAAAATATCATAACTTGGTGGATATTAATTCAAAAATTGCAAATTGTATACCAAAATGACCAGAAAAGCAAATGCTATCTATCTATGTTAATATCACAGCATGCAAATAAATTTTCCTTTGATGTTAATTTCGAATTGGTTAAAATGATTTAAATCGCATAACCGTTTAAATCACCATTTCTTCACCGTTAATCAGAAAAATGCAAACGAGGTACCAAAATGATCGGTAGAACAATACCTATCTAATAATGTCATTTTCATGCATTTAGGACCCATATTTCAGTACTGGACATTTTGGTAAACAACACAAATCACTAAGTTAAAGATGGAGTTTTAACCCGTTAATTGTGATATTTAATTTAGGGGTTCCATTTAACTAGTGGGACATGCCCAATACCTTTTCAATGCATAATATGACCATGTCATCATGATTGTGCATTGCACCTTGTATTCTTGTTATTTATTTCTTTTCCTGTATTGGTTGTGTTTCGGTAGATTCAGGAGTCGAGGTTCCACCACAATACCTTGACAACCAGCGCGACCAGTACTACCAGCAAGGAAAGAGCTAACCTAACCTTCTTGGCATATCTCATATTACCCAAGTATTTTATCCACCATAATATTGCATTCGATTCTAGCAACAAGTTTTGGTCAGTATATAGAGTATCCTATCATTGCATGCTCCCTGAACCATTACCTGTTTTCACTCCTATGAACCATAGGTTGATGTGTTGGCCGGAGATCAATCATATCTGTTGTATGTTATGCTTAGATATGCTTAGCCATGCTCAGTCGAATGCTTAAGTTGTCCGTTGATTATTTCCATAATTGTGAAGTGAATGGAAGGTTCGGACAGTGGTGGAAACTTGTGTTGATAATTAATTGCTAAGAAGGCTGGGATGAGTTGCCATCGGGGATGGTGTCTTGTCTCGTTCTGGCCCCTAGGTGCGAGTTCTTTACCTCTTGAACCAAGACTAGCGTGCTTCCAACGGTGGGGACATATGGAATCCCCTTTAACTGAATAATTAGTGCGGGCATATCCAAGGGTCCTCTAGTTTGCGCTTTCCATTTGCGAGTGTGTGGCCGGTGATGAAAAAGAAGATGATGATGGTGATGATAGGAGTGGCGATGGGGCAGGGTGTTGAAATAGGCGCTGAACTTGCCCAGTCATCACGATGACCCTTTGATAGTCTCATAATTTGTAAAGGTTTAACCGCGCCCGCCCTGCCGGCTTTCCCCGGAAGAGAGCTAATTGTACAAGCAAGGGGTCGGACGGTACCGGTGGGTAAATTAGTACACCCCTGCTGGGTTTAATCTTTTCGAAAAGCCGTGTCCGCGGTTATGGACAACCTGGGAATAGACGATAAGATCATAGATAACCTGAACCTTTAATCAAATGGCAGCTAGAGGTTGCATAATCAACGTGTGATAAAAGGTTCATTTCCTCGAGGGAGATTCGAGGGAGTGCCTTGGTGGAGATAAGTGGAGTTGCTGAATACAGTAGGTTCCCTGTGAACCGAAGAGAAAAGTGTTACCCTCTTATCCCCTTATGAAAACCTTCTGATTAGATGATGCCATGAGTCCTAGTGTTCGTACGGAAAAACTAGCTTTATGCAAAACAACTACTTATATAGCTTTGAAGCCTCCGTTAGCATCGGGCCTATATCGCCCTACTAATTCTTGCGAATACGTCGTACTCAGCCTTGCTTTGTTGATTATTATTTGTTTCAGAGGAGGACGCCACCGAACTGGAAGGTGGGTTCTACGTTGACTTCGACGAGTAGTCTGGGGTTCCCAGGTGGCAGCTTGGGACGTCATGGAACAGGCTGGAACGGGACGTTTATCTATAGGCCTCTTAGGCCATAATTTGGATCTTGTTGTTTAGACAACTTTAAATTCGCTTCCGCTTGTTGTAATGTTGGGTCAGTGACCTCTGATGTGTCATTTGCTATCTTTCTCAATTATATGAGTTGAACTATGATATCTTTGTGTCGTAAAGTCTGTGATGTGCCACTTGTTCCGCAGTCTTGGTCTCTTTGTTATACGTGAAAGCGATGTCTGAGCTTATGGCATGATCGAGGTGTTGTGTGCCGATGATGTATTCCGAGCATGCCTGCCAATGTGTTTTGGCCTGGGATTGGTAACCCCGGTAACCCTTGATTGTGTAGCATGACCGGTTGCACAACGTTTCACTGTATAGCTCTGGGGTCAGGGCGCTACAAATTGGTATCAGAGCAGGACTGCCTGTAGGAAACTCGTTCTATTGGTCGAAGTTGAGTCTAGTGTAGTAAAAGTTATTTATGAACTGAAAATGAGTTGTGAAAACACTCTTAGGATTCTTTTTACTCCTTACCCAACTCGCTCTAACTCTGAGTCACCTTACCTCTATTTGATTTGAAGTTGGGTCAAAGTTTAGGTTCACGGGGTTGGTTCCTACCTTTAGTTTGCTGGTTAGGTTGTTTCCGTTTCCAGAAACCGAAGTAAACTCCGTTGTTCTCACCCAATGAAGAAGAAGGTGCAAGACATCCGAAGCCTTGAAAACGTTTCGCACCTAATCGGGTATTCCTCCCTTTGAGCTATGGCCCATGGTCTTGAACCGAAGGTCCCGGATTGTACTGTAATTCTGGTGTATTGATTCATGAGGGTTGTCACCCATATGAGCATTATGCTAATTGTGAGTCCCAGTACATGAAGCTGATCTTTAACCCAAGATCTTTTCCGTTGAACCACCTAATGGGTTTTATTCCAACTGGCTTATGTCTGCTGAGTTCAATTATTTCCTGCCATGTTGATGCGATGATACATGTTCTTCCTCGCTCACTCTTGCTAAACTGTTGCCGTCCATGATCGCTTACTCTGGGATGGATACTAACTGTGTCCCTTTCATATCTCCAGAATGGCTCCTACCCGTCGTGGTGAGAAAAGCAATCCTGAGCTACCGCCGCCACCCACTATGGCGGAGGTTCTGATGATCATCGAAGAGGGCCGCCTGCGCAATGAGAATCTTCTCGCGCAGTTAGTGCAGCAGGGGGCTCGAAGAAATACTGAATGTAACAATCTCAATGACTTCCTGAAGTCCTAGCCTCCCACCTTCGCTTTTGCCAAGGAGCCGTTGGATGCTGATGATTGGCTGCGTGCCCTTGAGCGCAAGTTTACCGCGCTACATGTTCCGGCTGCGGAACAAGTGAACTTTGCAACCTACCTTCTGATGGGAGCCGCTGGCTCTTGGTGGGAAAGCCATGTGGCAATGTCTGCTGCTAACCATGTGTTCAACTGGGAGGAATTCCGCACTGCCTTCCGTGCTGCTTACATCCCACAGCCCGTTATGGACTTAAAGAGGAGGGAGTTCCTGAATCTGAACCAGGGACGGATGGATCTCCAAGCTTATGGGCGGGAGTTCAATCACCTGTCTTGCTATGCCCCCCGGGATGTGACCAATGATGAGGACCGGCAATATTTGTTCCGCAAGGGACTGAATCCGCAGCTTCGTTATGAGCTGTTGCCCTTCAAGTTCCCGTCCTTCCAGGAGCTATACAACCAGACTCTCACTCTGGAGCAAGGCAGGAAGGAGCTAGAGGCTTCCAGGAAGTCAGCTCCAGTGGACAACCAGGGCTCCTCTTCTTCCGAAGCCAAGAAGCGCAGGGTATTCGTGCCGTTCAGCTCGGTGCCCTGTACACCTTTCGTGCCCAAGCCTACAGGACACAGGCCACCTCCGCCTCGCCCAACTACTTCGACCGTGGGTGCGGCCGGGAGTGGGTTCCGTCCTCGTCCGCCTGCACTGCCGGGACTCACTTCCTACGCATGTGGTCAGCCAGGTCACTACTCCAGTGAGTGTCCTCAGAAGGCCAGGGGCTCTACACCTGCACCAGCACCTTCCACACCCGCTGCCAAGGCTGCGACTGTTAGCTGTGGTCGTCTGACCCACGTCTCTGCTGAAGCCGCTGAAGAGGACCCCGGTGTTCTCATGGGTGAGCTCCAAGTTAATGGATATCCAGCTACAGTCTTGTTTGATTCTGGTGCATCGCATTCATTCATATCCATAGCTTTCGCAGTTAGCCACCAAATAGCGTTCTTGAACATGAACTCCCCTCTAAAGGTTAAAACACCGGGATCTAGTTGGCTAACTGACTGGATTATTCCGGAAGTCCAGATATGCTTACGCAGATGTCCTTTTCCCTTCCAGTTGATAGTCCTGAAGTCAGTTGGTATAGATGTTATTCTGGGTATGGACTGGCTAGTCAAATACCAGGCTAACTTAAATTGTGCTGCCAAGACTGTCACAGTGGTCCACCCAACCTTCGGACCAGTGACTTACCTGTCCCCTCACTCCAAAATCCCAACCGCTACCGCTCCTCTCTCTCCAGAGATCAGCCTCTACTTTATGGAAGGTATCAACCCGCCTGAAATGCATGAGATAGGTGTGGTGTGTGACTTTCCCGACGTCTTTCCTGAAGAATTTCCTGGCATGCCACCAGATCGAACTGTGGAGTTTGTTATTGAACTGGTTCCCGGGACTGCCCCGATTTCCAAAAGGCTGTACCGAATGCCGATAGAAGAGTTGACTGAACTGAAGAAGCAACTAGATGAACTGTTGGAAAAGGAATTCATTCGGCCTAGTAGTTCCCCCTGGGGTTGCCCCGTCATCTTTGTCAAGAAGAGGGATACCAATGTTCCTCGTCTGGTTGTTGATTATCGCCCTCTGAATGCGGTAACCATAAAAAATAAGTATCCTATTCCCCGGATGAATGATCTCTTCGATCAGCTAGCGGGCGCAACTGTTTTCTCCAAGATGGATCTGCGGTCAGGCTACCATCAGATCAAAATCAGGAAGGAGGATATTCCTAAAACGGCATTCACTACCCGTTATGGGTTGTATGAGTATACCGTCATGTCATTTGGCCTCACCAATGCTCCAGCTACCTTCATGAGGCTAATGAACTCGATCTTCCACGAGTACCTTGACAAGTTCGTCATCATCTACATTGATGATATCCTCATTTATTCCAAAACCGACGAAGAGCATGATGAGCATCTTCGCCTAGTCCTGACTAAGCTCCGCGAACATCGCTTCTACGCTAAGTTCTCTAAGTGTGAGTTTTGGCTAAAGGAACTCGTCTTCCTATGTCATGTGGTGTCATCTTACGGAGTGTCCGTCATACCTGACAAGATTCAGTCGATTCTGGATGGGCCTACCCCAAAGTCTGTCAAAGACATCCGCAGCTTCCTTGGGTTAGCGGGTTACTACCGCCGATTCATCGAAGGTTTCTCCAAGATAGCCAAAGCCTTGACCGACCTTCTCAAGAAGGACAAGAAGTTCGTCTGGACGGACAAAGCAGAAGAGAGCTTCCAAACCCTAAAAGTCAAACTCACGACCACTCCTGTACTTCTCCTTCCAGACACCGACAAAGACTTTGTCGTCTATTGTGATGCATCCCTCCAAGGCTTGGGCTGTGTATTGATGCAAGAAGGGCATGTTGTCGCCTATGCTTCCCGTCAACTAAAACCGCATGAGCAAAACTACCCTACTCATGATCTAGAGCTTGCTGCTGTGGTTCATGCTCTAAAGCAATGGAGGCCCTACCTGTTGGGTAACCGTTGCGAGATCTTTTCTGACCATCAGAGTCTGAAGTACCTTTTCACTCAACCAGATCTGAACCTTCGACAGAGAAGATGGTTGGAGTTAATCAAGGACTATGAGGTGACTCTCAACTATCAGCCTGGCAAGGCCAACGTCGTGGCCGATGCCCTGAGCCGTAAGTCTTATTGCAATACCCTAATGGTTGAGCGACCTTAGCCCGCTCTTCATGAAGAATTCGCATGTTTGAATCTGGAGATTGTTCCCTCCGGTTATCTAGCTAACCTCGAGATCAAATCCACTCTTGAGGATGAAATCAAGGCCGCCCAGCATCATGATGCTGGCATCCGCAAGATCAAGAAGAATATTGCAAGCGAGAAAGGCAAGTGTTTCTCCGTTGATGATTCCGGTGTAGTCTATTTTGGGGACCGCCTTGTGGTGCCCAAAAAGGGAAATACCAAGCAATTGATACTCCAAAAAGCACATGAATCTCCCATATCCATTCACCCTGGCAGTACCAAGATGTACCAAGATCTCCGCAGCAGATTCTGGTGGACTCGCATGAAGCGAGAAGTTGCCCGGTATGTTGCTGAGTGTGACGTCTGTCGCCGTGTTAAAGCTGAACATCAAAGGCCAGCTGGTACCCTTCGCCCCATAGCCATTCCCGAGTGGAAATGGGATGAAGTTGGTATGGATTTCATCACCGGTTTTCCAAAATCACAAAAGGGCAACAATGCTATTTGGTTCATCATCGACCGGTTGTCATAGGTTGCCCACTTCCTTCCGATCCGTGACGATATCCGAGCCAGCCAACTTGCCGATTTGTATATGACCCAGATTGTTCCCTTGCACGGGGTTTGTCGTGGTGGGTAGCATGGCATATCCATCAAAGACGGAAAAGAGTGTGGGGCAGGCGACGATCGGATGCTCGCGCGGGATTGGGCAACAAACATGCAAACACACGCTAGTTACCCAGGTTCGGGGCCCTCCTTGTGGAGGTAACACCCCTACGTCCTGCTCTTCTTGTTCTTATTGATTACTCACAAATCGGGCTACAAAGGTTGCTCCTGGAGCTGTATGGCGGTGGAGCCGGCTTGAGCTGTCAAGCCGGCTGGAGGTGGAAGACGATGATCTACGTATCTCTCTGTGTGTCCGAACGTGCCTCGCGCAGGAGGCCCCTGCATGCTTTATATAGGCAGCATCTAGGGTTTTGGGTTACAAGGAGATTACACGATTGCCCCTATGACATCACTACTCTGGAGCCGGCTGGTGCTATCTCATCATTACATTGTAGCTGTAACGCCCGACAGGGGCTGGACGATCCGGGCCCACTAGTACGGACCGGTCGGTGGGTAGAGGCCGGCTTGAGCCTAATCGGCCGTCCGCCTCCGGGTAGACGAAGCAGCTTGCTTCATCCGGCTGGCTCCAGGCGGCATGCTGCAGCCGGCACCTGCGTAGCCGGCCCATGTAGTTCTTGAAGAAATGGACCTCCTAGGGGTATCCGGGGTTCATATCCCCGACACTAGCCCCCGAGATCGTGGAGTCTTGCCGGCTTGCCGGGTAGACTTCTCGAGCTTCAATGTTTTGTTTATGTCGCTGTAGTTGAAGTCGTCCGGCTCGAGGTTTGCCGGATAAGGTGATGATGGCCGGAGGCGGTTCGTCCGGCTTGGGGTAGCCGGTCTCCGGTAGTCTTGATGTCTTGGGAATCGTGGGTCGTGACATGCGTCAGCCACGTTTCGCCGCTTGGTCGTGATGGTTGTGCTCTGCCCGATGTCAGGGGCACGTCGCTTCGGTCTTCGACGGACTGGATCGTCTGCGGCAACTGCCTGTTAGTGGGATCGTTTGCGGACGGTGCGGCCTGCCCGCGCCCCACGTGGCGCGTGGAGCGGTGCGGTTCCGCCTGCCCCGCTTTTAAAGGGGAAAAGAGGGGGAAGGTTCAGAGTTTTCGCTCCTCTCTCCCGCTTCGTCTTCTTCGCCGGCTCTTGCTCCTTCTCGCTCCTTGCCGATTTCTCCCTCTCGCCACTTCTGCTTCCGCCTCTCCCACCACGGGCAACAGATCTTCCATGGCGGGCACGGGCACTTGGATGGGTTCCATCATCGACGCTGAGTTCCTTCTGACGCTTCACCGGAATGGGTCCCTGGGGAAGAGCGGCGATGTGGAGGCTCGCGCCCCTCCCCCTGGAGAGATCTCGCCGAGGCCCAAACCGGGCGAATTCGTCATGTTCTACACGCATGTGGAGCGGGGACTGGGGCTTCCTATCAGCTCGTTCTTCAACGAATTCTTGCATTTTTATGGGCTGCAGCCTCACCATCTGGGGGCAAACTGCATCACGCAGTTGTCCTGCTTCGTCACGCTGTGCGAAGCGTATTTGGGCGTTTGGCCCAGCATGGAGCTCTTCGGCATGTTCTTCTTCTTGCGGTCCCAGGTGACCGCTGGGCTGCAGCGCGACTGTGGCAGCGTCTCCATCAGCGCGAAGGGCACGCCGCTTCCCAAGATCCATCTGCCCGAATCCATCAAGAAGTGGCAGAATACGTACTTCTATGTCAAGAACGCTACTAAGGTTGATCGAGTCGGCCTCCCCGCCTTCGCCAATACGCGTCCGGCGGATAGATCTTGGAGCCGGAAACCGGCAGTCGACGAGAATCTGCAGGGCACCTTGTTCGCCCGCCTGGAGAAACTGGTAGCGGACGGCTTGACGTCTAGGGCCCTGACCATGGCCTGGACGACAAGGCGGATGTATCCGCTGCAGGAGCGCTCGCACAAGATGTGCTTCTATTCTGGCATCCGGGATCCCACTCGAGCCTCCATGAATATCCCGAAGCAAGAGAAATTATGCGAGTGGGTTTCCCGTCTCATCACCGACAAGCTTGAGGAGGATTGGGACTTCGGGCTCGACCCCTTCGACCGCTCGGATCGAGCTCCAGAGGTTAGCTTCTTCCTTTCTCATTCTGCTTCCAATTCCTTTTCCGGCTGCCGCCTGATCTAGCCGGCTTGCCGCATAGCTTTGTGAGGTCCAGATGGTTGAAGATTTTGAAGTAGTCTTCGAGCCTGATGTCCAGGGTCCCCTTTCCGCGGAGCAGACGGCCATGCTGGAGGAGGAGAGCGCCGCCGAGGAGCAGGCGGCGGGTGGAGGTGCGGACACTGCCACTGGAGGCGAATCCGGCGGCAATGCCCGTGTCACCGCGGAAACACGCGGCGATACCACCGAGTCGTCTGGTGGAGATGCTGATGCCGGCGGCGATGATGGGGGCGATGATGACGCTGCTCGGACTGCAACGAGTCCGGTCCCTGCTGCCGGCCCCGACTCCGACTCGGCAGCCTACAGGGACGAGGATCTTGAGCGCGATGATCCGCCCCCGGTTTTGTCGTCCCGTGGTAAGTCTTCTGAGCCCGGGGTCGCCGGGCAGGCTGACGATGTCGTGCGTGTGGTAGTAGACCTCTCCACTGGCTCTGAACCGGACTCAGAGGGTTCTTCCTCCGTGCCAGCCTCCAAGCCGGCGATATCCACCCGCCGGACCAAGGAGCTGGAGGCGGCGGCGCGGAAGAAGGTGATTATTCCTCGGCGGACCGTGAAGGAGAGGCGGTCGAAGTCGGCCGCCGATGTCGACGCGAATACCGCGCCGCCCAAGCGGAAGGGCGCATTTGAGAAGCGAGGCGTGCTGCCCGCCAAAAAGTTGGCTCCGACGTCTTCCCGGCCTACCACGGGCGGCCTGTCGCCAGCCGGAAGACCGAGGGCGGAGACGCCTGAGACCGAGGCCAGGGCGGACGAGATCATGGCCGACGTCCGGGCTGAGGTCGACGCCAAAATGGCGGAGGAGGAGACCCAGACTGGTGGGGCCAAAAACGAGGTGATTGGTCCTGCTTTAGGTGGTGATTTTATTTACGATTCGAATCCGGATGACTTGGAGAGGGAATTTTATGCTCGGACGGTGCAGGCAGTCTTAGCCTTGGGAGCATCTGATGCTGATTTTACTATGGAGCAGCTGCTGGCCTCGAGGGAGGACGAGGAGAGGACGAAGGCGGCGGACGTGGAGAGGGCAAAACCCGCCGCCGACAAGACCTGCGCCCAGGTGGTTAATCTTTCTCCTCCTATTGTTCTTGGTTATGACTCGGGTATCGAGGATATGGAGAAGGCTATTTACGCGGAGCTGGCGCAGGCGGACTCGATCCGGGCGTCGATGGATGCCCCGGCAGCTGCAAAGCAGCCAGCGGCTGCCAAGGCAGATGAGGAGAAGGCGGCAGCGGGCGCGGAGGCCGGCAATACCGCAAAGGCTTCTGCCGGGGCCGAGGTGGTGCCGGCCCGTACGGAGCGGCCGGTCGTAGACCCTGTCGTTCCGGCGAAAGGAGGCGAAGCCCTCCGGAGGCGTGAAGCGCCCGTCCGACGCCGTGCCCCCTCCCCCGCCAAAGCGTTTGAAGAGGAGGGCGGTCAGGGCGCTGGGCTCATGCGTCGGGTAAGTCCTTGTCTTGTGGTAGGAGTCTTCACAACTTGCGCTCGATGGTGACGCCTTCCTTGTTTCGTAGGGCACCGCTCCCAGTAGTGGAGACGGCACCCGTCGTTGCAGCGGAGTCGGCATCGGTGCCTGCTACCGAGGTCCCTGCGGCGCAAGCGGCCAACCCGCCTTCCGAAGCAAGGAAGACGGAGGTGGACAGCCGAGTGCTGGTTGAGGCGGCCCCCCTTGTGGTCGATTTCCACCCTCCGGCTTCAGGTGGAGATGCCGAGACGCCAGTGGGCGCTTTCCAGGTGGTTCCCCAGCCCGGCGCCGGGGCTGGGTATCTCGCCTTCCCTACCCCTTCCTCGGTGGTGGCCGAGACGGCCAAGGGCAGGGCCATTGAGGAAGCGACGGCTTCGCTTCCGGGTCCTCGCCAATCAACTTTGGTGTCTTCTCCGCCGTACTCCGGACCGGTGCCGGCTCGGCCCGATGCGTCGGGGAGATTTCCCCTTGCCGAACTGGTGGAGCGGGTGGCCAGGGAGAACTTGTCCAACGTAACATTGCTCCGCTCCTCCATAGAGCAAGGCTTCGCCGAGGCGGCTAGGGAGACGGCATTGCTCAGGCGGGAGCTTGAGGCGGCTAAAGGTTTGACTTCCTTTTTCCTTCTGCACTCTGTCTTGCCGTTCTGCCTTTTTCTCTTGCATGTCTTGGCTTGACGGTGATTTGACCTCCACAGGTGACACCACCTCCCGCGCCGGCTTGGAGAAGCAACTGAAGGAAAAGGACGCCGCCTTGACCTCGTCCAAGGCCGATCTCCAAGCGGCGGAGAAGGCATTAGAAGAGCGCCGCCTCGAGGTCATCCGGCTGGGCGAGGAGACGGCGAGACTGCGGGAGTCCGAACGACGGAAGCAGAGCGAGGTTGAGTCTCTCCGCGGGGATTCGATCGAATTGAAGGATCTGCTGAAGGCTTCCGTCGAGAACAGCGACAAGATCGTTCGGGAGGCCAAGGCGCGCGAGCTTGAGCAGGAGCAGCTGGTGGGTGGCTTGGTCAAGGAGGTTGAGAGCGTAAACGAGCTGATCCTCGGTAAGTGAGGTCTCCTTTCTCCTTGGTTTCTTGCTTTGGGTCTTCTATTCGGCCTCATTGGTTTGAAACGCAGGCCTCTATCCCGAGGTGGATGCGCAACTCCGAAAAGATGCTGCTTCGGCTCACTCCCGGCCGGAATCCTCTGGTGCTGCTGCTGGGTCTACTCCGACTACCGCCTCCCGCCTTCTGCGATTTGGCCAGGAATTCAAGCGGCTAAAGGAAGCGGCCGGCGGCGTGCTTGAGAACTTATGGCCGGACACTCCCTTGCCAGCTACTCTCCACGACTTATGCGCCCGGCTCGAAGGGGCGCCTGCCGGCATCAATGATCAAGTGGAGATGGCGGCGCGCGGAGGCGCCGACATGGCCCTGGCCATGGTGAAGTCATGGTACCCTGGCGTGCAGATGAGCAGGTTGATGGACGGCTTCCGCGACGGTACATCCTTCGTGGACTTGCGTCCAGAAATTGCCGAGCCCTCCGAGCGGATTGCCGAGGCGGTTGACTTGACGATGCTGGTACCTGCCGAGCCGTCTTCGGCGCCACAAACGGCTGAAGATGCTGGAGCCGGCGACGCTGCTGCCGCTACCGATGCCACTACCGTTTGATTCGCTCGTCTCCCCGGAATGCCGGGTGTAACTGTTGTTCTGTGCCATTAACTGTCCTGCCACATTATTCATCTTGTTATCTTGGACACCTTTGAAGGCTATCATGTAAAAATTTGCTATTCTGCTTCGTGCCGAGGTTTGTTATCATAAGTGTCGTTTCCTCTGTGGCCGTTGGGCCTTTGTACTGGCATTCGTCTTTGTTTTGGTGATGATAATCACCATGCCCAGCCCCCGAATTTTGGGCCGGCTTGAGCATCTAGCCGGGTCGAAATTTCACGTTTCCTGCCTATCGCTTATCTTCTGTCGTTGTTATATCGTGCAGCCCCCGAGTCCGTGACTAGGGGTGATTTAGATATACGTCCGGGTCTGCGGAGCCGGCCTGCCGGGTGTGCAGCCCCCGGGAATCTTTTGCCGGCTGACGGCTTGGCAGCCCCCAAGTCCGTGACTCGGGGTGATTTTTATATTCGTCCGGGTCTAGGCAGCCGCCTTGGCGGGTGCGCAGCCCCCGGGTATTTTTTGCCGGCTGACGGCTTCGCAGCCCCCGAGTCCGTGACTCGGGGCGATTTTTATGTTCTTCCGGGTCTGGGCAGCCGCCTTGGCGGGTGCGCAGCCCCCGGGAATCTTTTGCCGGCTGACGGCTTGGCAGCCCTCGAGTCCATGACTCGGGGTGTTTTTTATATGTTCGTCCGGGTCTGGGCAGCCGCCTTGGCGGGTGCGCAGCCCCCGGGTATCTTTATGCCGGCTGACGGCTTCGCAGCCCCCGAGTCCATGACTCGGGGTGATTTTTATTTTCGTCCGGGTCTGGGCAGTCGGCCTGGCGGGTGCGCAGCCCCCGGGTATTTTTTGCCGGCTGACGGCTTCGCAGCCCCCGAGTCCATGACTCGGGGTGATTTTTATTTTCGTCCGGGTCTGGGCAGCCGGCTTGGCGGGTGCGCAGCCCCCGGGAATCTTTTGCCGGCTGACGGCTTCGCTTCGCCCCCTTGGATTCTGTGCGTGGAGCCGGTTGCAGTTACTGAAAGGTCCCGTCAACTGAGTTTCGTTGCCACGTGTAGATCGTGGGATCGTGGGTGACGGTTGGGTCTCCCACGTTGTCTCCTGTCTCTGCTATAAATCTTGACCGTTTTCTTTCTCCTCCTTCACTCGCGCCTCTTTGCTCCCTTTTCGTCTTCCTCTTCTTGTTTCCTTGCTTCTCTACCATGGTGAAGTCTGAGCCCATGGACGCTGCCGCTGAGGAGACCGTCGCTGCGCCTCCAGCGAAACGTCCTCGCGGTCGTCCCCCCAAGAGCAGCGGTCGAGGGCGGGGGAAAGCGGTCGCCTCCGCTGCCGCCGGTAGCAGCGTTGGCCGCGGCAAGGGCGGCGGCCGTGCTGGCTTGAGGAGTGCGGGTGCCGCCAGTGGCGGCATTAGCATCGGCGCTGGTCGTGGCAAAACCCTCCTTGTTCTTCACGACTCATCGGGCGAGGAGGATGCCACCCCTGTTCTTCCACCTCCGGGCTTTGACCCGATTCCTAAATATGCTCCCTCTGCCGTCGCCGACAGCGAGGAAGAGAGCGCGGAGTTGTCTTCCGCTTCTTCCGACTCCCTGGAGAATCCGCGGCGCCCGGCCTGGGGTGTGTTCCCCATCGGGGAGTTCCTCTTGATCCTGCACTCGCCAGTTACTGGGCCGGTGCAGAGGCTTCCCGACGCCTTCGCCGACGCACTGCCGGGCATTGGCCATTTCAAGTTCAAGCTCTTCCGTGAGGGTGCCTCCCAGGGTCCCTGGAATGCGACCGTCCGGTTCACCTCCCAGGTGGAGGGCAATGCTGTTGTCAACCAGGTGGAGTTTGTCAGGGGTTGGGACGAGTTCGCCGACTTCTACGAGCTCGAGGCCGGCTTCATCCTCTGCTTCCGTCTCCGTCGTGACAAGGGCGTCTTCTTCGTGAAGGTGTTCGACGGCACCCTCTGCATCAAGCACTGGGCCGGCAAGAAGATAGGTGGATCCGGGAAGGCGACGGTTGCCGCTTAGGGAGCTCTGCCGGCTCGACCTTGTAGTTGTGCGGGGAAGGTCCGCCTGTGGACTTCCCTCTTTTGCTTTGTTGTTTAGCCTTTATCTGTAATGCCTTGCACTTGATGTTTAATTCCGATGCTTTTGTTCCTGTGCTTGTTTACTTGTGCGCAGTTTTTATTTCCTGCTCGTCGTGCCTGTGTCCGGCTTGGGCTCTCGAAGCCGGTTGGCGGCGTTTCCGCGTGTGAAATGAAATGACGAAGCGATTAGTTTGCTGTTATGATCATGGAGTATACTTTTTCTGTGCTTATCTCAACTTCACACTCGCCTGTAGCCTTTCCTGCCGCCGTTCGTGTGCACTTCACCGTCTAGCGGGATCATGCACACTACTTCAACGCTAGGATCCGATTTGTTAGGCCAGAGTTTTCTCAGCCGGTAACGACTTCTATTTCTTACGTCTTTCGCATACACTCAGCCTCCAGCTTATTCTCTTGCCGGCCTTAACCGGATTCGAAGAGTTAGCCGTTTAGCGTTGTGTAGTTAATCATCCGTATTCGGAGAAGCGGTTGCCGACTGCCGGCTTGGCCGAGTTTGCAGAAGAGCGTTATTTCAGCCGGCAGGACTTCCCTTTATGCGTTTTTCGCGTTGTTGGCCCCCTCCAGCTTGTTCTCTTGCCGGCCTTAACCGGATTCGAAGAGTTAGCCGTTTAGGGGTTAGTCACGGTACACGGCCGCTAAAGGCAAGCTTGCCGGCTGCCGGAAGAGCCGGGAAGAAAAATGCAGAAAAAGTTGCGAAAAACTGCTCATGTGTTCATCATTCTCGTTTCTTTTATTAATAGCATGGGTGATACATACATTGTTCTTTCTCAAGTGTAGAATCGACGCAAGAGTGCCGCGTTCCATGGCCTTTCCGTTTCATCGCCTTCCTTGTCCATCGTGTCCTTCTTGTGCTCGCGGGCGTCGATGAGGTAGTAGGCATCGTTGATGAGCGCTTTGCTGACGATGAATGGTCCTTCCCACGGCGATGACAACTTGTGCATGTTTTTGGTGTCTTGGATGAGCCGGAGCACGAGGTCGCCTTCACGAAAGTGGACGTTCTTGATGCGCCGACTGTGGTAGTTGCGTAGCTGTTGCTGGTACATCGCCGACCTTGATTCGGCAAGCTGGCGTGCTTCCTCGAGCAGGTCCATTCCATCTTCGTAGGCTTGCTTAGCTTGCGCTTCCGTGTACAGCACGATCCGGGGTGCGTCGTGCTCGATGTCCGTTGGCATGACGGCTTCAGCCCCATGGACGAGGAAGAAGGGGGTGAAGCCGGTTGAGCGATTCGGCGTCGTCCTTAGGCTCCAGAGGACGGAAGGTAGTTCTTCTTCCCACGCGCCGGCTGCCCGCTCGAGCGGTTCGAGCAGCCGAGGCTTGATGCCGGATAAGATGAGGCCGTTTGCCCGCTCGACCTGCCCGTTCGACTGTGGGTGCGCGACGGAGGCCACGTCCAGCTGGATGCCGGTCCTGCCGCAGAACTTGGCGAATTCTCCCTTGATGAAGTTTGTCCCGTTGTCCGTGATGATGCTGTTGGGGTAGCCGAAGCGGTAGATGATGCTTTTGAAAAACTTGACTGCTGTTGGTCCATCCAGTTTCTTGATCGGCTGGCTTCGATCCATTTCGTGAACTTGTCGACCGCTACCAGCAGGTGTGTCATGCCTCCACTGGATCTCCTCAGTGGCCCAACCATGTCGAGCCCCCAGACGGCAAACGGCCAGGTGATAGGAATTGTCTTGAGTGCCGAAGCCGGCGTGTGCTTCTGCGTTGCAAATCGTTGGCAGCCGTTGCAGAGCCGGACCAGTTGGTTCGCGTCTGCCAACGCAGTCGGCCAGTAGAACCCGTGCCTGAACGCCTTAGCCACAATTGCCCTTGAGGATGCGTGATGGCCGCATTCGCCTTGATGGATCTCCCTGAGGATCCTGTTTCCTTCTTCTTGGCTCACGCAACGTTGGAACATTCCGGATACGCTGCGCTTGTATAGCTCGTTGTTGATGATGGTGTAAGCACTTGCCCGGCGTTTGATTTGCCTGGCGATGAGCTCGTCCGCCGGGAGCTCGTTGTTGGCGAGGTAGGCGAGGAAGGGTTGGGTCCATGGTGGAGCCGCTTCGATGACGAGGACCTCGACGGGCTCCGTCTCGCCTGGAGCCGGCCCAGCCGACTCCGTGTCCGGCGGCATCCGGATGGAATCGGAGCCGGGACACGGCGTGATGGATGGTTTGTAGAGCTTCTCGAGGGCGACGCCGGGTGGGATTTCCTCGCGAAGAGAGCCAATGTTCGCCAGGGTGTCGGCCGCCTCGTTGTTGGAGCGGTGGATGTGGTGGAACTCGCATCCTTCGAAGTATCCCGCGAGCTGCTGGACGAAGAAGCGGTAGGCGGCCATGTTGGGATCCTTGGCGTCCCAATGACCAGTGGTCTGCTGGACCACCAAGTCGGAGTCGCCGTAGCAGAGGATTCGCTTGATGTTCATAGCCTTGGCGAGCTTGAGGCCGTGTGCGAGAGCTTCATACTCAGCTACGTTGTTGGACGCCGTGAAGTGGATCTGTAGAACGTATTCGAGTCGGCCCCCCTTGGGTGAGGTGAGGACGACTCCGGCGCCGAGTCCCCAGTATCTTTTGGATCCATCGAAATGCATGAGCCAATGCTCGCCGGAGCCGGGTGGCGGCGGTACGTGGTCCGTCTCCGTCCAATCGGCAAGAAAGTCCGCCAGCTCCTGCGACTTGATCGCTGTTCTCTTGTCGTACTCGACTCCGTGCGCCGTCAGGTTGATCGCCCATTTCGCAACTCTGCCGGTTGCGTCCTTGTTGCCTATGATCTCGGCAAGCGGTGCGTCGCTTATCACTTTGATCGGGTGCTCTTGAAAGTAATGCTTCAGCTTCTTCGTGGCCATGTACACGCCGTATACGAGCTTCTGGTAGTGCGGGTAGTTTTGCTTTGACTGCGAGAGCACCTCGCTGAGGTAGTAGACTGGCCGCTGAACCGGCCGCTGCTTGCCGGGTTCGTCTCGTTCCACCACTAGGACCACGCTGACGACTCGATTGGAGGCGGCGATGTACATGAGCATGGGCTCCTTTGGAGTCGGAGGTGCTAGGACTGGGGTGGTGGTCATCGCCCGCTTGAGTTCCTTGAAGGCGGCGTCGGCCGCGTCGCTCCAGACGAACTTGTCCGTTTTCTTCAGTAAGTGGTAGAGCGGGAGAGCCTTCTCGCCGAGCCGGCTGATGAAGCGGCTAAGGGAAGCTAGGCAACCGGCGAACTTCTGGATGTCCTTGACGCTTCTTGGTTGTCGCATGTTGTCGATGGCGGCGATTTTCTCCGGGTTGGCCTCGATCCCTCGTGCCGACACAAGGTAGCCGAGTAGCTGTCCGGCTGGAACGCCGAACACGCATTTCTCCGGGTTGAGCTTCATCTGGAAGCGGCGGAGGTTGTCGAAGGTTTCCTTGAGGTCGAGGAGGAGGGTTTGCTTCTCCTTGGTCTTGATGACGACGTCGTCGACGTAGGCGTGCGCGTTGCGACCGATTTGGTCGTGCAGGCATTTCTGCATGCAGCGCTGGTATGTTGCTCCCGCGTTCTTCAAGCCGAACGGCATGGTGGTGTAGCAGTACGGGCCGTATGGGGTGATGAAGGCGGTCTTGAGCTGGTCGTCCGGATTCAGCGGAATTTGGTGGTAGCCGGAGTAGGCGTCGAGGAGGGAGAGGAGGTCGCAGCCGGCCGTGGAGTCGATCACTTGGTCGATGCGCGGCAATGCGAAGGGGTCCTTAGGGCAAGCCTTGTTGAGGTGGGTGTAGTCGATACACATCCGCCATTTCTTGTTCTTCTTTTCCACCATTACCGGATTGGCTAGCCACTCCGTGTGTTGCACTTCTTTGATGAACCCGGCCGCGAGTAGCCGGGCTATTTCTTCTCCTATAAGCTGTCTTCTTCCTTCCGCGAAACGTCGCAGGGACTGTTTTACCGGCTTGACGTCTGGCCGGACGTGAAGAGAGTGCTCGGCGAGTTCCCTCGGCACACCAGGCATGTCCTTGGGGGACCACGCGAAGATGTCCCGGTTCTCACGGAGGAACTCGACGAGCGCGCTTTCCTATTTGGGGTCCAGGCTCGCCCCCACGGAGACGAACTTGGACTTGTCGCTGTCGTCGAAGTAGATCTTCTTTGTGTCCCGGGCCGCCTGGAAGTTCGACTCGCCAGCCGGCTTGGCCGACTCTGGGATCTCCAGCTTTTCCTCGCTAGCCTTGCGCTTGAATTGCTTCATCTCCTCGTTGCAGACCATGGTCTCGGCCACCTTCGCGCTATCGGAGGCGCATGCGATGGAGCGTTTATAGTCTCCGGCGATGGTGATGATCCCGCGTGGGCCTGGTAGCTTCATCTTGAGGTAAGCGTAGTGGGGTACCGCCATGAACTTGGCGAGCGCCGGCCGCCCGAGGATGGCGTGGTAGGCGCTGGAGTGGTCGACCACCTCGAAGGAGATGGTCTCGCGGCGATGGTTGCTCTTGGTGCCGAATAGGACGTCCAGCCGGATGAGGCCCATGGACGAGCCGGCTCGCCCCGGCACGATGCCGTGGAAGACCGTTCGGCTCGGCGTCAAGCTGGACTCGGAGACGCCCAGCTTCTCCAGCGTGTCACGGTAGAGGATGTTGATGCTGCTGCCTCCGTCGATGAGGACGCGTGAGAAGGTGCAAGCGCACTTGGTGGAGATGATCATGGGCTCCAGGACTAGAGCATAGCCGCCTGGGTTGGGCATCAGTTCCGGGTGGTCGCGGCGGTCCCACGTGATCGGCTCCTGCGACCAGTTGAGGTACTGGGGGACAGGTGGAACCACCGCGTTCACTTCCTTGAACCGCTCGCGCCGGCTTCGCTTGTCGTCGCGCTCGCTGACGAATACAATGTAGGCGGCATCCGGATTCTGGTAGCCGTCTGGACCCCTTGGAGGCGGAGCCGGAAGGCGCTCCCTTTCTTCTTCGCGTTGGCGATCATCGCGATCCCTGTCTTCGCGTCGTCTGTCGTCGCGTCCTCGATCGTCCCGTCCGGCTTCATCCCGAGGCGGAGGCGGGTTTCGCCGCTCGTACGGTGGTGGCCTTGGGCGTCCGAGGGTGCATTGCCTGACGGTGTGGTTTGCTGGCCGGTCGCCATGGTTCCGGCATGGTTGATCGAGCATGTAGTCGTAGTTGTTCCTCGCCCTTGTCCGGCGCATGTCGCCGCTCGTCCTCATGCGGCGGTTGTCGAAGCCTCCTGCCGGCCTTCCCTCGGTCGTAGCGACGACCTTGGACTCGACACGGTCGTCTGCAGACTTGCGCTTGCCGGCCGCGTCGGAGTCACGCCGGGTCGATTTTCCTCCATCTTGGTTCTCCGTCCGGCTGCGGCGTGCAGCCGGCTCCGTCGTGATGATTCGTCCGGCTTCGTCGAGTCGGATCGGGTTGGTCATGCCCGCGTCGGCGGTGGCGTACTCGTCGGCGATTGCCATGAGTTCTGCCATGGTCTTCGGGCTCTTCCTCAGGAGCCGGTGCTTGAGCAGCGTCTGATCTCGGCACCCTTGGATGAAGTACTGGACGGCCTGGAGTTCGAGTACTCCTTCGCAGGAGTTGCGAAGGCTTGTCCACCGGGTGAGGTAGGCTCGGTCCGACTCGCCGTCCTTCTGCTTGCACAGCGCGAGCAGCTGTGCGTTGCCAGGGCGCAAGTAGGTGCCGGTGAAATTGCGGTTGAACACTTCCTCGAAGTCCAGCCAGCTGTTGACGCTCTCCTTCGGAAGGCTGTTGAGCCAAGTCCGTGCCGATCCCTGGAGCATGAGTGGCACGTAGCGCACGGCTACCCGCTTGTTGCCGCCTGCGATGTTGACCGCCTGTGACGTAGTCGGCGAGCCAGTCTTCCGGCTTCGCGGTGCCGTTGTACTTGGGTGTGTCCCTGGGGAGAGTGAATCCCTTCGGGAATCGCTCGCTCCGGATGCGGGGTCCGAAACAGCGATGAGCAGCGATGTCCTCTTCCTCGATGATGCTTGACAGCTTGAGCACGTCGATGCGGTGGCGTGCGTCGTCGCTGGTTTCGGGTCCCAGCGGCCCCAGGCGTTCGTCGATGGTGACCTTGTGGCCGACTCGCTCCTTGACGTTCCGTCCGGCTCGAGGCTCGCTCCGGTTGCCGTCTTCGCGTCGTCCAGCCGGATCACGGCCGTGATCACGAGGATGCGAGCTCGCGCTCCCCTCGCGATGAACTCGTGGTTGCTTGTCCTTCGCCCTTCCGCGGCTCGTGGATGATGCCTCTGCACCTTGCTTGGACTTGCCGGCTGCATCGTAGCCTGGAGGCGGCTCATGATGCCCCTTGCTCGCCGTTGCCTCCGTTTCTCGCTGCTGCCGGTTGGCCGTGTTGATGAGTTGCCGCACCCGGCGCATTTGTTGATGTAGTTCTTCGCCTTGGAGATAGGGTAGCTCGGCGGCTGCTGCTTCCGCCGCCCTCATGTTTTGCGTAGGACAGCTGTACTCGGGGAAGCTGAGGTCGGTGAGCTCATGCGCCTGGCCGGCACGGTTCATGGCGCCACCAAGGTCTCCTCCTTTGCGCCTAACTTCATTCAGCTTCTCCGCGTTGCGGTCCGCCTGCTCGATGCCGTGTGCGGAATTGTACTCGCGAATTGTGGCGCTGAGCCGGCGTTGTGTCGACGCGAGGTTTAGCGCCTTGTCGTAGATCTGCTGCCGCATCCTCTCGAGTTCAGCCGCCGCCTTGACTGGATCAGCACTCGGCGCGATGGGGGTGCTCAGCAGCTCGAAGTCGGCCTCCAGGTTGCGCTGGTAGCGCGAAGGTTCGCCAGCTTCATGACAGGTAGTGGTGACGGGGCCTCCTGCCGCCGCGTGCTCGACCATGTGCACCTCGGCGTAGACGTTGAGCTTGGTGACGTCGCGGTCCGCGTCGCCGGAGTTGAGGTAGCCGAAGGCGGAGTCGTCGTTGCAGGTGCTGGCGTCGAAGATCGAAGGAGCCAAGCTCGAGTAGACCACCTCCGGGTACTCCTGAGCGGCGACGGCGACGTAGACGTGGAAATCGCCAAGGGTGACGACCGCTCCTCCGCTGGCGACGTCCACGTCGGCGAAGCTGTTGGTGTTGTCGAGGACGCAGCCGACGGAGCCGATGGAGAGCACGAGGCCGGAGACGATCCGCCGACCATCCACAGTCCGGGATCCCGCGCAGAACGTGACTCCGTTCGCCGCGAGCCCCACGGTGGGCGCCAAATGTCGTGGTGGGTAGCACGGCATATCCATCAAAGACGGAAAAGAGTGTGGGGCAGGCGACGATCGGATGCTCGCGCGGGATTGGGCAACAAACATGCAAACACACGCTAGTTACCCAGGTTCGGGGCCCTCCTTGTGGAGGTAACACCCCTACGTCCTGCTCTTCTTGTTCTTATTGATTGATCACAAATCGGGCTACAAGGGTTGCTCCTGGAGCTGTATGGCGGTGGTGCCGGCTAGAGATGTCAAGCCGGCTGGAGGTGGAAGACGATGATCTACGTATGTCTGTGCGTCTGTGTGACCTGAGCCTCCCTGCTCATTGCCTTGCCTCGCGCAGGAGGCCCATGCATGCTTTATATAGGCAGCATCTAGGGTTTTGGGTTACAAGGAGATTACACGATTGCCCCTATGACATCACTACTCTGGAGCCGGCTGGAGCTATCTCATCATTACATTGTAACGGTAACGCCCGACAGGGGCTGGACGATCCGGGCCCGCTAGTACGGACCGGTCGGTGGGTAGAGGCCGGCTGCTCTAGCCGGCCGTCCGCCTCCGGGTAGAGGAAACAGCTTGCTTCATCCGGCTGGTTCCAGGCGGGACGCTGTAGCCGGCCCTTGTAGTTCTTGAAGAAATGGACCTCCTAGGGATATCCGGGGTTCAT
>QRDG01000191.1:781440-947301 GCA_012064385.1 Puccinellia tenuiflora
CGTGGGTGTTGGCGGCCGCCAGGTGGCGCACCTTCTCGAGCGACGCCGCATGGACGCGGGTTTCCGGCATTGCCCCCTGGGGTGCAGCACCCCGCGCCGCCACCGCCGACATGCCAGTCTGCATCGCGGCCTTGCCCTTCTGGCCGCCGGTTGCCTTCTTGGGCGCCGTGGTCGCTGAAGAAGGAGCTTGGAGACGGAGCACTCGGGAGAGATGGAGGCGTTGGGAGGAGTGTGCAGAGGAGTTATGGGAGAAGTGATGAGCGCCGACCACGCGCCCAGGCTTTATTGACCGGCTCCCGAGTCGTGGCGGGCCCCGCCATGTCGCCCGTTGAAGCCGAGAAGGTCGTGGCCTCTGGTGCAACCGCTGCGCCCCACGTGTCACGGCCCAGGCAGGCACCGTTGGACCCTCGACGCTTCGCCTCCATCGATGGACTCCGGCGTGCCCATCGCGGGCCCGAGGGCTACTGTCGGCACAGTGGAAACCAGGATACCACGGGCCGGCCTGCCAGGGCCCACAACATTCTTCAGAAGATTTCGCTAAGGACCAGGCTCTCCAAGCCTGGCGAGCCTCGAGAGGGTTTTTCCCTCGCGAGGGACCTCTCTTCCTCGCCAAGGGATTTTCCCTCGGCGAGGGACCTATCCTCGAGAGGGCATCTCGGATGCCACCTGCAAATTCCACTAAGGACCAAGCCGAAAGGCTCGGCGAGGCCTTTTGCCTCGCGAGGCTTCTTTCCTCTCGAAGCCAGCTCTGCCTCCGTGGCAGAGCGCACATGGGCTCTGCGCCCTCCTCAGAGTGATGACCGCGCCAGCGCGCGGTGACGGCAGCGCCACAGTTGCCATTCTTATCTATAAAGGAGTCAACAAAGCTGCACCAAGCAAAGGAGCCCCAAGTATTGCCACTTTGGTGATAAGGGAACCGTCTGAAGCTACGACGTCACCGTGGGACACATCCCGCCTCAGCAGCGCCAGCCCACCGTCCTGTTTGTACGATGGCTTTTCCAGCTTTGGTGACGCCGCCCCCTGCCGTGGACCGCGTCCATGGACTTTACCTTTATGGTGGACTCTACCTTTATTGTGCACCGCACCTTCTCCTTCGTCGCCATGTGGTAGCCCTTCCCGCCAACACGTTTGGGGGGAAGAGGCCCGAGACACCTATAAAAGGAGGAGGAGCACGCTCGTGCAAGGGATTCCTCTTTCGGCTGGTTCACAATCCTGGAGCTTAGACCAAACCCTGGATCTAAGTTCTGCCGTAGCCATTGTAGCCACCTCGAGCTCGCCAAGCTCGCCCTGTACTAAAACCTCTCCAAGCAAGTGCAATATAACTTGAAGCAGGACGTAGGGGTTTTACCTCACCTAGAGGGCCCTGAACCTGGGTAATACCGTGCGTTCATCTCTGCAGTGTTGTCCCACAGCGAGTTCGATGAGCACCGTCGCCAACGCACGTTGAGGGTTGTTTGATTCCGTGTTCAGCCCCTTACTCGATCCTTCGTGAGACACACCCAGTTCCTGGGACAGATCTCCGACATAGAATATTTCCTTCCATAACAAACCAATCAGTATTAATCAAACTTTCCTAATTAAACATCCGGCCACGCGTGAACACAAGAGTCCAAAACCAATAAGGACACAAACTCACGTACACAAAGAAATAAAATACTTGCTAACTAGCTTACGATGGAATAGATCAGATTGAGACATCGATTGATCCAACCATGATAGAAGTGCATGGTGTCCTGAACGTCGGTATTACTTCCTCTGGACCAGCTGGTCAGGAATATTTTCAGTAGAAATTATCTGCTCGACTCCCGTCTGATTAGCATCATTTACAATAGCAGCGACACGCCTTGGACTTTTGCGTCTTGCAGGAATCAAATATGTAGAGATGGTCACATCATCCCCTCCCCCTTGAAACCAAACCATCCTCGGTTTTGGACTAGTCTTCTCGGCCTTCTTCTGCAGAATAATTGTATCCACCTTAATTTCTCTGCTAAACATGGGTCGCGGTATGTGACGTCTTCCGTCATGCTAAAAAGAATAAGTGTTGGACCTTCCCTCATGTGTGGCATGATGATCATATTGCCATGGTCTCCCCAATAACAAGTGGCATGCGTCCATAGGCAAGACGTCACAAATCACTGTATCAGTATAGTCACCAACTAAAAATTTGAGACGCACCTTCTGAGTGACTTTCAACTTGCCAAATTCATATAACCACTCGATGCAGTGTGGTTGCGGATGTTTCCATGTAGGCAATGCTAATGCGTCGACCAAACCTCTACTGACCATGTTGGTGTAGCTTCCACCGTCAATAATCAGCTTGCAATTGGTGTCGTTGATCTTGCGCTGAGTCTGAAAAATATTCCACCGCTGCCCCTTATCTTCTGTATGATCTGCTTGTACACATTGCACCATCAATGACGGGTATGACGCAGTAGCTTGATTTCCATCCATAATCTCCTCTTCAATATCTTCAGACTTGTCACTAGATGTGTCCTCAACTTCTTCTCCATCGCTAGTTGAGACATAACCGTCTTTTGTGAGCAACACTCTCTTCTGATTAGTACAGTCGCGCTGTTTATGCCCCCTCCCTCCACACTTGAAGCATTCTATATTACTAGTATGTGTGGTAGGACATGCACTAGAATCAGCCCTTGACATGCCAGATTTTGGAGCATCCTTATGTGCAGAAACATTAGAGCGATTTGGTGTTACCGTGTTGGAACTAGGACCAATATCCTCACCCTTATGTTGCGGACATCGCCATGTGCTTGTCGTGGCAGTAGCTGGGCGTCGCTTAATCTGTTGCTCTGCACGCATAGCTTGGTGCACAAGATCTTGTATATTGTAGTAGACCGTCATCTCAACTCGATCTTGCACCTCGACGTTCAGCCCGTTAAAGAAACGTGCCATCGTCGCTTCCAGTTCCTCCACAGTCTCTGTATGAATCATAAGCAATTCCATCTCCTTAAAATATTCATCAACACTCAAATTACCTTGAGATAAATGGTGCAGTTTGATGTAAAGATTTCTTTTATAGTGCTCAGGAACAAATCGACGCCTCATAAAATCCTTCATCCCCTGCCAACTCGTTGGACGATGTCGCGAGCGGAAAATTTGGTTCCACCATAGTAGAGCATAACCACTAAACTCAATGGCTGCAGGCTGCATCTTCTTCTCCTCCGTGTAACGACGAGCATCGAAAATTTGCTCAACGCACATCTCCTAGTCCAAATAATCTTCTGGCTCGCACTTTCCAGAGAATGACCGAATTGATATCTTCACGCGCCCGATGCCGTCATCAATGGGAACTCGTGCAGCCTGACGAAATCGCTTCATCTCGGGGGTCATGGTGTCGTTGTCGTGGCGCGTATCCTGCGGCGAAACCAGCATCGCCTACTTGATTTTCAACTTGTGGTAGTAGCCGCGCTGGCAGATGTCGATTGTCTACTCGACCATCACGTGGAGGCTGCGCGACCGGTGGTGGAGCTTGCGGCGCTTGCACCTGCAGATTCTAACCAATAGTCTGAAGCGCACCAATCGGAGCACCTAGATCATCGAACCTTTTATCCATCTTCGTCTTCAGATTGTTGTGGCACCGCAAGACGAACTCGCACATGTGGTCGAATCCCTCACGCACGTTTGCAGCGAGATCCTCAGCATACACGGGTAGCGGAATTTCATCCAGATCACCCGCATCACCATTGCTCTCCTCCTTGACAACTTCTGACATGTTGATCAAAATAGTACCGTGAGCAACTTGGCGCTCTGATACCATATGATGAGGCACGAACCAGCGAGACGCCGAATCGTGGGAGTAGATGGCCCGATCTTTCACGGTACAGAAACAAGAACTTCCGATCCACCAAGAATACGAGATCGTAAGGACAAAAACGTGCGTCGAGTAGATTAGATCAACTCCACGCATAACAGCAACAAAAATCCCTCACGGATCAGCAACGATACACACGGTTTTTGGTGTCCCCCGACATGGGACGTTTTCTGTATTTTATTCAACTCAATAAAAATCAACCTCGCTTACACGGCCGCCGGCCTCTAAATATATAGTGCACGCAGGCACGTAACAGACTAGAATATTTCCTTCCTTAACAAACCGACTTGGACTAGTAAAATACTAATAGGACTCTCTTTCTTACCAATACTAATCAAACTTTCCTAATTAAACATCCGGCCACGCGTGAACACAAGAGTCCAAAATCAACCAGGACACAAACTCACGTACACAAAGAAATAAAATACTTGCTAACTAGCTTACGATGGAATAGATCAGACTGAGACATCGATCGATCCAACCATGATAGAAGTGCATGGTGTCCTGAACGTCGGTATTACTTCCTCTGGTGCTACCAGCTGGTCAGGAATATTTTCAGTAGAAATTATCTGCTCGACTCCCGTCTGATTAGCATCATTTACAATAGCTGCGACACACCTTGGACTTTTGCGTCTTGCAGGAATCAAATATGTAGAGATGGTCACATCAAGGCTAAGGGGATCCAATAGGAGCATCCGACGAGCGTGGGGGGTTTTAGGCGGCAAAACCCCCCGTCATTTACTATACAGTTCTTTATGTCCTTTGCAAAAGTTTAACTATCACCTAATTTGACATTACTTTATCATCACATAATAAACTTCCTATCATCCCATGATAAACCTCATCATCATATAATGAATATAATATGTTTGGTTATAGAGTGAGATATTTGTATCCCTTTATGCCTACATGACGTATGATCAGTCAAAAGGACTTTCACATAGCATGTGCATCCGGAACTCACTCAATCTTGAAATAACCTTTCTCAAACCTAAATATTATATCTTATTTAATTCTTGAAATAATCATATACTCCTATATGTTGTAGACTTAACAAATCGACAGTGAACCCTTGTCACTTCGATATTTCCAATCATGCTTTCGCTGCGCTTCTGATTTTAAGAGATCTCCAATTTAGTTTGGCTTTATGACTTCAACCAAGTCTACCACTTTCTAAATTCATCTCAATTTCAAGAAAAATGACTCCTCATTTAACATTTTCTTCCAACTAAGAACTTGGGTCACATATCGTCAAATACAAACACATGGTTCCTATATGTTTAGTCCTATGAACCATTCACAGTGAATACAAACATATCCTCCAACCATCAATTTTTGTACTGAGTTATCAACTCAATGTTTCACCTAGTTCTTACTAGCAGATGAACCTTTCTTCTCTTGTTTTATTTTGAACTCCTTCAAAATCTTACTTAGGTTAAAACATCCTGACATAATTTTTATCAAACATATCTATCCACCATAGATACATCCATCTCCATGGATATTTGACGTTCAAACTAACTTCACAAGTTATGCAATGGTCCATGACAATATTTACAACATTCATGAAATATCCATTTCACTTAAACAAGATGTTGTAAACTCCCACTCAAATATACACCATACACATATTAAATTGTGAAACCGCTTTGGCTCCCACTCAGAAATATGTTATCTCTATATTTGACCATGATTAAACAACTCCCACTCAAACATATGTCTCCACATATTTTGATCATGGAAAATAGTTTCTGCTCTAACTTAATGTATGTCACCACATATGTTAATTAGATCCCACTCAGTTTCTTATGCACTTTCTCGATACGTTGGACTCCTCCAAAATTCTTAATTAACCATTAAAATTCAAGAACTCATATACGAAATGCTAGTACTTTGCTAGCATCAATCCTCTTGCCTTTAAGCACAACTACACCATGTAGTTAACAACATTGGATATGTTAAAGAGATTTACCTCTTGTGCTTCTATTCAGCAAGTTTTATTTATTCCCTGCAAACCCTTTTGAAGAATAAATATGTGAAACAACATTTTCACAAAATCAAGTAACAGTTACTTTGCGATTTAAACTTAACATAGGATGACTCTCAGTCACTTTCGTATTTAAGGCTTCTATTTCTTCTTTGTAGCTTCGAAGGTAGGTCTTCTTTCTCAAACATGACAAGTAAATCATGAATATTATTTTGTAACACGACAAAATACAATATTCTTGAATCCTACTTCTCTCAGAAAAACTTAACTCGAAATTCAATGATCATTATCATTAATTTCTTCTTTTAAATATCAAGTCTAAAACATTAATGCACTTTCAAAATGGGCCACTTGATAATCAAAAGCAAGATCAACCATCTTGATTTAAGTCTCTTCATTCCATCAATCCTCTTTATCAATGAAGACTCTTTTCACGATAAAACACTAAAACTTTTAGCACAACCAACAAATTGATTTGCTCCTTTTAGTCTCATATTGTGGAATCTTATTCATAGTCACACTTATTAATATACTACAACATTGTTCGCAACAGTCTCTAATTATCTCATAATCATTTAAACTTCCTTTTCTCATAACTCATATGAAAAATATATGCGAATCAAACATAGATCGTTATTTCTAAAACGGAGTGTTTATCAAAATAAATCTAAATGTTACAAATAAATCCTTAAATTTAAATCCCATCTCTATGACCACATAATATCAAAATATAATATGACTACAATACCTTAGGGTGCATCAAAACACTTTTGAATAAACTCTAAATATTGCAATTTGTGATAACACTTGTCACAAGTCTGCATACTAAACAATAACTCAAATATTTCGTCTCTTTTGATCAAATCGAAAAGACTCAATTATCGTGTTAAATTAATATCCTTTACTTCTATAGTCTTATCATAACTCACCTATTTACTCATTCACGATGGAGCACATAAAATAATGATGTCTCTTATTCACTGAAAAGATCCAACCAACACTTGTGTTTATTTTCCAGCTACTCATGGTATTTTCAAAAAAATGGCATTTTAATCATACTACTTAGTGCTGCGCATCCAAATGCTCCTCAACACTATAGTACAATTAAAAACAAATCTCATCATCAAGTATTGGATATTTTAGCATGTTTCATATTTTATAAATGTTTAACTAATTATCGTTTAAATTAAACAAAGGACAATGATCTCATAATCAAAACGTGATCACCAAAAAGGATTACTCATGAAAATAGAACAACCACTTGTCTTTAACATGAATGACCGTCTCACAAATCGAGACACACTAATTTAAAGATCACACTTAATTCGATTACAAAACTCATTCAAATCCTCAAATTAAAAATGATAAATGTAGAAGTAGAACGTCACTAGCATCAACTCCTTGATTGCCATCTTTCCGCGAAATTCCACTCAGTCCCTCCATGCACTTCTCAAACGGCAGGCCCTATTTTCACAAAACAACACAAGTATCAAATACTTAGCTCACCACAAGTGTAAATGGGACATTAAACATTTGTAACTTGTATATCAAAATATACCTTCTGCATTGGCTACTTTTCTTGCTATGGGATTCTTTTCGATACGACGAAGTCGAGACACCAGTTCAGGATAAGTGATCGAATACCTTTTCTTGACATTGAATCACAATTCTTGAAGCTGGGGGGAAGCGAACGCAACAGCCCATCTATCGCGAATTCCTCACTCATCTCCATATCCCAAGCATCCGTAAGAGTGTAATATATCTTATACATTTTCTTCAGATGCTCCTCCAAGCAATCATTTTCTTCCATCTTAGTTGAAAGAAATTCATCTACACCTTCAAACCTCGCAATTCTCAATTTTGCTACGAACATTTTCTTTAGCTCAGTGATAGTCTCAATGGCACCCAAGTTCTTGAATTGTTTAGCAAGGTCTGAATTCATGAAGACACTCATCAACCATTTTACTTGAATGTGAGTCTCACTCCGACTGAGCCAAGCCATACGCTTGTTGTAGCTTGCAGAAGCTTTGGGTTTCTCTTCTAAAGTTTCATGTAACACGTAGAGTTCATCATGGGTCGATAGGACTTCTCTAAGGCGTAGATACCACTCGATGAAATTTGACCCATCAAGACGCAGCTCCTCAGCAACGAAAAAGTTATCATAGTCAGCCATGATCTACAAGGATTTCGCAAAGACATTTTCTTAGAACATTGTTTATGATAATTTTAGTTCATATTAATCAAATTACTACATTAACTCCCACTAAACTTAACATCTCTCTGGTTGTTCAGGGACACACGATCCAAATCCACTACACCACAACCGATCATCACGTGAGATGATGTAGCTTCAATGGTGAACAACTCAGTGTTGATCATATCATTCATATGACTCGTGTTTAACCTTTCGGTTCCGTGTTCCCGAGGCCATGTCTGTACATGCAAGGCTCGTCAAGATCTACCGTAGTATTTCATGCATGTGTAAACTGGCTTACACCCATTGTATGTGGACGTTGAATCTATCACACCCGATCATCACGTGATGCTTCAAAACGACTAACTTTCACAACGATGCATACTAGGGGAGAACACTTAATTATCTTGATATTAACGTGAGAGATCACCTTATCATGCTACCGTCACGATCACATCTAAGCAAGCAATAAGGTGCATAAAAGGATTAACATCACATGCAATTCAAAATTGTGATATGATATGGACTTTCTTCTTGTGCCTTTGATCTCCATCTCCAAAGCACCGGCATGATCCCCATCTCCGGCATGATGTCCATCATCGTGGCGCCATTACCATGGTTGTCCACCAACTATTGTAACTACAACTATTGTAACTACAACTATTGCTACTCTTAGCGATAAAGTAAAACAATTACATGGTGATTCAATGACACGCATGTCACATAAAATAATAGACAACCATATGGCTCCTGCCGGTTGCTGTACTCGTCGACATGCAAGTCGCGAAATATTACAAACATGATCATTGCATACATTATCACAAATCACACATTGGCCATACCACATCACATGACCCCCTGCAAAAAAAAGTTAGACGTCCTCTACTTTGTTTATGCAATTTTTTACGTGGCTTGGGTCAAAAGATAGAACCGTTCTAATCTACGCAAAACCACAACGGTGATATAATAGTTGCTTATTTACTCATCCTTTTGAAAGGTCTTCCATTGAAAATTGCACCCTCACTAAAGCAAGAGAAACATACACCCGCCATCCACTTATGCAATACAAGTTGCATGTTAGTCGTGGAACCGGTCTCTCGTGCGTGGACGAGTAAGGTTGGTCCGGGCCGCTTCAATCTCATAATACCGCAAAGATGCAAAGTGCACGCTAGAAGGTAGCAACATAGAATATCAACGCCCACAACTCTTTGTGTTCTAATCGCACCAACATCTACGAATAGATCTAGGCTCTGATACCACTGAAGGGGTCGCAGCATAGAAAACAAAAAAAATTCCTACGCAACAAGCGGAATAAACCCCAAGGATCTAGATCTACTAGATGAAGATAGCGAGAAGGAGATCCAATCTCTTACCCTTGAAGAACGATCAAACACGTTTTGTCGGTGTAGGGGTTGGCCTGTCGATCCCCGCAACTAGACTCGTCTAGTCGCGAGGAGATGTATTGTCCTAGAGATCCAATCCGATGAAGTGCAGCAATGGGCAGCACCTCCACGGTATCCACACGTACAGCTCGATGAAGACATCAACTCCTTGATCCCGCAAGCGAGGTAGACATGGCCTTGATGATCTCAGCGACATGACGGTGCGGTGGTGATGATGACGATCTCCACGAGCGGGGCTTCGCCACGCCAAGCAAGAGGAGAGGGAGAGGCGGAGGTAGCGCAGCCCCTAGGGCTAGGGGGTGCGGCGGCTATGGATGGGGAGGTGATGGCGGCAGCTCTCCGGGAGGGGGGGTGGCGCACGGCTAGTTTTAGGGTTTTGGTGGGGTGTGGCTAGGGGTAGCTCCTTGTGTGTGCCGCACCCCTCCCCACCTCCCCTTATATAGGTGGCCGGCTAGGGTTAAGGTTGGGGCCGGCCGGCCCCCCTTAGCTTGGCCTCCAAGCTGAGTCCCAAGTGCACTCGGGCTTGGGCCTTTCCTAAAGGAAAGGGGTCTAACACCTAGTCCAACTAGGAGTAGGACTCCCACCCCTTTGTCCCAGCCGAATTGGCCCATGTGGGCCTGGAGTGGTGCAGCACACCCATGTGGTGGTTGCACCCCCTTGGTCCATGTGGACACCATACAATATGTGAGTCCCACTTCTAGACCCCTCTAGAACATTCTAGAACATTCCGGTACCATATACAAATTTCACGGAACCTTTCCGATACCTCCGGAAACACTTTCCTTATATTAATCTTATTCTCCGGACTCCTCCGGAACTCCTCGTGACGTCCGTGATCTTATCCGGGACTCCGAATCACCATTCGTTCATTTCATCATTCATCTCATCGCAAAACCTAATTTCATCGGCGCGTTAAGTGTGTGACCCTATGGGTTCAGGAATGCATAGACATGACCATATCAATAATTAATAGCGGGACCGGGATATCCATATAAATTCCTATACACTTAACGAAACTCTTTCTCGATTGAACCACGATGCCGGAGATTCAATTAATCTCATATACGATTCCCTTTGTCTCACGATATTTTACTTGCCCGAGATTTAATCGTTGACATCCCCATGTCTAGTTTAATCTCGTTACCGGCAAGTTCTCTTTACTCGTCCATAATATAGGATCTCCGTGATTACAACCTAATCACATGTCTGCAGACTTTTGATGCTATATTATCGAGAAGGCCTGGAGATACCTTCTCCGTCACATGGAGGGACAAATCCCACTCTTGATTCATATCACCCAACAACCCACCGTCGGATATACCTGAAAGCCACCTTTATAATCACCCAGTTACGAAGTGACGTTTGATGTCCACAAGGTATTCCTCCGGTGAACGGGAGTGATATAATCTAATGTTCTAAGGAAACTATACTTGACATATTAAAAGTGTTGACAATGAAACTTTTGTGACATGATTAATTGCAACTCTTTATTATTTGGGTCATGTCCATCAAGTCATTCTCCCAATGACGTGACTCCATTATCAAGTGAATATAACAAGTCCATAGTTAGGAAACTCTAACCATCTCTTGATTAACGAACCAGTCCTGTAGATGCTCACTAGGGACTCCTGGTGTTTATATTCCACACATGTATTATGTTTCCATTTAATACAATTATAGCATGGATAATAAACTGTTATCATAAACATGAATATGCTAATAAAACATTTTATTATTGCCTCTAGGGCATATTCCCAACACATCAGTCAAAGGAATTTGCAAAAAGAGAGGTTTCATCCATTCACAGAATTTATTATAGTATTCCTCCTCTCTAGTTTTCCGAGATTTAGATGGAACGGGCATAGGCTTTTGCACCCATGGCTCTTTTCCCTACCATGCTTTTTAGCAACAGGAGGTGCAACCTCTTCCTCCTTTTCTTTAGTTTTATCATTATCATTTTCATGCTCATTGCCACTTTCAGTTTCAGCATCAGAAATAGAAACATCATTAGGATTATTTCCCACAGGTTCTTTATCAAGTTCTATATTACTAGTTTCCCCTAGTTCTTTATGTTTCTTATTTTTCTTTTTCCTTTTAGGAGAGCTAGTAATATTGTTTTCAGCCAACTGAGATTCTTGTTCAATTCTTTTGGGATGTCCTTCAGGATAAAGAGGATCTTGAGTAGTGATGCCACCTCTAGTTAAAACACCACAAGCCTGTTTATTAATTTGTATAGGAATACCAGCAAGCAAATCTTTTTGTACTTTAGTAATTTGTTCAAGTTGAGTTTGAACCATGTGAAAACGCTTAACAAGCCTTTTAACATCATTAGCAATTTTCTCCAAAATAGTATGCAAATTTTTAATAACAATAGTATTATCATTTAATTGTTCTTGAACTTGCATATTAAAATGAGTTTGTTTAACAATAAAGTTATCAAATTCATCTAAACATTGATTAGGAGGCTTACTATAAGAAATATCATTAATAGTAAAGTCATGAAGAGAATGTACCTCTACAATAGGAGGGTGAGTGGTAGGCTCACATAAAGTTTCAATTGGAGGTAAATTCTTCACATCTTCAGCTTTAATACCTTTCTCTTTAATAGATTTCTTGGCCTCTTGCATATCTTCGGGATTTAAGAAAAGTAATCCCCTTTTCTTTGGGGTTGGTAATGGAGGAGGCCCGGGAATATTCCATTCATCATGATTTTGGGCTATATTAGCCATTAATTCTTCAGCTTCAGCTACAGTCCTTTTCCTGAAAACACAACCAGCACAACTGTCTGGGTATGTGATAACGGGTGGCCCGATCTTCTCAGTGAGCGGGGGTAGATGGATGATGATAAAGGGTAACTTGCGAGATTCCGACGAACTCTCCGGCTGCTCCCCTGTTGCCAATACAACAGCTCTTCAACCCAATGTATATTCGCGACGCCTCACACCGATGCAACGTAGCCGCCGGCCACGAAGCGGTTTCTGCGATCTACTAATTCCCAATGGAACAACAGATCACACTCAAACTTTGGTAGCAATAACCTCCAGATCGAAACAAAGTGGAGGGGTTGTATTCCTGATCGCAACAAAGAGGAACACGGCAAAAGATGAATGCTTGTAGCAATCCAATCTAGGGTTCTAAGCAAAAACATGGTCTAACCCTCTCTAGCAGCCGCCCCTATCCTTAAATAGGAGGCCAAACCGACCTAACACGGAAAACCTAACTTGGTTCTCACTCGAACGGGTACAAACCGACCCAAAAGTGGGTTCGGCCCAAATCTGGCGCAGGCCGGGTCCAGGCCGGGCTTAGGCCAGGGCAAGGCCGGGCCAGGATTTGCATGGCATGCCTAGCCGGCCTGGCCGGGCTGGGGCTGTCCGGCTCGGGTACATGCCCGGCCTAAACTTGTCTGAGGCCGGGCTGAGGCCGGGTGGAGGCCGGACGCTTCGGGCACCTGGCCGGCCTAGGCCGGGCTTGGGCCGGCCTTCCTGCGTCTCGGAGGCCAGGGGCTTCGGGTGCCTGGCCGGCCTGGCCGTGCTGAGGCCGGCCTCAGGCCGGGCTGCATGTGTTTCTTCTTCTTCCTTCTTTGCGCATTCCTCCTGCTCCTCCCTCGCGCCATAGGTGTCGATGTGCTCCGATTCTTGCTGCTCCTCTGGTCCTCCTCCAATGCTTGTGTTATCAACAACCCTAATCATACACAAATGCATAGACTTAGGCAGTATAAAGTTCTCATTATCACAAACATCACATTCAATTAAGAGTCAGTTCACCTATTGTCCATGTAGCTTGGCACGAGCTCTCGTCATTGGTCCAATCCTCACTTCATTGGGCTTGTCTTGAGCACCAACCTGATCGATAGAAGAGAATGGTAAAGGACTAGGGATGTCCTCATCATCCTCCCCCCCTTGAAAAGGCGTCGACCTCGACGCGTCAAGGTCTGCTCCAGCATATGGCGTCAAATCAGCAACATTGAAAGTATTACTGACACCAAACTCAGTTGTAGGAAGATCTATCTTGTATGCATTATCATTTATCTTGGCAAGGACCTTGAAAGGACCATCACCCCGCGGCATCAACTTGGACTTGCGCTGAACGGGAAATCTGTCTTTACGAAAGTGCACCCAAACCATGTCGCCGGGCTGAAAGATCACCTCCTTTCTCTTCTTGTTGACATGAGCTACATTGTACTTGCCTTTCTTCTCAATTGCCTCTTTAGTCTTCTCATGTATCTTCCTCACAAAATCTGCACGCTTCGATGCCTCCATATTGACTCTTTGATGTAATGGAAGCGGCAGCAAGTCAAGTGGAGTAATGGGTTTGAAACCATACACCACCTCAAACGGACATAGTTGTGTGGTAGAATGTACCGCCCCGTTATATGCAAAGTCCACATGCGGCAAACAGTCTTCCCACTCACGCAAGTTCTTCTTGATCATGGCTCGCAGCAACGTTGATAGTGTGTGATTTACCAGCTCCGTTTGGCCATCAGTTTGGGGATGACAAGTGGTACTGAAGAGCAGCTTCGTTCCCAGCTTGCCCCAAAGTGTCTTCCAAAAATAACTCATGAACTTGACGTCTCGATCAGAAACAATCGTCTTGGGTACTCCATGTAAGTGCACGATGTCCCTGAAAAACAGAACGTGGCAGGCAATAAAGTGTGACATCTTAGAAAAACGATCCACTACCACAAAAATAGAATCATGTCCTCTCCTTGTTCTAGGCAATCCTAACACAAAATCCATGCTTATGTCCTCCCATGGAGTTGTAGGTGCAGGAAGAGGAGTATACAAACCATGAGGCTTCAGCTTGGACTTTGCCTTGTTGCAAGTCATGCAACGCTTAACAAACCTGTCCACATCCCGCCTCATCCTTGGCCAATAAAAGTGATCAGCCAACATCAGTAACATCTTCTCACATCCAAAGTGTCCCATCAAACCGCCACCATGAGATTCCTGCAACAATAGCAAACGCACGAACGATTCTGGCACACATAATTTGTTAGCTCTAAATAAGTATCCATCATGCATATTGTATTTTTCCCAAGCTTTCACAGCAGAACCGTTAGCAAAAGGCATGGAAAAATCAGTATCATTAGCATATAAATCACGCAAACTCTCTAAACCAGGAACTTTAACATCTAATTGTGTCAAAAGCATGCTTTTCCTAGAGAGTGCATCCGCAACCACGTTATCTTTGCCTTTCTTATACTTAATAATGTATGGGAAGGATTCAATGAACTCAACCCATTTAGCATGACGTTTATTCAAGTTAGATTGGCACTTCAAATATTTCAATGCTTCATGACCAGAATGTATGATAAATTCTTTTGGCCACAAATAATGTTGCCAAACCTCAAGAACACGAACAAGTGCATACAATTCTTTATCATAAACAGGATAGTTCAATTGGGCACCATTTAATTTCTCCGAAAAATATGCAATTGGTTTACCCTCTTGCATCAACACACCTCCTATTCCAATGCAACTAGCATCACATTCAATCTCAAATTGCTTATGGAAATCAGGAAGCATAAGCAAAGGTGCAGAAATTAAACGACATTTCAGCTCATTAAAAGCAGCATCTTGGGCTGCTCCCCACACAAACTCAACACCCTTTTTAGTTAAATCATTCAAAGGTGCAGCAATAGAACTGAAGTCTTTCACAAAACGTCTATAAAATCCAGCAAGACCAAGAAATCTTCTTATTTGACTAATATTCATGGGAATAGGCCAATTTTTAATTGCTTCAATTTTAGATTCATCAACCTCTACTCCATGCTTAGAAACAACAAAACCCAGAAATATGACCTTATCTTTGCAAAATGTGCATTTAGCAAGATTACCATACAGCTTATTATCACGCAACACTTGCAAAACTTGTCTAATATTATCCGTATGTTCAGATTCATTGCAGCTATAAATCAAAATATCATCAAAATAGACTACTACAAATTTACCAATGAAATGCCTCAAAACATGATTCATCAATCTCATGAAAGTACTAGGTGCATTAGTTAAACCAAAAGGCATCACTAACCACTCATATAAACCAAATTTTGTTTTAAAGGCAGTTTTCCATTCATCTCCTTCTTTCATCCTAATTTGATGATAACCACTACGCAAATCAATTTTAGAGAAAATAACAGCACCACTTAATTCGTCTAACATGTCATCCAAACGGGGAATAGGGTGTCTATAACGAATAGTGATGTTATTTATCGCTCTATAATCTACGCACATGCGCCAAGTACCATCTTTCTTAGGAACCAAAATGACAGGAACAGCACAAGGGCTTAAGCTCACACGAATATACCCTTTGTCAAGAAGCTCTTGAACTTGTCGCTGTATCTCCTTTGTCTCCTCCGGGTTGGTCCTATAGGGAGCTCGGTTTGGAAGTGTTTCTCCGGGAATCAAGTCAATTTGATGTTCAATACCCCGCAATGGAGGCAAACCAGCGGGCACTTCCTCCGGAAAAACGTCACCAAAATCCTGCAAAACATTAGAAACACCAATAGAGAGAGGGGTCATGTCGTTAGAAACAAGAATTTCCCCCTTGCACACAAGCACAAGAGGTACTAGAGTGGGATCCTCACGAAACTCTCTCAAATCAGATTTGGTGGCTAACATTACTATTTTGTTCTCTCCCTCACTTTTCTTTTTACCACTCAAATTTGGCTTGTGGCTCTCACTCACCGAAGGTGGAGTCTCTCGCCTAGATAATCACTCACGCTCAGCCTCACGGTTAACTTCAACTTTTTGGCGAGACTCATTTACTATCTCTTGAGGTGTCATAGGCCGCAACACCACCTCCTTGTCATGCCAATTGAGCTGATAGGTATTTGATCTCCCATTGTGCCGCACATCTCTATCAAACTGCCAAGGACGTCCCAACAACAAGTGACAAACGGTCATTGGAACCACGTCAAACTCCACGGTGTCCTTGTAAGGGCCAATCTGAAATTCAACTTGCACAATGTGATTAACCTTCATCTCCCCACTTTCACTCAACCACTGAATAAAATATGGATGGGGATCCGGCAAATATTTCAGATTCAGTTTTTAACAGAGCTCTTTGCTAGCTAAATTGCGGCAGATGCCACCATCAATAATCACTTTGCAAGAACGTCCATTGCCAATTGCAGCCCTTGTTTGAAACAAATTGCATCGCTGCTCCGAAGAACTAGGGGCCACACTCAGCACCTTGGGCATGCACACAATAGATGGTAGACGCTCGGCATCCGCATAATACAACTCATCTTCATTTTCCTCCTCAAACTCAGCATTACGATCCACCTCATCACCACTCTCATACTCACCGGTCTCCTCATTGATCAACATGACCTTCTTGTTTGGACACTCACGCTTGAAGTGGCCCTTGCCTCCACACGTATGACAATTCATATCATGTGTACGAGCTGCAGAATTGGAAGAGCCAGTAGGACTTGCAGCAGGTTGTGGTGATTGCTTGGCATTAGGAGCAACCGAAACTGATTTGGAAGGAGCAGCACCACGGAAACTAGGAACAGGACTAGGCGGCACCACACTAGGTGTCGCTCGTGATGAAGCACTACCTCGCGCATAGGATGAACGAGGCGCATATTTGGCATCTTCGGCCAACTGTAACTCAGCTTCACATGCTTGATGCAACAAATCTTGTACATCGCCATATTGATGATGACACACAATCCTCTTGATGTTAAAGCTCAAACCTGAAAGGAAATGCTGCATAGTTTGTTCAAGTTCTTCTCGCACCTTAGCACGCTGCATGATCAACTCCATCTCCTTATAGTACTCATCAACAGACTTGGTACCTTGCTTCAAATTCTGCAATTTATCATACAAAGAACGGATGTAATTGCGAGGAACAAAACGATGACGTATCTCCGCCTTCATCTCTCGCCAAGACAAAATAGGTACATCATTTGCTTCACACCTAGCACTCACAAGACCGTCCCACCATAGCAAGGCATAACCATCAAACTCAGAAGATGCAAGCTTGATTTTTCTATCTTCAGTGTAGTCATGCAAACGCTAAAGTTGCTCCATCTTCAACTCCTAGTTAATATATTCTTCCACATAAACGGAACCTTCAAACTTGGGAATACTGAATTTGGGCTTACCAACGCTATCATCATCACGGTTGGCTGCATGACCAAAATTTTCGGCAAGCATACGACGCGCACCAAGAGGCGCAAATCCATGACCAGGAGGTACAGCACCACCTCGGCCACCTCCACGTCCACCATTAGCATGTGGTTGTGGTTGTTGTTGCCGTTGCAACCTCTCACGACGAGCAGCAGCTTGCTCATCATCCTCCTCTCCATCAAAATCAACACCGTGATCACCATGAACACTTGCATCATCAACAGGTTGCTCGTTTCGCTGTGTCAACACTCGCACGGCACGGTTCAATGCACCAATAGAATTCTGAATCGCTGTCAAGGCAGCTGCAGACTCAGTTGCCGTTTGAAGCACATTGTCAACCTTAATATCCGTGGCAGTCAAATCAGCTTGTTACCTGTCACGTTGAGTGCTGAACTGACGTGTCAGGTGATCTCGAAGAGCTTCATATTCAGCCCAACAAACAGGAGCGTTGCCGTCCTTCTTTTGCCTCACAACACCATCATCCTCATCTCCTGAAGACATGATTAGTGCACATAAGGGTATATAGAAATATGTATGTGGAAAACTCTCAACTCACTCAAACCAAAAGAAATTGTGTATCTTACCGTTTCAAAGTGAATAGTATAGCTTACCACTTGTATGGACAGAACGTGCACGGATGGGGTGAAGTGAATATTATGGATCTCAATGTGTTACACAACAAAACCAGGGTATTTTTGTGGAGCTTGGTAGGGGAACCTAACTACACCAAAAGGCAAACCCTAGTGCTGATCGTATAACACAAAGGAAACTCACACGGTGAAGATAAACTGGGCAATGCAACTATGAACAAAGATGTCATAAAGCACTAGATAGACACTAGCAAGTAGCTTAGATTAATAGGCACACGATTGGTCAAGGACTAGTAGTGTCACCAAAATATACAGCACTTGCACTTTTATCTCTCTCTTTTTTTTTATATACTATCTTTTTTTTTTGACTATTTATGACCAACAACTTGAAAAGCAACAAGACACACGTCCAAGAGCAGCCTGTGAGCACAAAACGTAGCTAGACTTATATGGGTAAGCTCCTATCACGTGCTGTAGAAAGGCTGTGTCTAAGTTTTTCACCAAAAAGTTCGGTTTTTGCGATGTTCCCGGACGAATTTGGGGATTCTGAGACCGCCGAAAAGGCATAAATAGGCGAAGCAAGTTTGGTTGGATAGAACTTTTCAATACGAGCGTTTTGAGTGGTCGCTCGTCGAAAACGGAGTTCGTATTCAAAAGTTATGGTTGTTTTACTAAAACTGTGAAAATCGGTGTCGCGGCAGAGAAAAACGACCGAAACCGTGCCGCGGCAGAACGCACGGCAGGATTCCGATCGCAATTCGACTCGGTAACGAAATAAGATACGCAAAAGGAAAATGACCAGCAACTAGAACTTGACCTACTGATGTAATCTAAGGCTATGGCGAAAACTAACCCTAATATTTTTGGCTTTTTCTGCAGAGGACGAAAAAACAGTAAAACTACGGGGATTTGTGGATGCTCACCGAGTAAACGCTGGAAATCTGATACCAAGATGATAACGAGTGGCCCGATATTCTCAGTGAGCGGGGGTAGATGGATGATGATAAATGGTAACTTGCGAGATTCCGACGAACTCTCCGGCTGCTCCCCTGTTGCCAATACAACAGCTCTTCAACCCAATGGATATTCGCGACGCCTCACACCGATGCAACGTAGCCGCCGACCACGAAGCGGTTTTTGCGATCTACTAATTCCCAATGGAACAACAGATCACACACAAACTTTGGTAGCAATAACCTCCAGATCGAAACAACACTACCACAGAATGGGTTATAGGGAGGTTGGCACTCTATGGCGCACTGTTAATTCGTGCGCCACAGAAATATGTTTCTGTGGCGCACCGTGCTTGGTGCGCCACAGAAAGTCACATTTCTGTGGCGTACCAAGCACGATGCGCCACAAAAAGTCACATTTCTGTGGCGCACCTGGCCACATGCGCCACAGAAATGTCACATTTCTGTGGCGCACCAAGCACGGTGCGCCACAGAAAGTCACATTTCTGTGGCGCATGTGGCCAGGTGCGCCACAGAAAGTCGTCTGGGGGGGACTGGTGAATTTTGGGGGAAAAAATTCTGTGGCGCACCTGGAATGGTGCGCCACAGAAAGGTGACATTCTGTGGCGCACCAAGCTTGGTGCGCCACAGAATTTTTTCTTCCGATCACCCCCCCCCCAGTGGATCGCCTTTTTAGTCTTGTAGGAGGTAAAATAAAATGATAAAAAATTCAATAAATAAAATCCTTTGCGATGTAGTTAGGTATGAGTGTCTAGTAAGTCTAGAAATTTTGAAATATGAATTTTGACCTTTTTTGCAACAAATGAAAAAAAAATCTTATAACGGGCATAACTTTTGCATACGACGTCGAAAAAATGCGTATAATACCTTAAAAAAACTAGAGAAAATTTCGGATCCGCCCTCACCGGGGTTTACCCGGTTGGACATTTCTCGGATTCTCAAAATTCCAAACGAAAAAAAAGTTATGGCCAACAGAAGAATTTTCCCAGCAAAATCAAAAAAAGGAATCCAGCCGGCGCCCTCTTCTCCTCCACTTCTCCTCTCCCCTTCTCCACTTCTCCTCCATTTCTCCTCTCCTCTTCTCCTCTCCCTTTCTCCTCTCCTCTTCTCCTCTCCCTTTCTCCTCTCCCCTTCTCCTCCATTTCTCCGGCGAGCTCCTCCTCCTCCTCCACCACGACCTCCGGCGAGCTCCTCCTCCTCCACCACTACCTCCGGCGAGCTCCTCCTCCTCCACCACTACCTCCGGTGAGCTCCTCCTCCACCACTACCTCCGGCGAGCTCCTCCTCCTCCACCACTACCTCCGGCGAGCTCCTCCTCCTCCACCACCACGTCCGGCGACCTCCCCCTCCCCCTCCACCCGGCGACATCCCGTCCTCCAACTCCGACGAACTCCGACGAAATCCGACGAACTCCGGTGAAATCCGACGAAATCCGACGAACTCCGGCGACCACCATCCTCCACCAACCTCTGACGACTCCCTCCTACAAAACGAAACGAATCAAAATTCCGAAAAAAGGGCGGCCAGATCTAGATCTGGCCAGATCCAGATCTAGATCTGGCCGCCCTTTTTTTCGAAATTCAAAAAAATTCTGTGGCGCACGGTGGGGGTGGTGCGCCACAGAAATATTTCTGTGGCGCACGGTTGGTTGGTGCGCCACAGAAATATTTCTGTGGCGCACGGAAGAGGTGCGCCACAGAATAAATTTTTGTGGCGAGAATTCTGTGGCGCACCCAGCAATTTGGCGGGTGCGCCACAGAATTGCAATTTGGTGCACCACTGATAGCCCTTTCTGTGGTAGTGCAAAGTGGAGGGGTTGTATTCCTGATCGCAACAAAGAGGAACACGGCAAAAGATGAATGCTTGTAGCAATCCAATCTAGGGTTCTAAGCAAAAACATGCTCTAACCCTCTCTAGCAACCGCCCCTATCCTTAAATAGGAGGCCAAACCGACCTAACACGGAAAACCTAACTTGGTTCTGACTCGAACGGGTACAAACCGACCCAAAAGTGGGTTCGGCCGAAATCTGGCGCGCAGGCCGGGTTCAGGCCGGGCTTAGGCCGGGGCAAGGCCGGGCCAGGATTTGCATGGCATGCCTAGCCGGCCTGGCCGGGCTGAGGACGGTCGGCTCGGGTACATGCCCGGCCTAAACTTGTCTAAGGCCGGGCTGAGGCCGGGCGGAGGCTGGACGCTTCGGGCACCTGGCCGGCCTAGGCCGGGCTTGGGCCGGCCTTCCTGCGTCTCGGAGGCCGGGGGTTTCGGGAGCATGGCCGGCCTGGCCGGGCTGAGGCCGGCCTCAGGCCGGGCTGCCTGTGTTTCTTCCTCTTCCTTCTTTGCGCATTCCTCCCGCTCCTCCCTCGTGCCATAGGTGTCGATGTGCTCCGATTCTTGCTGCTCCTCTGGTCCTCCTCCAATGCTTGTGTTATCAACAACCCTAATCATACACAAATGCATAGACTTAGGCAGTATAAAGTTCTCATTATCACAAACATCATATTCAATTAAGAGTGAGTTCACCTGTTGTCCAAGTAGCTTGCCACAAGCTCTCGTCATCGGTCCAATCCTCACTTCATTGGGCTTTTCTTGAGCAGCAACCTCATCGATAGAAGAGAATGGTAAAGGACTAGGGATGTCCTCATCAGTATGTCCTAGATTCAATAGTTAGTCCATTATAGAATATATCAATGAGTTCATTCTTTAGTATATCATGCCCTGGCCGAGCCCTGAGTAGAGAGCCAAATCTCCCCCAAGCTTTAGGGAGATTCTCATCCTCCAATTGTTTGAAATTAAAGATCCTCTGTAAAGCCTCATGCTGCATGTGAGCGGGAAAATATTATGCAAAGAAGACATCAAGTAATTCATGAGGACTTTTAATAGAACCATAAGACAAACCATTATACCACACTTTAGCATCACCTTTTAATGAAAAAGGAAATAAATTTACTAAATAGTAACGTTGTATCTTCTTGTCATCAGAAAATAAAGAAGTAAGTGAAGCCAATTTATTCATATGTTCTATAGCATCATCATTCTCAGTTCCACAAAAAGGATCAGAATCAACATTAGATATAAGTGAGAGATCAACATAGAAATCAAAATCATCATCTTTAATGCATATAGGAGAGGTAGCAAACTCAGGATCAGGTGTAAAATGGTTTTTGATAGCATGTTTTTCAAGCAATTTCCTCAAAGCATCAGGATCTTTAGAAGCATCATAGTCCATATATTGTCTAATAAACTCATCATCAACATCAATATATGAATCACCAGGATACCTACTCTCATAATTATCTAATTCAGGTGAGCTAGCAGGTGTAATAAGATTTTCATCAGGAATTGCAATTTTTTCAGATTTAGCAACAAGAGTAACCAAAAAGAGACCTAAAGAACCAGATTCATCGAGACAAATAGAAGCATCATCAAATTCATCAGAAACAAGCTAATTTAAAACAGTAGGTGAATCAAGAGTAGACTTGGTATAGAGATCCGTACCTCGGCTTGTCTTAGAAGGCATAATAGTGGTCTTGCGGTCATGAGCTTTCTTCATAATGGAAAATAAATTGCAGCTAATAGGATCACTCCTCGGTGAACTTATAAATAGAGCTATGCTCCCCGGCAATGGCGCCAGAAAATAGTCTTGATGGCCCACGAGTGTAGGGGTCGCAACAGTCTTCGCGGGTAGTATGACCCTAATTTGTTGATTCGACACAAGGGGAGCCAAAGAATATTTATAAGCCTTAGCAGTTGAGTTGTCAATTCAACCACACCTGAAAAGGATCTCACTGGACGCAATTTATCAGTAGTAACAGTAATGTGATGACAGCAGTAAAACAGTAGCAGCAGTAATAAAATAATAGTAGCAATGGTGACTCCAGAAATAGTGATTGAAACCAGCAGGACTAAAAACACCGTAGGCATAGGGACGGAAAGATGGGCGTTGCATGAATAAGATAGCTCATGAAATAAACATAATATGGCACAATGTAAATAAATAAAGCATCCAAGTATTAAACAATCATAGGCATGTATTCTTAATTTAGCTGTACGTGCTTGCAATAAGAACTTGCACGGCATCTTTTGTCCTGCCATCCGGTTTCAGCCGGCCCTATTAAGGAACAAATGGAAATTAAAGTGTTCCTTTTAATAGAACACCGGAGCAAAGTATTAACACACAATGAATACATGTGATCCTCAAGTCACTAACCATTCGCATCGATGTCCCCGTTTCTGTCACTCGGGGTCTCTGGTTTCGGATTTGTAACAGGTGCATACAACTAGTAGATAGGACCCAAAGAACTATTATATTCATGATAACATAATATGATCAGATCTGAAATCATTGCACTCAGGCCCAAAGTGACAAGCAATAAGCATAACTGATGCAGCTCCACTTATGGATAATAACATCATGACCGACACGCCCACGGGCCCAATGACAAGATCAAGAGCAAAGGCTATACAAGACAAGGTGAACTCGCTCCTATCTGATCATCAATTCGATCCTCTCATGAATGGCTTGCTACCTCAAGCAAATGTACTATGTATTCTCAGGTTTGAAGCCAACATCAACTACCAAGTGGGCGTGGAAGATGGAGGCCGAGTCGATGAGAAGACCCACCAAGAGTCCCAGGCAGCGGTACTACCGCCAGGCAGGAGCGGTACTACCGCTAGCGTACTCCAGGCCTGAGACACGCGCCAGGGGCGGTACTACCGCCAGACACTAGCGGTACTACCGCCAGGTACCAGGATCTGGTAGTACCGCCGTGGTTACCAGGACCGGTACCGGGGGACCCCCAAAACCTTTTGTACCCCTTTTCGGTACCCGGGCGGTACCTGCCACGTTCTACCGCTGGCAAGGATTTCGGACAAGACTCGACTCGGTACTACCGCTAGGCCACCAGTACTATCGCTGTTGTTCCAGGAGCGGTACTACCGCTCCTGCGTGCAGAAAAGGGAATACTCCTTGTTTCTCTTCCTCCCACCTACCCCTATAGGCATAGACTATATATACCTTTTATGCGTCTTATGAATCACGTCTTGCGTACCTTCATTGGCAAGTTCATGGTTGTTTACTTTGATGACATTCTTGTTTATAGCAAATCTTTGCATGACCATGTCAACCATGTGAAACAAGTTTTGTTGGCTCTTCGTGATGCATTGCTTTTTGCCAACCTCAAGAAATGCACCTTTTGCACCGATAAACTAGTGTTTTTGGGTTACTTTGTTTCTTCAAAAGGGATTGAGGTTGACACCGCTAAGATTGAGGCAATTACCAATTGGCCAACGCTAGGGCTGGACTACGAGCTACTCAACTCGTTAAGGCTCGGCTCGTTAAGACTCGTGATCGTTAAGGCTCAAATCATTAAGCTCATTAAGGATAACGATCTAAATACAAAGTTTGGCTCTGTTCGTTATATGTTCGCAAGCGCTCACGAGAAGCTCATTAAGAAAATATATCAGTAATCAGGATACATCATGGTGTCATGCATAAAAAATGCATTGGTCCAGCCATTCACAAACAGGAATACATACACGCGTCAAGCTAATTGAGCAAACTAGCTAGTAATCATCATAAACAAAGTAAGTTCTAGCAAGAAAATGGAATAGGAACTATGGACACAGCCATGTGACATGCTGTTACCGAGCTTAACGAGTAGCTCACGAAACTCGCTAACTCGATTGTTTAGCTCATTAGTGTTAACATGCAAAAATTGCTGCTCAGCTCGAATCATTAAGCTCATTAAGGATAACAATCTAAATACAAAGTTTGGCTCTGTTCGTTATATGTTCGCGAGCGCTCACGAGAAGCCCATTAAGAAAATTGTTGCTCAGCTCGGTTTGTTAATATAACATGCCGAGCTCAAGCTTGTCGAGCAGCCGAGCATTCATTAAGCTTGTCGAGCTTCGAGCTTTATGTCCAGCCCTAGCCAACGCCTTCTATCATTGCCCAAAACCGTAGCGCCCTTGGTTTATTTGGGTTTTATCGTCGCTTTGTCAAAGATTTTAGCACAATACTTGCTCCTTGAACGAGCTTACTAAAAAGAATGTACCCTTCGTGTCGTGGTGGGTAGCACGGCATATCCATCAGAGACGGAAAAGAGTGTGGGGCAGGCGACGATCGGATGCTCGCGCGGGATTGGGCAACAAACATGCAAACACACGCTAGTTACCCAGGTTCGGGGCCCTCTTGGTGGAGGTAACACCCCTACGTCCTGCTGTTCTTGCTTGTATTACTTGATCACAGATTCAGGTTACAAAGGTTGCTCCCGGAGCTGTATTGCGGTGGTGCCGGCTTGAGTTGCCAAGCCGGCTGGAGGTGGAAGAAGGTGATCTACGTATGTCTGTGTGTGTCAATCCGCGCGTCCCTCCGAGAATCCCCGCGCAGGAGGCCCCTGCACGCCTTATATAGGCAGCAGCTAGGGTTTTGGGTTACCGGGAGATTACATGTTTACCCCTATGACATCACTACGGTCTGGAGCCGGCTGGAGCTATCTCATCATTACGTTGTAACGGTAACGCCCGACAGGGGCTGGATGATCCGGGCCTACCAGTACGGACCGGTCGGTGGGTAGAGGCCGGCTGCTCTAGCCGGACGAAGTTGCTGGAGCCGGACGGCGGGATCCGTCTGGGAGTGGCCGACTGGAGTCCTCGGAAGTTTCGGCTTCTTTCGGGTATACGGGGTTTATATCCCCAACACTAGCCCCCGAGGTCGTGGAGTCTTGCCGGCTTGCCGGGTAGACTTCTCGAGCTTCAATGTTTTGTTTGCGTCGCTGTAGTTGAAGTCGTCCAGCTCGAAGTTTGCCGGATAAGGTGATGGTGGCCGAGGCGGCTCGTCCGGCCTGGGGTAGCCGGTCTCCGGTAGTTTTGATGTCTTGGGAATCGTGGGTCGTGATATATGTCAGCCACGTATTGCCGCCTGGTCGTGATGGTTGTGCTCTGCCCGATGTCAGGGGCACGTCGCTTCGGTCTTCGACGGACTGGATCGTCTGCGGCAACTGCCTGTTAGTGGGATCGTCTGCGGATGGTGCGGTCCGCTCGCGCCCCACGTGGCGCGCTGAGCGGTGCGGTTCCGCCTGCCCCGCTTTTAAAGGGGAAAAGAGGGGGAAGGTTCAGAGTCATCGTTCCCCTCTCCCGCTTCGTCTTCTTCGCCGGTTCTTGCTCCTCTCGCTCCTTGCCGATTTTTCCATCTCGCCGTTTCTGCTCCCGCCTCTCCCATCACGGGCAACAGATCTTCCATGGCGGGCACGGGTGCTTGGATGCGCTCCATCATCGATGATGAGTTCCTTCTGAAGCTTCATCAGAATGGGTCCCTGGGGAAGATGGGCGATGTGGAGGCTCGCGCCCCTCCCCCAGGAGAGACCTCGCCGAGGCCCAAACCGGGCGAATTCGTCATGTTCTACACGCATGTGGAGCGGGGATTGGGGCTTCCTGTCAGCTCGTTCTTCAATGAATTCCTACATTTTTATGGGCTGCAGCCTCACCATCTGGGGGCAAACTGCATCACGCAGCTGTCCTGCTTCGTCACGCTGTGCGAAGCGTATTTGGGCGTTTAGCCCAGCATGGAGCTCTTCGGCATGTTCTTCTTTTTGCGGTCCCAGGTGACCGCTGGGCAGCAACGCGACTGCGGCAGCGTCTCCATCAGCGTGAAGGGCACGCCGCTTCCCAAGATCCATCTGCCCGAATCTATCAAGAAGTGGCAGAATACGTACTTTTATGTTCGGAACGCTACTGAGGTTGACCGAGTCGGCCTCCCAGCCTTCACCGACTCGCGTCCGGCGGACAGATCTTGGAGCCGGAAGCCGGCGGTCGATGTGAATCTGCAGGGCACCTTGTTCGCCCGCCTGGAGCAACTGGTAGCGGACGGCTTGACGTCTAGGGACCTGACCCTGGCCTGGGTATCAAGGCGGATGTACCCGCTGCAGGAGCGCTCGCACAAGATGTGCTTCTATTCTGGCATCCGGGACCCCACTCGAGCCTCCATGAATATCCTGAAGCAAGAGAGATTATGCGAGTGGGTTTCCCGTCTCATTACCGACAAGATTGAGGAGGATTGGGACTTCGGGCTCGATCCCTTCACCCGCTCGGATCAAGCTCCTGAGGTTAGCTTTTTCCCTTCTCATTCTGCTTCCAATTCCTTTTCTGGCTGCCGCCTGATCTAGCCGGCTCGTCGCATAGCTTTGCGAGCTCCAGATGGTTGAAGATTTTGAAGTAGTCTTCGAGCCTAATATCCAGGGTCCCCTTTCCGCGGAGCTGACGGCCTTGCTGGAGGAGAGTGCCGCCGAGGAGCAGGCGGGTGGAGGTGCGAACACTGCCGCTGGAGGCGAATCCGGCGGCGATGCCCGTGTCGCCGCGGAAACACGCGGCGATACCACCGAGTCGTCTGGTGGAGGCGCTGATTCCGGCGGCGATGATGGGGGTGATGATGGCGCTGTCCGGACTGCAACGAGCCCGGTCCCTGCCGCCGGCCCCGACTCCGACTCGGCAGCCTACAGGGACGAGGATCTTGAGCACGACGATCCGCCCCCGGTTTCGTCGTCCCGTGGTAAGTCTTCTAAGCCCGGGGTCGCCGGGCAGGCTGACGATGTTGTGTGTGTGGTAGTAGATCTCTCCACTGGCTCTGAACCGGACTCAGAGGGTTCTTCCTCCATGCCAGCCTCCCAGCCGGCACCGTCCTCTCGTAGGACCAAGGCGTTGGAGGCGGTGGCTCGGAAGAAAAGGGATGGCTCTCTTCCTCAGCCGGTCTTGAGGGAGCGGCGGTCAAAATCGACCGCCGATGTTGACGCGAATACAGAGAGGCGGTCGAAGTCCGCCGCCGACGTTGATGCAGACGCCGTGTCCCGCAAGCAGAGGGGCGCATTCACGAGGCAGCGCGTGCTGCCTGCCAAGAAACGGGCTTCTACTCCATCCCGGCCCACCACCGCCGGCTTGACGCCCGCCGGGAAGCCCACAGCGAAAGAGCGGGCGGACGCGATCGTGGCTGAGGCTTGGGCCGAGGTGGACGCCAGGATGGCGGGGGAGACGGGTGTCCCTGCCGGAGGGGCCGGAAATGAGGTGATTGGTCCTGCTTTAGGTGGTGATTTTATTTACGATTCGAATCCGGATGACTTGGAGAGGGAATTTTATGCTCGGACGGCGCAGGCGGTTTTGGCCTTGGGAGCATCTGATGCTGATTTTACTGTGGAGCAGTTGCTGGCCTCGAAGGAGGAGGAGAGGGCGAAGGCGACGAACGTGGAGAAGGCGGAACCCGCCGCCGACAAGGCCCGCGCCCAGGTGGTTAATCTTTCCCCTCCTACTGTTCTTGGTTATGACTCGGGTATCGAGGATGTGGAGAAGGCTATTTACGCGGAGCTGGCGCAGGCGGACTCGATCCGGGCGTCAATGGACGCCCAGGCGGCTACAAAGCGGTCGGTTGGAGACTCTGCCGTCTCGGCAAAGGGCGGCGTGGTATCCTCCGGAGGCGCGAAGCGCCCGTCCGATGACGTGCCCTCCCCTCCGCCAAAGCGCTTGAAGAGGAGGACGGTCAGGGCGCTGGGCTCCTGCGTCGGGTAAACCCTTGTCTTGTGGTAGGGGTCTTCGCAACTTGCACTTGGTGGTGACGCTTTCCTTGCTTCGTAGGGCGCCGCTCCCAATAATGGAGACGGCACCTGTCGTTGTAGCGGAGTCGGCCTCGGTGCCTGTCACCGAGGCCCCTGTGGCGCAGGCGGCTGATCCGCCTTCGGAGGCGGCGACGATGACGATGGAGGTGGATGTGGTCAACCCGGGGTCGGCCAGCGCCGTTCATCCCGCGGCTGACTCCAACCCTCCTGTTTCCGTCGGTGCTGGTGAGGCGTCGGCAGACGCTTTCCAGATAGTCCTTCGGCCCGGCGCCGGCGCCGGGTATCTCGCCTTCCCCACTCCCTCTTTATCCGTATCCGAGACGGCCAAGGATAAGGCCATCGCAGAAGCGACGGCTTCGCTCCCCGGCCCTCGCCAATCAACTTTGGTGTCTTCTCCGCCGTACTCCGGACCGATGCCGGCTCGGCCCGATGCGTCGGGGAAGTTCCCCCTTGCCGAGCTGGTGGAGCGGGTGGCCCAGGAGAATCTGTCCAACATTGCATTGCTTCGCTCCTCGTTAGAGCAAGGCTTTGTCGAGGCGGCCAAGGTGGAGGCATTGCTCAGGCGGGAGCTTGAGGCGGCTAAAGGTTTGTCCTCCTTTTTCCTTCTGCACTCTGTCTTGCCGTTCTGCCTTTTTCTCTTGCATGTCTTGGCTTGACGGTGATTTGATCTCCACAGGTGACGCCACCTCCCGCGCCGGCTTGGAGACGCAGCGGAAGGAGAAGGACGCCGCCCTGACCTTGGCCAAGACGGATCTCCAAACGGCGGAAAAGGTATTAGAAGAGCGCCGCCTCGAGGTCGTCCGGCTGGGCGAGGAGACGGCGAAACTGCGGGAGTCCGACCGTCGGAAACAGAGCGAGGTTGAGTCTCTCCGCGGGGATGCGATCGAGCTGAGGGATCTGCTGAAGGCTTCCGTCGAGAACAGCGACAGGATCGTCCAGGAGGCCAAGGCGCGCGAGCTTGAGCAGGAACAGCTGGTGAGCGGCTTGGTCAAGGAAGTTGAGCGCGTAAACGAGCTGATCCTCGGTAAGTGAGGTCTCCTTTCTCCTTGGTTTCTTGCTTTGGGTCTTCTATTCGGCCTCATTGGTTTGAAATGCAGGCCTCTATCCCGAGGTGGATGCGCAACTCCAAAAAGATGCTGCCTCGGCTCACTCCCGACCGGAATCTTCTGGTGCTGCTGCTGGGTCTGCCCCGACTGCCGCCTCCCGTCTTCTGCGGTTCGTCCAGGAATTCAAGCGGCTAAAGGAAGCGGCTGATGGCGTGCTTGAGAACTTATGGCCGGATTCTTCCTTGCCCACTGCTCTCCCCGACTTATGCGCCCGGCTCGAAGGAGCGCCTGCCGGCATCAATGAGCAAGTGGATATGGCGGCGCGCGGAGGCGCCGACATGGCCCTGGCCGTGGTGAAGTCATGGTATCCGGGCGTGCTGATGAGTAGGCTAATGGACGGCTTCCGCGCCGGGACATCCTTCGTGGACTTGCGCCCAGAAATTGCCGAGGCCTCCGAGCGGATTGCCGAGGCGGTTGACCTGACGAAGCTGGTGCCTGCCGAGCCGTCTTCGATGCCGCAGCCAACTGAAGATACTGGAGCCGGTGAAACCGCTGCTGCTACCGATGCTGCTACTGCCTAATTTACTTGTTTCCCCGGGATGCCGGGTGTAACTGTCATTCCGTACTATTAACTGTCCTGCCACGTTATTCATCTTGCTATGTCGTGCTCTTTTGAAGACTACTTTGTAAGAAATTCGCTATTCTGCTTCTTGCCGTGATCTGTTATCATAAGCGTCGTTTCCTCTGTGGCTGTTGGGCCTTTGTACTGGAATTCGTCTTTGTTTTGGTGATGATAATCACCATGCCCAGCCCCCGAATTTTGGGCCGGCTTGAGCATCTAGCCGGGTCGAAATTTCACGTTTACTGCTTATCGCTTATCTTCTGTCGTCGTTATATCGTGCAGCCCCCGAGTCCGTGACTTGGGGTGATTTAGATATACGTCCGGGTCTGCGGAGCCGGCTTGCCGGCTGCGCAGCCCCCGGGAATTGTTATGCCGGCTGACGGCTTGGCAGCCCCCGAGTCCGTGACTCGGGGTGATTTTTATATGTTCGTCCGGGTCTGGGCAGCCGCCTTGGCGGGTGCGCAGCACCCGGGAATCTTTTTGCCGGCTGACGGCTTCGCAGCCCCCGAGTCCATGACTCGGGGTGTTTTTTATATGTTCGTCCGGGTCTGGGCAGCCGGCTTGCCGGCTGCGCAGCCCCCGGGAATCTTTTGCCGGCTGACGGCTTCGCAGCCCCCGAGTCCATGACTCGGGGTGTTTTTTATATGTTCGTCCGGGTCTGGGCAGCCGGCTTGCCGGCTGCGCAGCCCCCGGGAATCTTTTGCCGGCTGACGGCTTCGCAGCCCCCGAGTCCATGACTCGGGGTGTTTTTTATATGTTCGTTCGGGTCTGGGCAGCCGGCTTGCCGGCTGCGCAGCCCCCGGGTATCTTTTTGCCGGCTGACGACTAGGCAGCCCCCGAGTCCGTGACTCGGGGTGATTTTTGTATGTTCGTCCGGGTCTGGGCAGCCGCCTTGGCGGGTGCGCAGCGCCCGGGAATCTTTTGCCGGCTTGCGGCTTGGCAGCCCCCGAGTCCGTGACTCGGGGTGTTTTTTATATGTTCGTCCGGGTCTTGGCAGCCGGCTTGCCGGCTGCGCAGCCCCCGGGAATCTTTATGCCGGCTTGCGGCTTGGCTTCGCCCCCTTGGCTTCTGTGCGTGGACCCGGTTGCAGTTACTGAAAGGTCCCGTCAACTGAGTTTCGTTGCCACGTGTTGATCATGGGATCGTGGGCGACGGTTGGGTCTCCCACGTTGTCTCCTGTTTCTGCTATAAATCTTGACCGTTTTCTTTCTCCTTCTTCACTCGCGCTTCCTTGCTCCCTTTTCGTCTTCCTCCTATTGTTCCCTCGCAGGTTTGCTATGGTGAAGTCTGAGCCTTTGGATGTTGCAGCTGAGGAGACCATCGCTGCGCCTCCGGCGAAACGTCCGCGCGGTCGTCCCCCTAAGAGTGGCGGTCGTGGGCGGGGAAAGGCGGTTGCTTCCGCTGCCGCCGGTAGCAGCGTTGGCCGCGGCAAGGGCGGCGGCCGTGCTGGCTTGAGGAGCGCGGGTGCCGTCAGTGGCGGCATTAGCATCGGCATTGGTCGTGGCAAGAACCTCCTTGTTCTTCACGACTCATCGAGCGAGGAGGAAGCCGTCCCTGTTCTTCCACCTCCAGGCTTTGACCCGATTCCTAAATATGCTCCCTCTGCCGTCGCCGACAGCGAGGAAGAGAGCGCGGAGTTGTCCTCCGCCTCTTCCGACTCCCTGGAGAATCCGCGGCGCCCGGCCTGGGGTGTGTTCCCTATCGGGGAGTTCCTCTTGATCCTGCACTCGCCAGTTACTGGGCCGGTGCAGAGGCTTCCCGACGCCTTCGCCGACGCACTTCCAGGCGTTGGCCACTTCAAGTTCAAGCTCTTCCGTGAGGGTGCTTCCCAGGGTCCCTGGAATGCAACCGTCCGGTTCACCTCCCAGGTGGAGGGTAATGCTGTTGTCAACAGGGTGGAGTTTGTCAGGGGTTGGGACGAGTTCGCTGACTTCTATGAGCTCGAAGCCGGCTTCATCCTCTGCTTCCGTCTCCGGCGTGACAAGGGCGTCTTCTTCGTGAAGGTGTTCGACGGCACTCTCTGCATCAAGCACTGGGCTGGCAAGAAGATAGGTGGATCCGGGAAGGCGACGGATGCCGCTTAGGGAGCTCTGCCGGTTCGACCTTGTAGTTGCGCGGGGAAGGTCCGCCTGTGGACTTCCCTCTTTTGCTTTGTTGTTTAGCCTTTATCTGTAATGCCTTGCCCTTGTTTAATGCTACTTGCTCTTGTTCCTGTACTTGTTTGCTTGTGCGCAATTTTCATTTCTTGCTCGTCGGGCCTGTGTCCGGCTTGGGCTCTCGAAGCCGGTTGGCGGCGTTTCCGCGCGTGAAATGAAATGACGAAGCGATTAGTTTGCTATTATGATCATGGAGTATACTTTTACTGTGCTTATCTCAATTTCACACTCGCCTGTAGCCTTTCCCGCCACCGTTCGTGTGCACTTCACCGTCTAGCGGGATCATGCACACTACTACAATGCTAGGATCCGGTTTGTTAGGCCAGAGTTTTCTCAGCCGGTAACAACTTCTATTTCTTACGTCTTTCGCATACACTCAGCCTCCAGCTTATTCTCTTGCCGGCCTTAACCGGATTCGAAGAGTTAGCCGTTTAGCGTTGTGTAGTTAATCATCCGTAATCGGAGAAGCGGTTGCCGACTGCCGGCTTGGCCGAGTTTGCAGAAGAACATTATTTCAGCCGGCGATGCTTTCCTTTATGCGTTTTTCACGTTGTTGGCCCCCTTCAGCTTGTTCTCTTGCCGGCCTTAACCGGATTCGAAGAGTTAGCCGTTTAGGGGTTAGTCACGCTACACGGCCGCTAAAAGCAAGCTTGCCGGCTGCCGGAAGAACCGGAAAGAAAATTGCGGAAAAAGTTGCGGAAAACTGCTCATGTGTTCATCACTCTCGTTTCTTTTATTGATAGCATAGGTGATACATACATTGTACTTTCTCAAGTGTAGAATCGACGCAAGAGTGACGCGTTCCATGGCCTTTCCGTTTCATCGCCCTCTTTGTCCATCGTGTCCTTCTTGTGCTCGCGGGCGTCGATGAGGTAGTAAGCATCGTTGATGAGCGCTTTGCTGACGATGAATGGTCCTTCCCACGGTGATGACAACTTGTGCATGTTTTTAGTGTCCTGGATGAGCCGGAGCACGAGGTCGCCTTCGCGAAAGTGGACGTGCTTGATGCGCCGACTGTGATAATTGCGTAGTTGCTGCTGGTACATCGCCGACCTTGATTCGGCAAGCTGGCGTGCTTCCTCGAGCAGGTCCATTCCATCTTCGTAGCTTGCTTAGCTTGCGCTTCCGTGTACAGCACGATCCGGGGTGCGTCGTGCTCGATGTCTGTTGGCATGACGGCCTCAGCCCCATGGACGAGGAAGAAGGGGGTGAAGCCGGTTGAGCGATTCGGCGTCGTCCTTAGGCTCCAGAGGACGGAAGGTAGCTCTTCTTCCCACGCGCCGGCTGCCCGCTCGAGCGGTTCGAGCAGCCGAGGTTTGATGCCGGATAGGATGAGGCCGTTTGCTCGCTCGACTTGCCCGTTCGACTGCGGGTGCGCGACGGAGGCCACGTCGAGCCGGATGCCGGTCCTGCCGCAGAACTTGGCGAATTCTCCCTTGACGAAGTTTGTCCCGTTGTCCGTGATGATGCTGTTGGGGTAGCCGAAGCGGTAGATGATGCTTTTGAAGAACTTGACTGCTGTTGGTCCGTCCAGTTTCTTGATTGGCTTGGCTTCAATCCATTTTGTGAACTTGTCGACCGCTACCAGCAGGTGTGTCATGCCTCCACTGGATCTCCTCAGTGGTCCAACCATGTCGAGCCCCCAGACGGCAAACGGCCAGGTGATAGGAATTGTCTTGAGTGCCGAAGCCGGCGTGTGCTTCTGCGTTGCGAATCGTTGGCAGCCGTTGCAGAGCCGGACCAGTTGGTTCGCGTCTGCCAACGCAGTCGGCCAGTAAAACCCGTGCCTGAACGCCTTAGCCACAATTGCCCTTGAGGATGCGTGATGACCGCATTCGCCTTGGTGGATCTCCCTTAGGATCCTGCTCCCTTCTTCTTGGCTCACGCAGCGCTGTAACATTCCAGACACACTGCGCTTGTATAGCTCGTTGTTGATGATGGTGTAAGCACTTGCCCGACGTTTGATTTGCCTGGCGATGAGCTCGTCTGCCGGGAGCTCGTTGTTGGCGAGGTAGGCGAGGAAGGGTTGGGTCCATGGTGGCGCCGCTTCTATGACGAGGACCTCGACGGACTCCGTCTCGCCTGGAGCCGGCCCAGCCGACTCCGTGTCCGGTGGCATCCGGATGGAATCGGAGCCGGGACACGGCGTGATGGATGGTTTGTAGAGCTTCTCGAGGGCGACGCCGGGTGGGATTTCCTCGCGAAGAGAGCCAATGTTTGCCAGGGTGTCGGCTGCCTCGTTGTTGGAGCGGTGGATGTGGTGGAACTCGCATCCTTCGAAGCATCCCGCGAGCTGCTGGACGAAGAAGCGGTAGGCGGCCATGTTGGGGTCCTTGGCGTCCCAATGACCAGTGGTCTGCTGGACCACCAAGTCGGAGTCGCCGTAGCAGAGGATTCGCTTGATGTTCATAGCCTTGGCGAGCTTGAGGCCGTGTGCGAGAGCTTCATACTCGGCTACGTTGTTGGACGCCGTGAAGTGGATCTGTAGCACGTATTCGAGTCGGCCACCCTTGGGCGAGGTGAGGACGACTCCAGCGCCGAGTCCCCAGTATCTTTTGGAGCCGTCGAAGTGCATGAGCCAATGTTCGCCGGAGTTGGGTGGCGGCGGTATGTGGTCCGTCTCCGTCCAATCGGCAAGAAAGTCTGCCAGCTCCTGCGACTTGATCGCTGTTCTCTTGTCATACTCGACTCCGTGCGCCGTCAGGTTGATCGCCCATTTCGCAACTCTGCCGGTTGCGTCCTTGTTGCCTATGATCTCGGCAAGCGGTGCGTCGCTTATCACTTTGATCGGGTGCTCTTGAAAGTAATGTTTCAGCTTCTTCGTGGCCATGTACACGCCGTATACGAGCTTCTGGTAGTGCGGGTAGTTTTGCTTTGACTGCGAGAGCACCTCGCTGAGGTAGTAGACTGGCCGCTGAACCGGCCGCTGCTTGCCGGGTTCGTCTCGTTCCACCACTAGGACCACGCTGACGACTCGATTGGAGGCGGCGATGTACATGAGCATGGGCTCCTTTGGAGTCGGAGGTGCTAGGACTGGGGTGGTGGCCATCGCCCGCTTGAGTTCCTTGAAGGCGGCGTCGGCCGCGTCGCTCCAGACGAACTTGTCCGTTTTCTTCAGTAAGTGGTAGAGCGGGAGAGCCTTCTCCCCGAGCCGGCTGATGAAACGGCTAAGGGAAGCTAGGCAACCGGCGAACTTCTGAATGTCCTTGACGCTTCTCGGTTGTCGCATGTTGTCGATGGCGGCGATTTTCTCCGGGTTGGCCTCGATCCCTCGTGCCGATACAAGGTAGCCGAGTAGCTGTCCGGCTGGAACGCCGAACACGCATTTCTCCGGGTTGAGCTTCATCTGGAAGCGGCGGAGGTTGTCGAAGGTTTCCTTGAGGTCGAGGAGGAGGGTATGCTTCTCCTTGGTCTTGATGACGACGTCGTCGACGTAAGCGTGCGCGTTGCGACCGATTTGGTCGTGCAAGCATTTCTGCATGCAGCGCTGGTATGTTGCTCCCGCGTTCTTCAAGCCGAACGGCATGGTGGTGTAGCAATACGGGCCGTATGGGGTGATGAAGGCGGTCTTGAGCTGGTCGTCCGGATTCAACGGAATTTGGTGGTAGCCGGAGTAGGCGTCGAGGAGGGAGAGGAGGTCGCAGCCGGCCGTGGAGTCGATCACTTGGTCAATGCGCGGCAATGCGAAGGGGTCTTTAGGGCAAGCCTTGTTGAGGTGGGTGTAGTCGATACACATCCGCCATTTCTTGTTCTTCTTTTCCACCATCACCGGATTGGCTAGCCACTCCGTGTGTTGCACTTCTCCTATAAGCTGTCTTCTTCCTTCCGCGAAACGTCGCAGGGACTGTTTTACCGGCTTGGCGTCTGGCCGGACGTGAAGAGAGTGCTCGGCGAGTTCCCTCGGCACACCAGGCATGTCCTTGGGGGACCACGCGAAGATGTCCCGGTTCTCACGGAGGAACTCGACGAGCGCGCTTTCCTATTTGGGGTCCAGGCTCGCCCCGACGGAGACGAACTTGGACTTGTCGTTGTCGTCGAAGTAGATCTTCTTTGTGTCCCGGGCCGCCTGGAAGTTCGACTCGCCAGCCGGCTTGGCCGACTCCGGGATCTCCAGCTTTTCCTCGCTAGCCTTGCGCTTGAATTGCTTCATCTCCTCGTTGCAGACCATGGTCTCGGCCACCTTTGCGCTGTCGGAGGCGCATGCGATGGAGCGTTTATAGTCTCCGGCGACGGTGATGATCCCGCGTGGGCCTGGTAGCTTCATCTTGAGGTAAGCGTAGTGGGGTACCGCCATGAACTTGGCGAGCGCCGGCCGCCCGAGGATGGCGTGGTAGGCGCTGGAGTGGTTGACCACCTCGAAGGAGATGGTCTCACGGCGGTGGTTGCTCTTGGTGCCGAATAAGACGTCCAGCCGAATGAGGCCCATGGACGAACCGGCTCGCCCCGGCACGATGCCGTGGAAGACCGTCCGGCTCGGCGTCAAGCTGGACTCGGAGACGCCCAGCTTCTCCAGCGTGTCACGGTAGAGGATGTTGATGCTGCTGCCCCCGTCGATGAGGACGCGTGAGAAGGTGCAAGCGCGTTTGGTGGAGATGATCATGGGCTCCAAGACTAGAGCATAGCCGCCTGGGTTGGGCATCAGTTCCGGGTGGTCGCGGCGGTCCCACGTGATCGGCTCCTGCGACCAGTTGAGGTACTGGGGAACAGGTGGAACCACCGCGTTCACTTCCTTGAACCGTTCGCGCCGGCTTCGTTTGTCGTCGCGCTCGCTGACGAATACGATGTAGGCGGCGTCCGGATTCTGGTAGCCGTCTGGTCCTCTCGGAGGCGGGGCCGGAAGGCGTTCCCTTTCTTCTTCGCGTTGGCGGTCATCGCGATCCCTGTCTTCGCGTCGTCTGTCGTCGCGTCCTCGATCGTCCCGTCCGGCTTCATCCCGAGGCGGAGGCGGGTTTCGCCGCTCGTACGGTGGCGGCCTTGGGCGTCCAAGGGTGCATTGCCTGACGGTGTGGTTTGCTGGCCGGTCGCCATGGTTCCGGCACGGTTGATCGAGCATGTAGTCGTAGTTGTTCCTTGCCCTTGTCCGGCGCATGTCACCGCTTGTCCTCATTCGGCGGTTATCGAAGCCTCCTGCCGTCCTTCCTTCGGTCGTAGCGACGACCTTGGACTCGACGCGGTCGTCTGCGGATTTGCGTTTGCCGGCCGCGTCTGAATCACGCCGGGTCGATTTTCCTCCTTCTTGGTTTTCCGTCCGGCTGCGGCGTACAGCCGGCTCCGTCGTGATGATTCTTCCGGCTTCGTCGAGTCGGATCGGGTTGGTCATGCCCGCGTCGGCGGTGGCGTACTCGTCGGCGATTGCCATGAGTTCCGCCATGGTCTTCGGGCTCTTCCTCAAGAGCCGGTGCTTGAGCAGCGTCTGATCTCGGCACCCTTGGATGAAGTACTGGACGGCCTGGAGTTCGAGTACTCCTTCGCAGGAGTTGCGAAGGCTTGTCCACCGGGTGAGGTAGGCTCGGTCCGACTCGCCGTCCTTCTGCTTGCACAGCGCGAGCAGCTGTGCGTTGCCAGGGCGCAGGTAGGTGCCGGTGAAATTGCGGTTGAACACTTCCTCGAAGTCCAGCCAGCTGTTGACGCTCTCCTTCGGAAGGCTGTTGAGCCAAGTCCGTGCCGATCCCTGAAGCATGAGCGGCACGTAGCGCACGGCTACCCGCTTGTTGCCGCCTGCGATGTTGACCGCCGTGACGTAGTCGGCGAGCCAATCTTCCGGCTTCGCGGTGCCGTTGTACTTGGGTGTGTCCCTGGGGAGAGTGAATCCCTTGGGGAATCGCTCGCTCCGGATGCGGGGTCCGAAACAGCGATGGGCAGCGATGTCTTCTTCCTCGATGATGCTTGACAGCTTGAGCACGTCGATGCGGTGGCGTGCGTCGTCGCTGGTTTCGGGTCCCAGCGGCCCCAGGCGTTCGTCGATGGTGACCTTGTGACCGACTCGCTCCTTGACGTTCCGTCCGGCTCGAGGCTCGTTCCGGTTGCCGTCTTCGCGTCGTCCAGCCGGATCGCGGCCGTAATCACGAGGATGCGAGCTCGCGCTCCCCTCGCGATGAACTCGTGTTTGCTTGTCTTTCGCCCTTCCGCGGCTCGTGGATGACGCCTCTGCACCTTGCTTGGACTTGCCGGCTGCATCGTAGCCTGGAGGCGGCTCATGATGCCCCTTGCTCGCCGTTGCCTCCGTTTCTCGCTGCTGCCGGTTGGCCGTGTTGATGAGTTGTCGAACCCGGCGCATTTGTTGATGTAGTTCTTCGCCTTGGAGATAGGGCAGCTCGGCGGCCGCTGCTTCCGCCGCCCTCATGTTTTGCGTAGGACAGCTGTACTCGGGGAAGCTGAGGTCGGTGAGGTCATGCGCCTGGCCGGCACGGTTCATGGCGCCACCCAGATCTCCTCCTTTGCGCCTAACTTCATTCAGCTTCTCCGCGTTGCGGTCCGCCTGCTCGATGCCGTGTGCAGAATTGTACTCGCGAATTGTGGCGCTGAGCCGGCGTTGTGTCGACGCGAGGTTTAGCGCCTTGTCGTAGATCTGCTGCCGCATCCTCTCGAGTTCAGCCGCCGCCTTGACTGGATCAGCACTCGGCGCGATGGGGGTGCTCAGCAGCTCGAAGTCGGCCTCCAGGTTGCGCTGGTAGCGCGAAGGTTCGCCAGCTTCATGAACGGTAGTGGTGACGGGGCCTCCTGCCGCCGCGTGCTCGACCATGTGCACCTCGGCGTAGACGTTGAGCTTGGTGACGTCACGGTCTGCGTCGCCGGAGTTGAGGTAGCCGGAGGCGGAGTCGTCGCTGCAGGCGCTGGCGTCGAAGATCGAAGGAGCCAAGCTCGAGTAGACCACCTCCGGGTACTACAGAGCGGCGACGGCGATGTAGACGTGGAAATCGCCAAGGGTGACGACCGCTCCTCCGCTGGCGACGTCCACGTCGGCGAAGCTGTTAGTGTTGTCGAGGACGCAGCCGACGGAGCCGATGGAGAGCACGAGGCCGGAGACGATCCGCCGACCATCCACAGTCCGGGATCCCGCGCAGAACATGACTCCGTTCGTCGCGAGCCCCACGGTGGGCGCCAAATGTCGTGGTGGGTAGCACGGCATATCCATCAGAGACGGAAAAGAGTGTGGGGCAGGCGACGATCGGATGCTCGCGCGGGATTGGGCAACAAACATGCAAACACACGCTAGTTACCCAGGTTCGGGGCCCTCCTGGTGGAGGTAACACCCCTACGTCCTGCTGTTCTTGCTTGTATTACTTGATCACAGATTCAGATTACAAAGGTTGCTCCTGGAGCTGTATTGCGGTGGTGCCGGCTTGAGTTGTCAAGCCGGATGGAGGTGGAAGATGGTGATCTACGTATTTCTGTGTGTCCTCGTCCGAGCGCCCCCGCGCAGGAGGCCCCTGCACGCCTTATATAGGCAGCGGCTAGGGTTTTGGGTTACAGGGAGATTACATGTTTACCCCTATGACATCACTACGATCTGGAGCCGGCTGGAGCTATCTCATCATTACATTGTAGCAGTAACGCCCGACAGGGGCTGGATGATCCGGGCCTACCAGTACGGTCCGGTCGGTGGGTAGAGGTCGGCTGCTCTAGCCGGACGAAGTTGCTGGAGCCGGTCGGCGGGATCCGCCTGGAAGCGGCCAACTGGAGCCCTTGGAAGTTTTGGCTTCTCTCGGGTATACGGGGTTTATATCCCCAACACCTGGTATACATACACACTCACAAACCAATGTGCAAAGCCTGCAAGTGGCTCCTTTTGTCAGATATTTGCCGTGTGTTGGGCTTTGCCAAAGGTTACACAGTTTGGGCTTCGTCTACCGTGACCGGGGGAGGGTGGACATGTTTCCTCCGTCTTCGAGGTGTCTCTTCATTTTCCGTGTGTACTTCTGACATTTCTCGTGTGTCCTACTTTGTCATGCATCTTTTCTTTATTTTGGCGTGGCTTTTGGTCCTCACTAGGCAAAGACAACCTTTGTCGCGTGCCCCGGCATTTCGCTCTCTGCAAAGCCGCAGACACACAAAACCACGATTTACTGTAATATGTTTTTGTTGGAAAAATGTATTTTGCCCTCAATAAGCAGAGATTGCGCATCGTTGTTTTCTACTCCCTCATTTGCGATTGTAATAAGTCCCCTGAGATTTTCCGGCTATGTAAGGGTTCTCTCTTTAATTCTCTAATTTTTTGTGTCACTTTCCCCTTTTCTCTGTTATGTTAACTGACTGGCATCTATAATTTCCCGAAATTCTAAGCGCCCAAATATGTTGGCAATCTATATGCATGTATTTTCCCCTTCACATCCATTGGTTTAAAAGGGAGATAGATGAAAACAATTTGATGATGTGGTGTTTTGGCTCCTAAATTATTGAAAACAACTGCTTTGTTCCGGTCAAATTGGCCAAATGGCCTTACAATCCCAAACACTAAAGTTTTCCAATTGGTCTTTAGTTTAATATTTATATTTCAATTCTTACACCTTGTTAAGAGCACTCCTAGGCCGGCAGTAGTTACCCATGTCTGTTCTCTAGCCTCTAGATTGAAACCACAGACCAACATAAATCTTTACAACACACTTTGTTCTCATTCTTGTAACTTCTCAGGAGGTCATACATCCCAATATTGCTCTCAATCAAACACATTTAACATATTATTTTTAGGATATAAGTTTTCAACAAAGAAGCTGCATCTTATTGGCAGTATCAACCCACTTTAGCACTCATCAATCTTGGGGTATTACACCTTCTCTATTGGACCATTGTCTTTAGTTCTTAAAGAATCATCATATCTTTAGTTCAAAATAAAAACTAGAAGGTTAAAAATGTTACATATGCTGTAACTTTCTACAAGTGCCATTTCAAGTCACTCCATCAATCGATCACCATGTTAATTACCACAGTACAAATATATCGATACGGTGTATGTTGTGATTAATTGAAACTCCTAACATTTTTTTGTTTTTTTGTTTTTGAAACCCCTAACATTTTACAAATATGGATGGGTAACTGGTACACCAGGATTGCGTTGAGAGAAACATCTGTGTGCATCCTAAGAGCATCTCCAGTCGGGGCACCAATAGGGCCGCCAATAGCCTTATTGGGCGTGCCGGACGAAAAATGGCGCCCAGTCGGGGAGCCAATAGCCCGGCTTCGTCCAGCGAGGCCCAATATCTCGTCCGACACACCCAGCCCACGCCCTCCGTGGAGGGAGCCGCTTGGGCGCGCCGGACGAAACGAGGACGACGCCCCGTCGAATCCCAAAGGCGCGGGCCAGCCCTGTCATTGGGACAAAACCGTTTTGGATACAAATTTGAGATACAATTTTTTAGTTCGATTGCAAATGTGAATACAAATTCGGATACATATTTTCTTAATAATAAACCATAAAACATAATTTAACCATAAATCTAATTTCACCCTAAACCCTAAAACCTAAACCCTAAACCCTGATGCATATATCCATGGCCGCCCAGGTCCACGGCAAGCTTACCGGCCGTGCATACCATGGAGTGAGGGCCAGAACTAAAACTCCAAGCTTTCAGTCGAGCTGCTCATCACAATTGCTCAAATGCACTGTTCGAGTTGCATATCTAGTCAAGGAGGCTGCAAATCCCCAGCTACGTCGATATCAATGATCATCGTAGACCGTGGAGAAACCACTGCTTGACTATAATTCTTGAAAGCTCTCGTTTTAGCCCGGATCGATATCAATGACCGTCGCAGGAAGGAGGAGGCGCCTCTGCCTCCTCATCAGACACCTCGGGCGGCCCGGGGTCGTCACCGGCGGGGCGGCGGCTGTGGAGGCATTCCTGGTGCTCGTACTCCACAAGGATGTCCCAATATGCCGTCGTCGCGTTGAACAGAGACAGGTGGGTCCTCTCCTCCTCCGTCGCGCCGTCCACCTCGGACTGCCATAGCGCGGTGATGTAGTCCAACCTGGCCTGCCCAGCGAGGCGAGGCGCAACTGGGACGTTGTCCAAGTTGGTCTGCGACCCGTCCGACAGGCATCGGCCAGCCGGCACGGGAGGTAGTTCTCCAGGTGGTGCTACGCCTCGGCGACCGTCATCAGACGCAGAGGAGGTGGTGACGGTGCTACAGCCCGCTCCGCAATCCGGAGCCCCTGGACGCGGCGTGCCTCATTGCGGCGTCGGCAGCCGTCGAGGCGACGGCGTCGCTCGCCTTCCTCCTCCGTCGGTCGGGCACCGCGGCCACGGCGGTTCATGCTTCCTTTGTGATGAGTGAAGGAGAGAGTGTTCGGTGGTGGTTTGGATAGACGAGAGGGCCAGGGGTGGCCTTTTAAAGCCGGCCGATGGCGCCGCGTGGTCATTACGTCCGACGCTTGGAACGCCACCGGCATGCATGGCGCTGTGTGGTCATCACTGCGCCGCTGCATCGATGCGTCGCCTGCATCGATGCATCGCTGCTACGAGGCGGCGCTTCACATTTATGCGTTGCATCAATGCACCGCCTGCATCGATGTGTCACTGCACCGCCTGCGTCGATGCGATGTATCGCTGCCCCGCCTTTGGGTCGATGACATGCGGACTCCATGGACTAAATATATGCATACCATTTATTTTGAAAAAAAAAAAGGTTCAGTCCCCGTCGGCTATTGACGTCGTGACGGCACCAATACACACACTTTTGTCCGTACGTTGCCAATACAGCTCCGGCGCTCATGCGGACGCTGTATTGGCGGCCTGGAGATGCTCTAATGGAGCAAGATATCAAATAAAAAAAATCTCGGCCAAACGTATCTACAATGCTGGGATGAGATCATGAGAGAGCATATTCCGTTCACCACATGCAGGAGCCCCTCCGGATCCTTCCTTCTCCGGACACGGCTGAAGCCACTTCGCGTGTTCTGCCCGCGCGAGGCACACGGTGCGACGCAAGGAAACCTCCCCGGACGGACGGCGCCGAACCCGAATCCGCATATGCGACGGCATCTCGTCAAATCAAACCGGAGCCCAAAAGTCCAAAAGCAAAACCGATTCGTCGCGCGGCTGCCGGAATTAAGAGAGGACCATATTCTTCTCCAATCTGAGTTTTGCTCAAGTCTCGAATAAACTCAAAGACATATTCAAAGAAATTCTGACCGTCTGTCGGGACGTAAAGGCGGCTGATCAAAGATGGATCCCCAAGCAATTCCGAGTCCTACCTTTATTCTCAGGCATCTCGTAATATTCCCTCGGCATCTTCCCGACTTCCCGGGCAGTATATAGCCCCGCCACCGTGTCCAGATTTCCAAACCAGCAAGTCGAGCCACGCTGCCACACACAATCGCACACAGTACTCGCCACCGCAAGAAACAACGATCATCGAGATGGCCGGCGTCGTGGTGGTCTTCGACTTCGACAAGACGATCATCGACGTCGACAGCGACAACTGGGTCGTCGACAACCTCGGCGCCGCCGAGCTCTTCGACCGCCTCCTCCCCACCATGCCGTGGAACACCCTCATCGACACCGTCATGGGGGAGCTGCACGCGCGGGGCAAGACCCTCCGCGACGTCGCCGACGTGCTCGCGGCCGCGCCCATCGACCCGCACGTCGTCAACGCCATCAAGGCCGCCTACGGCCTCGGCTGCGACCTCCGGGTCCTCAGCGACGCCAACCGCTTCTTCATCGAGACCGTCCTCGACCACCACGGCCTCCGGGGCTACTTCTCCGAGATCAACACCAACCCGAGCCGCGTCGACGCCGACGGCCGCCTCCGCATCGCGCCTTACCACGACTTCCACGCCGGCCCGCACGGCTGCGGCCTCGGCACCTGTCCGCCCAACATGTGCAAGGGCCAGGTGCTCGACCGCATCATCCGCGACTCCGCTGACGGCGGCGGAAGGAAGCGCTTCATCTACCTCGGCGACGGCCGCGGCGACTACTGCCCGTCGCTGCGCCTGGCGAGGGAGGACTTCATGATGCCGCGCAAGGGGTTCCCCGTCTGGGACCTCATCTGCGAGAATCCTGGCCTGCTGCAGGCGGAGGTGCATCCCTGGAGCGACGGCAAGGACATGGAGGAGACGCTGCTGCGGCTCGTCGGGAGGGTGCTCGTCGAGGAAAGCAAGTTGCTGCCGCCGTTCGACTGCAAGCTCGAGTCCATGCCGGTGGTCGCCGTCCAGGACGGCATGCCAATAATGCCGCTCGGCGTCAAGAACTGATCCCCTGCATTGTGATTTGGGCGTCGGAGGGAACTAATCAAGGGCTTGCAGTATTAACTAGTACTATTGTTGACTAATTTTGCGTGTGGCATGTGTGTCCTTACTCGTTATTGAGCCTTGCTAGCAATGATGCAAAGGCTCTGTATCACATCGATTGTCAAAATGAATACATGAGTTGATGTGACTTGAGTCAATTTCAACAGATCGATATTGTCTCAAACATGCTGCCTTGCTACTAGTAGGTATACGCAAATGTGTTTCTAGTTTTGGAACGGAGTCTTTGCTCATGAATACTAATATATTACAGTCAGCTAAGCTAACAACACCCGGTATACATAAACATACACACTCTGGCGAGCGACGCAACCAAACTTAATTTGGTACCATCACTGGTTCTAGCAAACATATGCGACATCCAGTTTTGGTTACAATATACATGTACCTTCTTGAGAGCGATCTATTCGCTTCCATTCACCAATTTATGTCCCTTATTAATAGTCAGGATGCCATTAAACATTGAACGAGCCATAATTTCTTGGGAGGGGAAACAAGTTGGAACAAAATGCTGGCTTGTCATGTTGGAGGAGAACTGGCGTGTTGATTCTATCTGCAATAGTTTGACTCACAGTAGACTTGTATATTTATACACACGTGTGCTAGAAACTAAAAGATGTTCTCTATTGTCCCAGAACTGTGAATCTCACAGCCTGTTATAAATTGTTTTGTACCAAGTACTGGTATGTCTGCATGCCTTGTCAATCTATATAGATACCTAATAATAAAAGTATTAAGTCTTCCGTGGTTTGGTCCGTCATTAAAAATATCCCTAAAGTTGAGTGAAATTACCCCCACTGCCATCCATAAGTTGCATACCGTTTCGTTCGTGTGGCCACCCGCACGGAAGAAAAAAGGACAAAGAAAACGCTAGAGGCGAGCCACGACCGTTCCGCCCCGTCGCCGCCGTCGGCATGTGGCCGCTCTGCCCCTTCCCCTGACTGACAGCCGCCGGGAGAGGCAGCTGGCTGCTTGATTCCCCACCCAGCCCAGTGAGTTGGGGCGGTCGAGCTAGGGTGAAAGAGCATGGTTGCCCCCATATGTTGTTTTGGTAATTAATGACAATCTCTATGGACTAATGTGTGCTTTGAGTTATATTTGTAGTGTTGGTCCATAAGGAATGCTTGGACTCCATATGTTGCAGTCAAGGCTAAAAGAAGACGATTATATGTTGATCAAGACTAAGTGCAAGTTGATCAACATACAAGAGAAGCGCATGTGAAGGTATGCGAAGAAGAAGATTATATGTTGATCAAGGCTAAGTGCAAATTGATCAACATACAAGATAAGCGCATGTGAAGGTATGCGAAGAAGAAGATTATATGTTGATCAAGGCTAAGTGCAAATTGATCAACATACAAGATAAGGGCATGTGAAGATATGCGAAAGAGTGCCTCTCCCATCTTGGTGTATGGGGGAGCAATATGCGAGGTTTCACCGAGCGGAGCGTAATCAAGAAAGGTGATCCACTTGAGAGGAGATCAAGATCGTCATCATCTAGCTCAAGTGGAATGCGCAAGGTAAAGAAAGGTGATCCACTTGAGAGAAGATCATGATCGTCATCATCTAGCTCAAGTGGAATGCGCAAGGCAAAGGTATGATCTTGATAGGGTTTCTATTTTACCGGTCTCGCGGTGTAGTTAGGAGACCGGGTTTTTAGAATAGGTAACCGTACTATCAAGAGGGGCTCTCAAGTGAGCTTTAGCGTATCGGTCGTAGAGAGCTCAAACCTTTGCATCCTTGCATTCTTGCAATCATCTTTATTGGTTCTTATTTGGCTCTTATCGTGGTGTGGTATTGGTGCTTGTCGTGCTTGTCATGACAAGACCAAGGTCACCGGAAACGGTTTTCATGTGTCTCCTCTTAAGTTTTCGGTGTCGGAGATTTTGCCGGTCCATCTATGCGGAAGGGTTCACTCTTCCATTTATTAGCAAAATCTCCCTTGCTTGGTTTCAATATTTTCACTTGTTATTGGGTAGCATTTGTCTTCATCTTTCCAACAAAGTTGGTTTTATGACATTCGGACTTCATTTGTAAAAGATATGGTTTTCCGGTTGTCAATAGAAAGGTTTTACCTTTCATCATTTGGTTTTACCATATCTTGTTGAACAATGATGTTTCTCTGCATAATCTTGTAGTGCTCGTTGTGACGATTCCAACGAGTCCACGATTATCAAAAACGGAGTTCGTATGTGGAAAATATTGCGGTTTTACCGACGAACCTTTTCTAGACAGAATAAAGAAAAGAAACAAAAAAAAAGAAAAAAGGAGGGAGCCTGCCGGCCATCAGCCCGGCATGGCCGGCTCCATGGCTGGGCTCTCTCGGGTTGGGCCCCGGCCATCATGGCCGGCTCCATGGATGGCCAGCCCGGCCACTCCCCCAGCCATCACCTGGCCTGGCCGGCTCCATGGCTGGGCTCTCTCGGGTTGGGCCCCGGCCATCATGGCCGGCTCCATGGCCGGCCAGCCCGGCCACTCCCCCGGCCATCACCCGGCCTGGCCGGCTCCTCTCGGCTGGCTGGTGGCCATTCGCTGCTTTGCCTCCAACGGCTCCTTTTGGAGCTACTACTTAAGGGGTTTCTTCCCCAAAGGTTTTTAGGGTTCCTAGACACCATTTTGAGCAAGTTTCTTTCCCACCATTGTTGATCTCTTGAACTTGCCTTTCTCTCAATCCCTCAAATAGTTCTTGCTAGTTTTTGAGGGAAAAGAGAGGAGGTCTAGATCCACGTTTCCACCGATCGGTTTCTCCTCTAAGTGAGGGGAACACCTTGGATCTAGATCTTTGGAGTTTCTTGGTGTTTCTCCTTGTTCCTCCTCTCAAATCCCTCCCAAGCATTAGTTGCTTTGGTTGGATTCGGGTTGGAAGAACTTGACCACTTAGTGTGTTCTTGCCATTGCATTAGTTGCATCGGTTTGAGTTCTCCACGGTGATTCGTGAAAAGTGAAGTTGAGAAGCTTGTTACTCTTGGGTACTTTGGTGCCCTAGAGCTTGTTCCTCTAGGGCACGTTGGTACCCTAGACGGTTGTTGATTTCTCGGAGTCTTGGTGGCTCACGGGATTTGTTGGGAGCCTCCAATTATGGAGTGTGGCTCAACCTTGTTTGCTTCGGAGCTTTGGTAGCTACGAAGACATTGCCGGGAGCCACCAATTGAGTTGTGGTGTGTGCCTCGGCCTTGTGCATCGAGTCTTGGTGGCTCGGTGCATTTGGTGAAGACCCTCCAACTTGTGGAGTGAGCTTCATCCTTGTAAAGGTTCTAGTTGTCAACCTCAACGGCAACATAGTGACAAGTGCCTCGCCACATTGGTGGTAAGACACAACGGAGATACGGTGTGCCATATCAAGGCTACTCGGTGTTTTCACATTGGTGAACACCGCGCCGCTCCAACGGAGACTAGCTTCCATTGGGAAGTGAACTTCGGGATAAATCATCGTCTCCAAGTGCCTCGGTATTTCTATTCCGAGCTTCTTACTTATGCTATTTACTTTGTGATAGACATCGAGCTTAAAGTCATATATCTTGCTATCACCTAGTTGATTATATTGCTTAGCATAAGTGTTGGTGCACATAGGTTAACCTAGCTAGTGTAGGTTTTGGCGTGATAAATTAAACGTTAGTTTTATTCCGCATTTATTCAAGCCTTAACCGTAATAATTTTAAATCGCCTATTCACCGCCTATTCCCCCCCCCCCTCTAGGCGACATCCGTGTCCTTTCAATTGGTATCAGAGCGGGTTCTCTCTTTATAGGGCTTCACGGCCTAGAGAGTAAAGATGTCGTCTAGTGGTTTAGTGCACAATGCCTCTTTAATATTCGATGGCACTAATTATAATGATTGGAGAAATCGCATGCTAAATTATTTTAGGGACATTGATCCATCTATAGAGCAAATCTTAGATATGGGTTTTCCTCCTCCAAAGGATCCGAAAAGATTATCTTTGGAGGATGAGGAAAATTCTTATCTAGATGCTCAAGCTTCTAAAGTTGTTTTCATGTCTTTAAGAAATGCAGTTGCCTTGTCGATCTCTCCTTATCGGAGTGCTCACAAGCTATGGACCAAGCTTCAAGACAATTATGGTGTGTCCATTGATAGTGAAAATGATTGTTCTCCCTCCATCTCCGGGCGTAATGGGTTCTCAACTTCCTCTACCTCACCTACATGTGGCAAGCCACAAAACAATGCAATGGTGAGTAGGGATAAATTTCGCAATGATGATAGTGAGCTTCCTTTAGATGATATTTCATCTCTATCTTATTGCAATGATTTATCTTTGGACTTAAACACATCTAGAACTATAAATGTTTCACATGCTTGTGTTGATAGTCCTTGCATATCTTCTAAATCGTCAAGTAGTGATGACCATGACAATAATGATGATAATGAAGAAGATGATGCTTACTTTAATAAGAAAGGTCTAATGGTTCTTAATGCTCTTTCAACGAATGAAAATGCTTGTGAGAACCTACATGAAATCATGAGCACCCTTATTGAGCGAGGGCTTACTATTGAAAATTTGGAAGCTCGTGAAAAAGAAAGCCTTAGCCGCGAACGTGAGTATGCAAACACGATTGCGGATCTTGAGGAAGCTCTTGAAAAAGAACAAACCACCAAGAAATCTCTTGAGGAGACATTTACTCTAGAGCTATCTAAAGTAAATAAAACCCATGATAGAGCTCTCAAGGTGGCTAATGATTTTAAAATAAAAAATGATGAGCTTGTTGTTGAAATTGTTAGACTACTTGAGGTTAATAAGAAATTTAAAGAGGATGTCAAGTCCTTGGAAGATTCTCTTGCACATCTCACTAAGTCCCATGATCAACTCCAAGCTCAATTACTAAAAGAGCTTCCTACTTGTTCTCCCATTGCTATTAATGTTGATGCTTGTGCTACTAACTCTATTTCTTGTGAAGCATCCATTTTAAAGGAGAATGTTGAGCTAAGGGCTCAACTTAAATTGCTAACTAGCAATTATGAGATATTGGAAGAAAGCCATGTGAAGCTCTCGAGCTCTCATGAAGTTCTTCTAGTATCTCATGATAAGCTAAAGTTAGCTCATGAGGCTATCACTACCAAGGTAATATCTAGTGAGCCCCATGTGGACAATGGCACAACTTCTACTAAAAATGCTATAACTCCATGTGCTAGTCCTTGTAATTCTTCATCTCACACTAGTGCCAAATCATATGTTGAATTACATTTTGTGCCTAGTTTCTCTAACAATGAAGCTTCAACTTCCACTAGTACTTGTGTAGCTACTAACCTTGTAGGGAAGACTAAAGAGCACAAGGCACAAGCCACTTCTTTGAAGAAAGATGTGGAGAAACGTCATAAAGGGAAGGCCACACTTGACAACATGTTGAGTGTGCAAAAATCCCCCAATGACAAGAGTGGACTTGGATTCAACTCCAATATCAAGAACAAGTCCAAGAGTAGCAATAAGAAGGGCCAAGAACAAGTCAATCACTCGGCCAAGATTGTTTTCTTCAAGTGCAAAGTTGAAGGGCATCATGTTAGGGATTTCCCAATGAAGAAGAAGCCTCTTAGTGAGAAGCAATTAGGGAAGCGGCCTTTTGTTCAATCTCATGCTCAACCTCGGGTTGAACAAAGGCCACCTCCTACGAAGACTCAAGTCATTGCTCCCCAAGTTGAGGAGCCTATTAAGAAGAAAGAAAAGAGTCGATATTGCTACTTATGCCGTGAGAAGGGCCACTTGGCTTCTTCATGCACAAACGGTACTCTATCCAACCCCATAATTATTGATGATGTTTATTCTCTTAGGAAGGATAGGGTTGGCAATGTGTTTGCCAAATATGTGGGAACTCAAAGTGGTGTCAAGAAAATAACCATTTGGGTTGCCAAGCCTATTGTGACTAACCTCTTAGGACCCAACTTGGTTGGGGACCAACAAGCTCAAACTTGATCAATAGGTTGTGATGGAGGACATTGGAGACTTGGCTATCCTTGAAGAATTAAGGGATCTTCTTGATTATTATTTCCACAAGCCAAGTCATTTGGATTATATTGTCATATCTCATATCCAATGCTCCTTCTTGCGGTAACTTATATTTAAATTATATATATACATTGAAAGTTGCTTGCTCCCTAGCATGTGTTAGTTTTGTTCCTAGCATGTGCTTGTATATGTTGTGCTTATTACTTACCTTGAGCAATCAAGTTTGTGTATGTTAATGTGCGCTCCATATATGTGTAAACTTTGTGTTGAGTCCTTATTGGATCTTGTGTTGATTTCAATGGGCTCTTTTGAGAAATTAATGGACTATCCCATTTTGGGGAAGTGATATGCTTTGTGCACTTCACTAACCTAAAAATGTGTGTATATGAGTAACACCACCTAGTATTGATATATCAAGATTATCTAGTAACTATGTGGTGTGTCATGCTCATGAGAAATTCAAATTCTATAATGTCTATTAATTATCTCTATTTGATTTTATTTGCCTCTTGTTAAGAAGAAATGAATTATCACATTGTGGGGGAGCAATACGCTATGTGCATATTACAATCCCATAAAATGTGAACATTTGAGGTTTTGCCACCTAGATGTGATATTGTAAATTATCTTATTTCTATGTGGCATATTAGCTCGAACAAAGTCCAAATTTGCTTTTTAGCTAACCTTTGGCTCTTGTTTGTGTGAGTTTGCTTGGTATGGTTTCTCTCTAATATGCATTCCTATATATTATTTGAGAAACCATTTGTTCCATATTATTCTAACCATGGCCTTGCTGGTTGGTTTGAATAGTTGGAACTATCAACAAACCTTATTTAAATATGGTATGTTATTTCTTATCTCTTGCCATATGTTTTATCTTGTGAGGATATTCTTGGATACCCCTACCACCGGGAAAATAATTTCAAATGGTCATTGTCCTTGGACAATCCATATTTATATTTGTGATAGAATACTTTTGATTATCCTTACATTGGCATTGGCTTTTATTTGCCCCATCTCTCGCCAAAATATTTATCTTGACTTCCATTGCCTTCCTTGCCTCTTGCATGGATCCTAATTTTCAAATTGGTAGTGTTTAGTGTTGTAAATAAAATATGAAGAGTAATGATCCCTTGTGCTTGCATTTTGTATTCAAATGCAAATATCAAAATAATGCATGAATCTTGGGGGAGCATTCCTTTTTATTTAGAACACTATCCTATCTATCAATATTCGATCCTTTCAATTGGCATTTGATTTCTATCGTAGGTGTTTATGGAAGAAAAATCTTTTTCTCTTGATGCTTTGTGCCATCATGAAAAATGTAGAGGATGTTTGGTTTACTTGGTGTAACCTTGCTCTCTCTTGGGAGTCTTGCTTTCTCATTTCTTGTTTTTATATTTATCCTATAGAATGAGAAAACCCCTTTGAGCATGTCCCTTTCTTTCATCTTATATGCTCATTGGCCTTGCCTAGGTACCATCAATTGGTATTAGTTGGAATTTAATATCTCCTACATAGATATTTGTTTCAATTAATATTTATTGTGGGAATTTTGATACCTTATTACTCTATTCTACTTTACTTGATTCCGGTCAAGCATTATCCTCTTATTAGTATCTTTTCTCCTAGTTGGTATCTTATTTTCAATTGGTGTCTTATCTCTCATGTGTTGTTTGATTTGATTCCTATTGATATCACACTTCATGTGTTGATGTGTTTTGGAATCAATCATATGTTGATTTGATTTTTCCTCAATCATGTGTTGATTTGGATTTTGATATAATTTGGACAACCTTTTTGTGTCACACTTTGGTGTGCTCTCTTCTTGGTTTACTTGGTGTTTTGTCCAAATCGTACCTCATTTGGTTCTTGTAAATCCATGCATGCATATTTACTAGTATATTTATTTTATGGCATGCTAGTCTTTCTTGATCCAATATATAGGGGATACTCCACCAAATCCTAAATCGGCTAAGATGTGCATGAAATTCAATTTCATATCTATATGCACATATTTATGTGGAGTGTTTCCTATGTATTGTAGTTCATCTAACTACTATGGGACCCAATGAGTTTGGGAACCATGTTGTACTTGAATTTTGCTTTAGGTACAATGGAGATGCATTGGATGCTTGTCTCATTCATAAGGAAGGTGTTCTCACCATGTGATTATTGGAGTCAAGCTTTGATGATAAACAAAAATTCTCATCTTCATCATCACCAATGCTATTTCGGTAACAAGTGTCTATCCCATGCATATTTTTCTTGTATTCAACCTTGTGTAGGTTGCCTCTTGGCATGAAAACTTTAATGTACAATTGTTGTGGTTTTGGATTATTTCCTTCACTTGGTATATCTTTGTGATATTTATGATGAAATTGCAAAAACCTTCCTTCAATTGGTATTATTTCTTTGTGATACTTGTTGCCTATCTGAAAGCATCTCCACTATCTCTTGTTCCCTTAGTGATATGTGTGATGCATTTGATGTGTTTGAAGTTCATTTATATACAATGAGATAAATTTGAGCTATGTGCTATGCTTTTAAGCAATAATCTCTTCTTGTATATTCATGACTTCCTTTTGGTTACCATAGTCTTCTTTCTTCGACCATTTTATATGTGCAAGTTTCTTTGTCGATGAATATCTTTGTCTACTTAGAAACCTATACATATGAGAGAGGTCACCTTTTATTTGGTATCATACTTTCTTTCAAGCCACCTTGTCTTTTATCTATAATTCTTTGGTGGCTCCAAGTTTGTCTCGTGAGTGCTTGTCTTACTTCTATTCGCATCTTTGCGCACTCACATTTTATTGAAGATTCTTCTCTTCATGCTTATCACGGTGAGTATGTTGATTTTGTTGGCTAAATGTTTCACTAGCTCTTTTTTTATTTTGTTTTAATTTCCAATTTGTATCCTTGAGCTTGTGAACATATTCTTTTTGAAAAATCTTCTTTGTAAGTTGTGTGTGTCAATACTTGATATATAACTTATCTCCATTTGATTAAGACTATGTGTCTTACCAAATTAATTGTCTTGTCACACACACACACTCTTGGTTGGGCCTTTATTGATAATTTCTTTTAATTGGTATCTCCTTATGGCTCAACCACATCTTTGGTGCAAGTGCTTTGTTTTGCTTTAATTTTACATCCTTGCACTTGGTGAGTGTTCTAGATGATTTTGGGGGAGTGAGGATTCCATATTTGTGCACTCCTCAATAGTGCATGAACATTGGGGAGCTTCTCTATTTTTATTTAGAACTCTCGGGTAGGATCTTCTTGATTGCTTTTCTCCTTTATGGAGATGTTTAGAATGATTTCATCCTTTTGCAATCTTTGGATCCTCAATATAGTTTGATTTCCTCTATTATTCGTCAATGGATATGTGCATTTGATTTCACTCATATCTTGAGAAATGTATACCATGTGGAGGAACTCATATTATATTGGCCTTCTAATTTTTTTCTTCCCATTTCGGCAATCGATGCCAATGGGGGAGAAGTTTTAGAGGGTTTAAGGGAATTTGGTTTTATGCTTTCGTTTGGTTCTTAAGCATTTGCCTCTCATGCTCATGCATCCTTGTCTTCCAAGGTTGCTTAATTCATTATATAAACCCTCTCAAAAGGGATTGTCATCAATTACCAAAATGGGGGAGATTGAAAGAGCATGGTTGACCCCATATGTTGTTTTGGTAATTAATGACAATCTCTATGGACTAATGTGTGCTTTGAGTTATATTTGTAGTGTTGGTCCATAAGGAATGCTTGGACTCCATATATTGGAGTCAAGGCTAAAAGAAGAAGATTATATGTTGATCAAGGCTAAGTGCAAGTTGATCAACATACAAGAGAAGCGCATGTGAAGGTATGCGAAGAAGAAGATTATATGTTGATCAAGGCTAAGTGCAAATTGATCAACATACAAGATAAGCGCATGTGAAGGTATGCAAAGAAGAAGATTATATGTTGATCAAGGCTAAGTGCAAATTGATCAACATACAAGATAAGGGCATGTGAAGATATGCGAAAGAGTGCCTCTCCCATCTTGGTGTATGGGGGAGCAATATGCGAGGTTTCATCGAGCGGAGCGTAATCAAGAAAGGTGATCCACTTGAGAGGAGATCAAGATCGTCATCATCTAGCTCAAGTGGAATGCGCAAGGTAAAGAAAGGTGATCCACTTGAGAGAAGATCAAGATCGTCATCATCTAGCTCAAGTGGAATGCGCAAGGCAAATGTATGATCTTGATAGGGTTTCTATTTTACTGGTCTCGCGGTGTAGTTAGGATACCGGGTTTTTAGAATAGGTAACCGTACTATCAAGAGGGGCTCTCAAGTGAGCTTTAGCGTATCGGTCGTAGAGAGCTCAAACCTTTGCATCCTTGCATTCTTGCAATCATCTTTATTGGTTCTTATTTGGCTCTTATCGTGGTGTGGTGTTGGTGCTTGTCGTGCTTGTCATGACAAGGCCAAGGTCACCGGAAACGGTTTTTATGTGTCTCCTCTTAAGTTTTCGGTGTCGGAGATTTTGCCGGTCCATCTATGCGGAAGGGTTCACTCTTCCATTTATTAGCAAAATCTCCCTTGCTTGGTTTCAATATTTTCACTTGTTATTGGGTAGCATTTGTCGTCCTCTTTCCAACAAAGTTGGTTTTATGACATTCGGACTTCATTTGTAAAAGATATGGTTTTCCGGTTGTCAATAGAAAGGTTTTACCTTTCATCATTTGGTTTTACCATATCTTGTTGAACAATGATGTTTCTCTGCATAATCTTGTAGTGCTCGTTGTGACGATTCCAATGAGTCCACGATTATCAAAAACGGAGTTCGTATGTGGAAAATATTGCGGTTTTACCGACGAACCTTTTCTAGACAGAATAAAGAAAAGAAACAAAAGAAAGAAAAAAGGAGGGAGCCTGCCGGCCATCAGCCCGGCATGGCCGGCTCCATGGCTGGGCTCTCTTGGGTTGGGCCCCGGCCATCATGGCCGGCTCCATGGCTGGCCAGCCCGGCCACTCCCCCAGCCATCACTCGGCCTGGCCGGCTCCATGGCTGGGCTCTCTCGGGTTGGGCCCCGGCCATCATGGCCGGCTCCATGGCCGGCCAGCCCGGCCACTCCCCCGGCCATCACCCGGCCTGGCCGGCTCCTCTCGGCTGGCTGGTGGCCATTCGCTGCTTTGCCTCCAACGGCTCCTTTTGGAGCTACTACTTAAGGGGTTTCTTCCCCAAAGGTTTTTAGGGTTCCTAGCCACCATTTTGAGCAAGTTTCTTTCCCACCATTGTTGATCTCTTGAACTTGCCTTTCTCTCAATCCCTCCAATAGTTCTTGCTAGTTTTTGAGGGAAAAGAGAGAGGAGGTCTAGATCCACGTTTCCACCGATCGGTTTATCCTCTAAGTGAGGGGAACACCTTGGATCTAGATCGTTGGAGTTTCTTGGTGTTTCTCCTTGTTCCTCCTCTCAAATCCCTCCCAAGCATTAGTTGCTTTGGTTGGATTCGGGTTGGAAGAACTTGACCACTTAGTGTGTTCTTGCCATTGCATTAGTTGCATCGGTTTGAGTTCTCCACGGTGATTCGTGGAAAGTGAAGTTGAGAAGCTTGTTACTCTTGGGTACTTTGGTGCCCTAGAGCTTGTTCCTCTAGGGCACGTTGGTACCCTAGACGGTTGTTGATTTCTCGGAGTCTTGGTGGCTCACGGGATTTGTTGGGAGCCTCCAATTGTGGAGTGTGGCTCAACCTTGTTTGCTTCGGAGCTTTGGTAGCTACGAAGACATTGCCGGGAGGCACCACTTGAGTTGTGGTGTGTGCCTCGGCCTTGGGCATCGAGTCTTGGTGGCTCGGTGCATTTGGTGAAGACCCTCCAACTTGTGGAGTGAGCTTCATCCTTGTAAAGGTTCTAGTTGTCAACCTCAACGGCAACATAGTGACAAGTGCCTCGCCACATTGGTGGTAAGACACAATGGAGATACGGTGTGCCATATCAAGGCTACTCGGTGTTTTCACATTGGTGAACACCGCGCCGCTCCAACGGAGACTAGCTTCCATTGGGAAGTGAACTTCGGGATAAATCATCGTCTCCAAGTGCCTCGGTATTTCTATCCCGAGCTTCTTACTTATGCTATTTACTTTGTGATAGACATCGAGCTTAAAGTCATATATCTTGCTATCACCTAGTTGATTATATTGCTTAGCATAAGTGTTGGTGCACATAGGTGAACCTAGCTAGTGTAGGTTTTGGCGTGATAAATTAAACATTAGTTTTATTCCGCATTTATTCAAGCCTTAACCGTAATAATGTTAAATCGCCTATTCACCCCCCTCTAGGTGACATCCGTGTCCTTTCATAGGGGACATAGACGCGAGCTCCAGAAGGCGGCCATGACGATGGCTGCTGACTTCCCGCCGGCAGCCGGCCTAAGCTGAGACAAGAGGCGGAACAAGAGCGACGCAGGCAGGGCCTCCCATCCACAAGATGAGTCGTGCTTGTTCTGGCTCCTCTCCGTCGATCTGATTCAGTCAGGAGAAGCACCAACCCATGATTGATGCGTCGATTGGATCAGCAGCGGGTCATCGTCTTCTTCCTGGTTGATGGGTCGCTGTTTGGGCTTTTTTTTGTTAGATCATCAGGGGGCTTGCCCCCCGGTTCCATTGATAAAGCTCAACGAAACCTGGCGTTCTAGCAGGTTCAAGTGCTGCCTCACAGCAGATACATGAGTCTAGCAAAAAGGATAGACAAGCTACGAAAAGAAAAAAATGAAAACAGGCGAGTCTCAACTAGCAGAGCTAGCCCCTACATCTTAGGCAAAAGGAAAAACAAAGCCACCAAAGGGATATGGCGTTTTTCCTTCTCTGCGACTTTGATTTTTGTTTTTCCGACGGGTTTCTTCAGATGACTGGGGAAGCAAGGGCCTGCTCCAGCGTTGATGTCGGAATCACCCAGGTCCCATGAACAGCAGCCTTCTTCAGCTCGGGCGATTGGTGTCCTCCTGTGTCAGCTTCACCAGAAGGAACCAAGGAAGATCTTGCAATTGACTGCCCAGGCATCAGCCATTTTCCAGCTGCAAAGGGGATCTCAGGAGTTGCAAGACGTGGGAGCAGAAATCCTCTACCCGCCCCTTCATGTGCTCCTTGAAGATCAGAGTCCATCTCTTTATAGAACAGAGAATTCTCCTCCAAACCTGTTTAATGTCAATCCAAGTAGAGCCATTAAAGACCAGGTCGTTTCTATCTTTCCAAAGACACCAAAGAACAGCGGCACAAACTGAATTAACAACTGCATGCTTTTTATTAGAAACCCAGAATCTAGCAACAGAGCTGTAGTTGGTTCCTATCTCAGTTTCAAAGAAAGCAGAGACCACATTCCAGATTTGTTTGGCAACTATACAATTAAAGAAAAGGTGATCAATAGAGATTCTTTCTCAGAACAGTATATGCAGTTTTCAGGTTTGTGCATGTTTCTTTCATTCAGGTTATCTCTAGTCATTAGCTTATTCTGGGCTAGAAGCCACAGGAAAACATGGATTCTGGGAGGAACATGTAATTGCCACACAGCAGGGATAAAAACTGGTGTGACCCCCCCCCCCCCCCAAATTGATAATAGCATAAAGTGAAGAAGTGGAATAAACCCCTTTGTTCTCATATTGCCAAATCAAAGAGTCTGTCTCATTGGAGAGAGTTAAGCTACTCGCAATCTCTCTAATCTCATACCAAAGTTGCATAAGTTTTTGAGAGAAATTTCTTCTAAAGGAGAGCTTAAGACAAGAGCCATCCCATATTTCACTAATTGTTTTCCCTTGTTCATTGCAAAGAACATAAATATCAAAGAACTGCACGGCTAGGGGAGAGGTGCCAAACCAGGTGTCTTCCCAAAACCTGATTTTGGTTCCAGCCCCTACCTTCCATCTATATCCAAATTTCACACTTTTTGCGGCCCACATCACTCCCTTCCAGAACTGGGAGACCCCTAACTTTTTGCTATAGAAAATGTTGGGCTTATTAGTGTTATATTTTGAATCTACCATTTGTTTCCAAAGCTTTCCATCATCTTTGTCATATCTACTTATCCAGGATCCTAACAGGCACAGGTTGACATTGGCCAAGTCTGGAATTCCTAAGCCTCCAAATTCTTTCTTTTTACAAACCAATTTCCAGTTTGCCAAATGCAACTTCCTATGGCCTTCAAAGTTATTCCAGAGACAATTCGCCATCTGGGAGTTAATTAAATCTAGTGCCCATTTGGGGAATTTAAAGAAGGAGAGCAGATAGACAGGGATGCTTGCTAAACAGCTTTTAATAAGGGTTATTCTTGCAGCATAAGAGAGCAGCTTCCCTCTCCACCCTGCCATTCTTTTCAAGATTTTATCAACCAAGGGTTGAATATCTTCCCTCCTGACTTTTTCATAATGTAAAGGTATTCTAGATATTTTATAGGGAATTTGCTAGCAGCACACCCAAAAACCTCTAGAAATCTGGGGACATCCCCCTCGTCCAGCCCTACTGGGATGAGCTCACTCTTCCCATAATTGATTCTCATTCCAGAAACCTGTTCAAAACAGGTGAGCACCCACTTAAGATTTGTAGCAAATTCTATGTTGCTCTCGGAGAAAAGGATGGTGTCATCTGCATATTGCAGGCAGATGACACCACCTGGGCAGACATCAGGGCTAAGCCCTCTAACCAGGTTAGCACTGGCTGCCTTCATCAGCATTCTGGTGAGGACATCTACCACAAAGTCAAAAAGAAGAGGAGATAGAGGATCTCCTTGTCTCAACCCTTTGCCTGTGGTAAAAAAATTCCCTATCACATTATTCAGTTTGACCCCCACAGAGCCACCATGCGTGATTGCTTTAATCATCCTAATGAAAGAGGTACTAAAGCCTCTTTTTGCAAGAAGATCCAGAAGGAAATCTAGGCTGACTTTATCAAAAGCTTTTTCATAATCTAACTTAATAACTAGCCCTTCAGATTTCGATGAAACTACAGAGTGTAGGATTTCATGCGTTGTAACCACACTTTCTAAACTACAGAGTGTAGGATTTCATGCGTTGTTTGGGCATTTAAAGTACAGCAATGACGAACCTTAGAGCATAAAGAGTATATAGCGAGTTTTCTTCCGGAAATTTCCTGGTTGATGCCCTGATGGTAAGGATCGATGGGTGTCTGCCATCTATATTAGTCTAACACACATCTATATAGCGAGTTTTTTCCCCAGTGAATTTATATACATACAAAGTTCTTTAATTCCTACTCCATCACTCTTTTTAATCTTTAGTTTTGTTAGGAATTCTTGAGATGCACAGAGGCCTATCTTTTGATCGAAAAGGTAACCATGTGTAAGTTATCCGGTAGCCATGTATGGTTTATCTGATAGCCACCTATAGACCAGTGTTGGTCTAAGTTTTTTATCTGGTAACCATGTGTAGTTTATCTGGTAGCTATGTGTGATTTATCTGGTAGCCAACTAAGACCAGTGTCGGTCTAAAAAATTTATCTGGTAACCACGTGTAGTTTATCCGGTAGTCATGTGTGGTTTATTTGATAGCCACTATAGACCAGTGTCAGACTAAGTTTTTTATCTGGTAACCACATGTAGTTTATCCGGTAGCCATGTGTGGTTTATCTGCCACCTATAGACCAGTGTTGGTCTACGTTTTTTATCTGATAACCACGTGTAATTTATCCGGTAACCATGTGTGATTTATCTAGTAGTCACTTATGGATCAGTATCGGTTTAAGTTTTTCTATCTAGTAACCACGTGTAGTTTATCTGATAACCACGTGTGGTTTATCTAGTAGTCACTTATGGTAGTCGGTCTAAGTTTTTTAATCTGATAACCACGTGTAGTTTATCTATTAACCATGTGTGTTTTATCTCGTAACCATCTATAGATTTATGCCAGTGTATATTTTAGTTTCCCGCTGAATTTATCTTGTTAGAATATTGTTGATCTAGTAACCACACGTAATTTAATTCTAGACAGTCGAAAGGTGTATAGCGGAAAGAGAAAAATATTTTTTTTTGTGTAAAGTCAAAAGCATGAAAATCCTATGCATAATGGCAGGACTAGTGCTGCAGACTGTACAACAATGCAAGGTACAGCTACAATATATGTGTAGCATACTTTTTAGCTAGTGTTTAGTAATGGTAGAAACCCCAAAGAGCTGGTGGCTAGTCCTAGCGATGGTCCTAACTCCTAGGAGTGCGGCAGCTGGTTGAAAAAGCGAGTGCGACAGGTTGTTGTGTGTCCCGCGTCTGCGTACGTCAGACGTCAGACCGTAGTTAAGCGTGTATCAGGCCGCCGCACGGTAAGACAAATTTGCGACGCCGCTGCCTAGTCCGGTCCTTAAATTAAAATTGCTTGCCGGCATTAGAACTTCCAATCTTAAAGTACTAGCTCTAAACTGAACGTAAATCAGATCCTAAGGTCATTAGACACGATCCTCTCATTAGTGAATTTACATCTTATCACTCAATTCATTATTCCTGCATTTCATATACATTCGAGGTATCTGCCTGGTTGATTAGAATGTGTCAGATATCAACAAACGGAGAGAGAGAGAGCGAGTTGGTAGTTATAAGATATCAACAAACAAAAAAACATTTGAATGTGATATAAAGTGGAATGCAAAGATAAACAGAGATTGTATTTTTTGGAGACCAAACGAAGATTTGAAGAGTCAAATTTGCAGAGGTTGGTAGACGTGCTCTAAATGTCCAAGAAAAGGGTGAGAACGAGCAACGTATACGATACACATCGACAACAATTGTCTTTGGGCATAGTCGTGCGGTGAGCCATCTTTAGCACATGGGGGTGCACAATTAAGATGAACCTCGCAAAGGGGACCTGTACAAAGTAAAAGCAGAGCAGTGCATGTGCATGCTTTAACGCGCAGACGGCGACACAAACGGCCTGCCGGTCTCACTTACTTATCACTGAACAATTTATCTAATCTTAAAGCCGGGATTTAACCGTAGCAACGCACGGACATATTTGCTAGTAATTATCATTTACAGTTAAAAACATTCTATTATAGTAGCAACAATTTGTGCATGCTTTCAGGCCGCAAGCACAGGGTGAACGTCCTGCAATTTGAAAGGTGCCTCCTCGTCATAGCACCTGCCATAAATCTCTGCGTATCGTATGCCCGTGAAGCTGAAAGGATATTCCACAGCAAGTTCGCTGCAGGTTCCCGTCTTACCAAAATTTAGGCATATATTCCTGGGATGTGCCCTCTCTGGCGTCTCGTCGATCCACGGGAAAGCTGGCGAAGCCACCGGAGCCACGGAGTAAAAGCTGGTCACGTAAACATGTTGGTTCTGACCGACGGCGACCGTTGCCGGTGACGACGAGGAAAGCTCAGATCAGATCGTACTCCTCCTTTTTGCAAAAGCAAATGCTCAATGTCAGCCCATTAATCAATTGGCAGCCCGGAAGCGAGTGCTGGGCCTGGGAGTTTTGTAGGAGGTGGAACACACAGCTGTGGGCCTACAGTGTACGGAGCCATGGGCTTGGGCCATCCATACTCGAGGCGTGCGCTCGGCACGAACCCCGACCCCACCACACCCCCACACCCACACGCCACAAGCCGCTTCCGACTGCGGAGAGAGCTCGGAGAAGCCAACGTTCCCCCAATCGCCTACGCTCCCACCTTCCCCTCCACGAGGTCAGGACCGGAAACCCTAGGCCACGACCGACCATGGCGCTGCTCCCGCGCACGGCGCGGCTGGCCCTCCTCTCCGCGCCGAGGACGTACTCCGCGGCCGCCGCCTCGGCGGGCGCCTCGCCGACCCCGCCGGCGCCTTACGCGGGCGTGCCCCCGCCGGCGGCGGGGTCCAAGGCGGCCGAGTTCGTCGTCTCCAAGGTGGACGACCTCATGAACTGGGCGCGCCGCGGCTCGATCTGGCCCATGACCTTCGGGCTGGCCTGCTGCGCCGTCGAGATGATGCACGCCGGCGCCGCCCGCTACGACTTCGACCGGTTCGGGGTCATCTTCCGCCCCTCCCCGCGCCAGTCCGACTGCATGATCGTCGCCGGCACGCTCACCAACAAGATGGCGCCCGCCCTCCGCAAGTGGGTACCGGCTTTCCTCCTCTGTTGCGTTGCTCAGATTTCGCATGCGCGTGCCCGGTTGGGCTGGTTGTTGGGGCGCCTGCTTAGATCTCGGAAGGGATCTAAGGTTGAAGCAATTGAATTCGGTAGAAACTTACTGGTTGTAGGGATCTTCCTAGCGGAACAAACCACGAAATGTTAGTTGACGTGCTTAATAGCGTACGAATTGATTAGTTCCCCATTTTTAATTTAAATTTGAAGACCTGTCACAAAATGAATACCAGATCGTATTTGATTTGAAGACCTGCCAGAAACAACACCAACTCTGATCTTTGGGATGTATGGCTTGCAAAATTGGACCAATCTAGAGGATCAAACGCAGAAATGCCCTGTATCCATAGTGCTAAATACTATTTAAGATAGGGCCGATCGCATGGCTAGGTCTTAGGCTCTTAGACTATCAATTACTCAGCTGTATAAGTGAGGAAGGATTTGCTGTTTTGTTAGATACTCAACATAGGTTATTTAGGCCTGCTTAGTTTCAATATCCTAATTCTTGTAATAATACAGTGCTCTTAATGTCGATATTGTTCTATGTTTCCGCCCAATAGTAGAAAACCAAGAAAACATACGTATATTCATGAACTTGCTTAGGCAGGTGACTAGAACATAAATAAATTCAATTGTCATCATTTTTTGTAGCTGGTTGATGTGCTTTTGTGATACCTTAAGAATTACTCCATCTAATTCTCAGTAAAAGTAGTTTAGGACATGCTTGCAATCATGATGAACACCATAATTTAAGCATCTTCCCTGTATGGCTGAATGAAGAGATTTCATAAGATAAATTGTTTTCAGCTTTAGATAGGGCCAATCCCATGGCTAGGTTTTAGGCTCTTGAATATCAATTACTCAGCTGTATAAGTAAGGAGGGATTTGATGTTTTGTTAGATACTCAACATTGGTTATTTAGACATGCTTAGTTTCAAACTTTCAATATCCTATTTCATGTAATAATAATAAGTGCTCTTTTGATTGATATTGTTCTGTATTTCCGCACAATAGTAGAAAACCAAGAAAACAATATTCATGAACTTGCTTAGCCAGGACACTAGAACATAAAAGAAATTCAATTGTCGTCATTTTTTGTAGCTGGTTGATGTGCTTTTGTGACAACTTAAGAATTTCTCCCTCTGATTGAAGTAGCTTAGGACATTGACAACGGTCTTCAAAGTACGTAACAGTTTGTCCCCCAGGTAAAAAATCGGCCAATTAACCAGTTAACTGGCTGATTATCCCTGCTCGGAGGGTCACCGAGTAATGGATTAACTGATCAACTGGCCGATTAGCGTATTAATCCCCTACTCACTAGCCAACCGGGTAGCTACCAGTTAAGGATTTCCTCAACATTAGCATATCAATTGATCGATTGCGTACCTCTTTTTTTCTCAACAACTACATGTACCTCTTTTTTTTTCCTTTTCAGCAGTGGCTGCATGTACCTTAGATTATGAATCATATTTTCTTTCTCACAGCCAACTGGACGTATCCGATCGATCACGCACGATATAAATAAGTTGGAAAACTGATCGGGTATCACGGCTGTTAACGATCTTCTCGCAAGATTTTTTTTTTCCAAAATTTCAGCAGGATATGGATCGGTCTCTCCTCTTTTCCTATTTCCCTCAACTCCCATGTCCTTCACTCAGGGCTCCTGTCCAAAACTCACCTTTTGCCCCATCCCAAGCTGTGCGTTAATATTCGAGCCCAAAACTATACACCTTAAATCAAGGAACGGAGGGAGTATTGTGCAATAATATTTCATTGCCAATTCAGTCAATCTGTTATTGTTCATATTGGTAATTTTGATATATAAATGATAAAACTTCGTATATTAGTAAAATGGAGTATATTGTTGTGCTATCTGATTGTCTTGGTTGACATGGAAATAAGTTCACTGTTTGGTTTATCCTCAAGGAATAATACTGTATTATAATGATCTGCTGGAAGCTTTTAGGTAGTTTCGAACTATGGTCCATTCTTTTTTTGGAGACATGTTTGTACTTGAGAAAACTCACAGACGTCTTCTGATTGTACCAGCTTATATTCGGTGATGATTTGCTTTGATGCCCTTCTGTCTCACCAGCCCATATTTCTCTAATGCTTCAGCTATTTTTAACTTTATCTGCAGGGTTTATGATCAGATGCCTGAGCCTCGATGGGTCATTTCGATGGGCAGCTGCGCCAATGGTGGTGGATACTACCACTACTCCTACTCTGTTGTTCGTGGGTGCGACCGTATTGTTCCCGTTGACATCTACGTCCCTGGATGCCCCCCAACTGCCGAGGCCCTACTGTATGGTGTTCTCCAGCTCCAGAAGAAGATCAACAGGCGCAAGGATTTCCTTCACTGGTGGACCAAGTGAAGTGCTGTATGTTACTGTTTCTTGCTTGTTATATTTGTTTTCGATTCGACCTGCTCATCATCTGAAATAAGAAGGGCGTTGTGCTCGGATGTGCAAAACTTATGTTGTGCCCGGGAGGATGTATGCCCAGGCTGTGCTGATGAACATGGGACTCTTGTACCTGATGCCTGTTCCCGAGATGGACAGACCTGTGCTGTAACTTGTTTTGTTCTACATATTGTAACACACCTTGATGATTTCGTTGTGTAAGAATTTCTCCCTAGTGCAATGGAGCACTTCACTTCTTATCATTGGATTGGACTCACGTTATGTCGTTTTTCTGCAGTGCATATTTAGGTCGTCGTGATTGTTATTATATCTGTCCAGTTACCTGGCATTGCAAGTTTTATTACCGAAAGTCTCTTGTATATGTCTTAAATATCGATTATTCTAACAAGAGTCCGTGCTCCAACAAAGAATTATATACGGCGCATGAATGCAAGCATCTGCCTCCTATAGGGGTGGAGGGACTAACAATCATATGTATGTATGGAATCTTTTCCCAATCCGAATTTTTAAAATGATTTATCTCTTGAACCGTCAATGCAATTGAAGATCTGTCTTCACTGTTGGGTTCGTCTCGATGAGTACTTCAAAACAACATCCCATCTTAATATGTTTTAACGACTTTTTTTTTTCGTCATCAGTTGCCAGGTTATTATACCTTAGTTGTCATGCTACTGGTTAACAGTTACCCTCCAAATAGCACACAATTACCAGATAATATTTACATGTGTTTCATCGTAGTAAGGATCTATATGTCTAGATAATGGGTATTTGATACACTCTAAACACGGAAAAGATCAAATTAACATCAAGAAAGACTTAAATTGGTGAGTAGCGAAGTTCAAAAAATCTGATAACCATTTGATTTTAACCTGGTAACCAACATGACTATGCCTGGTGACCAAATGACTATAATCTGGCAACTAAGATCAGATTTATTTTTTATCAAAACATATCAACATGGGATCTAAACATATAAAAGATCACATTAACATCAGGATAGGCCTATATTGGTGAGTACCAAAGTTCAAATAACCTGGTAAATTTTTGATTTTAACCTGGTGACCAACATGGTAATACCCTGGTGACCAAGTGACTATAACCTGGCAAATAGAGTCGAGAAAAAAATATTATCAAAACATATCAACATGGGATCTACTTTCGAAGATCTCGACGCGACTAAGCTAATCGTGAAAACGGATCTGAGTTTTGACTTACGGTTCAAAAGATAAACATTTTAAAGTTTGGGATCCAAAGAAAAAGTCAATATACGGATTGGCTAGTTACCTACATGCATAGATTAATTACCTAATTCCAGACGGCTAATCTAGGGTACGTGCCCTAGGTAGTACAGTCCCTTAAATATGGGTACGAACTTCTCAATCGTATGACTGATGGACTCTACTCGTGCAAATTAGCCCTAGCCTCCTCTCCAAGCCAAAAGCGCCGCTACAAAACGCCTCCCCTGTCGGCCGTATCACCATATAGCCCTAAAAAGCCAAGCCTTACCTTACCTTACCTTCTTTTCGTCTCCTTCCTCCAATCACCCAACCGAATCAAATCAGGTGAACCAACGAAACCGTCGTCAACTTGTTCGAATTGTTCTTCCGAATCTCTGTCTAATCTTCTCTCATCCGCATTGCTCAGGTGAACCGCGGCAGACAGATCCATGGCGGCGTTGGCGTCGAGGATGGCGCAGCTGCAGTCCAAGGCGTGCGAGGCGACGAGGCTCGCGGCCAAGCACGGGTCCGCGTACCAGAAGACGCTGCAGTCCAAGGCGTCCGAGGCGACGAAGTTCGCGGCCGAGCACGGGAGCGCGTACCAGAAGACGATCCAGTCCAAGGCGTGCGAGGCGACGAGGTTCGCGGCCAAGCAGGGGAGGGAGTACCAGAAGACGCTCATGGAGAGGAACAAGCAGTACGTCGTCGACCCGCCCACCGTCGAAAAGTGCCGGGAGCTCTCCAAGCAGCTCTTCTACACCCGCCTCGCCAGGTGACGTCCCTACCATCTCCCTGAACCGATACTGCTGCGCTTTGTTCTGTTCTTACCATGCATCCATCTCGTCTGTGCTCCTGTGTCGTTGGTGTAGGTGTAACAGATTAGGTTATTTCCTGATGTTTATCTGTCTGCCAACTAGCTTCCGATTTAGTTGCCATAGGTACAGTTGTCTGGCCGATTTCGATTTCTTATCTTGTCTTTAGTGTACTGAAGGTTCAAGAATCAAAACCCGGCCAGGAGTTTCAGTCTTTAATGAAATCCTATATCGAATTTTGTGAAGGCAGCCATGATGCTCCCTTTTGCAAATTGACCGCAACATAATGTATAGCCCACCTAATCATTATCCATTGTTTATTTATGTCACTCAAAATATCAAGTATTCAGGCTTTCTAACCAATGTACTTCTTCCGTTCCATAATTTTTATCGTGGTTTTAGTGAATTCTAGCTTAACTTCTACGAGTCTTCTACTACAGATATGTATGTCAGATGTCTTGATGCTGAATGAAATCTACTTGATTTAAATAAAAATTGTGTGTAAAGTGTAAACTCCCTTGTTTTTATGATAGCTGTGTATGCTGCCTTGTCTATTGGAAATAAAACTACTGCTTGTAATATATTGTGCTGATACGGATAGGAAATTACTACATGTATAACTTTGAAGTTCTCAGTTTAAGGTTGGGTGCTAATCCCTCAGAGTTAGGAGGTGGGCTAGTGCGCTTCAACAACAAAAACGAAGAACTAATGATAATGCATAGTTGCATCATCCTTTTTCTTTTGCATAGCTGAACAATGTAACACTTGTACTTCATTTGTGGTGCTGTCATTACTTATCAAAATTTTGATTGTTGCAGCCTTCCTGGCCGTTACGAGTCTTTCTGGAAAGAGGTTGATGGTGCAAAGCTCTTGCTGAAGAACAGAAAGAATCTGAAGGTTGAGGATGTGGGGGTTGCTGCGTTGTTTGGCATTGAGTTGTATGCATGGCTTCGCGCTGGTGAGATCGTAGGCAGAGGATTTACCCTCACTGGGTACCATGTCTGATCGCTGATAGTCTAGCATGAGCAACTACATTATTGTTCTACATCTACCATCTCACTAGCGGATGCTATCTCGGGTGATCAATTTTTTTCTCGCGTTGAGGGGAAGTTTAATTTTATATTTGATCTTGTTGTTGCTGAACTATACTGTAATAAACAATTTTCTTAGAGCAACCGCCATGAGCTTTGCCTTTTCATTTGGAGAGAGGAAAATACAACAAGGTACAGAGAGGGCATGTTTCTGATAGGGGGAAACATGCCGAACCCCCATGCAACGAAAGAAACAAAACCACACTAATCCGGCCCGGGGTCCCCCCATGCCAACAGCAGCCTCAACGTATGTAAGCCTCCGGCCCACTGATTTGCCTTTGGGCCTCCTTTTGCGTCCCTAAGATAATCTCGTCCCACCAATCCGATATGGATAAGTTACAAGACCGACAAGATTCCATATAGCCTTATTGTAGTGTAAGTCCTTGTGAAGGTCGGTTGCCGTTCCAGGCGCGCCTAAGCACAACTGACAGATCAGAGGCGAGGCCATCCAAAGATAGCGAATTTGGCAGCCGTGAGAAGCCTTCCATGAAGCGCCAACCACGAGAAGACGCGGCATTTAGGTTTCGCGTGTGCCTTCCATTGTTTATGTTGAACCTCGGATGAGAAATATGCCTAGTACGCCAATGTTGTATTGTAGGATCCGTTTATGGTCAAAACCCATGCAATAGAGTCAAGCAGGTCTCGAGGCAGATGGAGCAGAGATAATGCCCATACATCAATGAACGGGGTCAGCTATTCGAGGGTGTTAAGTCCGGTGATGGATCGAATCCAATTGTCATCTTCGAATTCCTTGTATACAGTCAACTTCTTTCTTGTAGCGATCTTAATAAAAAAGACTCTCCTAACAAGCCCTGAGAGGCCCACGATCACACTAGTGATCATGCCAAAATAGTGAGGTGTTCCCACTTTCTGGCAATTGTTTTGTTGGTGCCATGAAAAGCGTCATGTCCGAGTCGTCGCAAGGTTGCTTCGACACAGGGGCCCTCGGGGTCGGTCTACTTTAACCATGACCAACGTAACCTGAAGGCATGATCGATCCTCTCCAGGTCTACAGCCAAGGCCACATAACTCCTTTGGCCGACACACTGTCTTTCAATTAACCATTCAAACTCATGGTGGATCTGCAACACTGAGTTGAAGAGATACACTACAAGGTTTCTAGTGTACTGCAACAAAAAAAAATGTTGTGATAGACGCGCGTTTGTTGCAATAGGTTTTTTTTTTGCAGTGAAATAATTTTTGTGCCCGGTGTTGCAATAACAGGCATCATAATACGATCATGCACATCAACACGCATAAAAGAAGCATCAACACCAATATGCTTGGTGAGCTCATGCTTCAAACGGTCATACACAATACATATAACAGATGTATTGTCTGACAAATTCTTCCACCTCTGTGAATAGCATGACCTCCTTTTTATTCAAATTCTGATCACACTTGTACTGACCAGTGTGTACATTATTTTGCAAAAATTAATTTTAGAGCGGAGAATATCAACACAAAAAATTATAAAATAGCAACATTTGAATATTTAGAGAAGAGCATAGCATAGAACCACTAAAATTCCGATCACACTTGCTGAGTTCAATTCCTCCCCTTCGCCACCTCCTTTGAGTTCTAGAACGCTACTACTTTGTCCTTCAACCATGAATTGTAGTCATTGTCGCTGCAGCCTTCGGAGCCGCGCGCCACCGCCAGTGACCCCTCCTAGCCACTATAGGCTAACCCGCATCAAGGATATGCTCACCCGCCCCTCCGCTGCAGCAAATCTCCCTACCATCCGCCCGGTCTCTGCCGTCGAAGACCACCGCTGCACCAAGTCCCTACCGCCTCCGGACCTAGGGTTAGGGTTCAAGGGTATCGATTTGGAAATTCCATTTTTATCAGAATGACAATTTTCTCCGCATTTTGTAAAGACCGTAGGCGGTATCAGCAAAACTACATATGGCGGGCACGTGCCACTAACCCGCCTGGCATCACACCTTTTGCCTAGACCAAAATCAGTACGCATGATTAGTTTTAGGACCGCGGGATCACCGTTTATAAGTTTGTGTAATATGTGTTTGCACAACCTAATCAAGTTCATGTATGTCTAACTCAAAAGAAAACGGCAAAGCAAATTGAACGAGTGGTGCAAGGGATCGCAATCCGAAGCTTTAACACCCATCAATTCACAATGGATATAAACGCATCGGCAGGAAGAAACCCCTGGGCAGGGCATGGAACATCAATATAATGGAAAGGAGTCTTGAAACCGCCGCCTGACTCCTGATCTTTACATGGATCCATGCCTCTCTAGTCTCTACTCGCTCCCACTCCATTCTCCATCCGGCCATGGCGCCGCTCAAACACGTTCTCGCCTTCTTCATTCACCTTCTCTTTTCCGTCACCAATGCCACCCACCAGCTACCAACAACGCTCCACATCCCCGTCGTCCACCGCAACGCAGTCCTTCCGCCACCGCCGGACGACAACCGTGGTAGCCTCCTAAGCCGCCGTTTCGCTGCCGACGCTGTGCGCTATACCGCCCTCATGACGTCTCTCGGTAGCGACGGCCACCTCCATTCCCCCGTCATGTCCGGTCTCCCATTCGAGAGCGGCGAGTACTTCGCGTCCATCGGCGTCGGTACCCCGCCCACCAGCGCGCTGCTCGTCATCGACACTGGGAGCGACCTCATCTGGCTCCAGAGCAAGCCCTGCCGCCACTGCTACGGCCAGATGAGCCCGCTGTACGACCCCAAACGCTCCAGCACCTACAGCCAGATCCCGTGCTCGTCGCCTCAGTGTCACACGCTCCAGGGCTGCGACAACAGCACCGGAGCCTGCGGCTACACCATGGTCTACGGCGACGGCTCCGCCAGCCGCGGCAACCTCGCCACTGACAGGCTCGTCTTCTCCAACGAAACGTCCGTCTACAACATCATCATCGGGTGCGGCCACGACAACGAGGGGTTGTTCGAATCGTCCGCCGGGCTCCTCGGCATCGGCCGCGGCGACCCCTCCTTCGCTTCCCAGGTGGCGCCGTCCTACGGCCACTACTTCGCTTACTGCCTCGGCGACCGCACGCCCAACGCGCGTAGCGGCTCCTCGTACCTCGTCTTCGGCCGCACGCCGGAGCTTCCGTCCACGGCGTTCACGCCGCTCCTGTCCAACCCGCGGCGGCGGAACCTGTACTACGTTAACATGGCTGGCTTCAGCGTCGGCGGCGAGCGCATCGCTGGGTTCTCCAACTCCAGCCTCACGCTCGACCCTGCGAGCGGCCGGGGCGGCGTCGTGGTGGACTCCGGCACGTCAATATCGCGGTTCCCCAGGGACGCGTACGTGGCGCTACGCGACGCCTTCGACACGCGCGCGGCCGCGGGCGGGATGCGGAGGCTATCCGGTGATATCTCGGTGTTCGACGCGTGCTACGACATGGGAGGTGTTGCGATGGCCAACGTGCCCCAAATCGTGCTGCACTTCGCCGGCGGGGCGGACATGGCACTGCCACCGGAGAACTACTTCATCCCCGAGGACAGCAGGAACGGGAGGTCCTACTGTTTGGCGCTCGAGGCGACGGACGACGGGCTCAGCGTTCTCGGCAACGTCCAGCAGCAAGGGTTCCGGGTCGTGTTCGATGTGGAGAAGGAACGAGTCGGGTTCGCACCAAGAGGCTGCTGAATTCGGTGTTACATGTAACACTGGGAATTTCTTAGACATGTGCTGCAGCCTGCAAGATATACTGTGGTCATTCAGTAAGTTTTATGTGGTCCTGTCCTAAATCTGAAGTAGTACCAAACACAACATGATGTTGGTGCAAGCGGCGATGCTAGCTGTCACGCGTGGCCGCGGGCAAAAATCCGATGACCGTACCTGTCGGAATATTAAAAAAAAAACGTTGTCAACGTAGAATGATCTTTCCCTTGGTTATACATTGTTCGATTATTCTAACAAGAGTCCGTGCCCCCACCAAAGAATTATATACGGCGCATGCATGCAATCATCTGCCTTCTATAGGGGCGGATGGACTAACAATCACATGCATGTATGGAATCTTTCCCAAATCCGAATTTTTAAAATAATTTATCTCTTAAACCGTTAATGCAATTGACGATCCGTCTTCACCATTGGGTCCGTCTCGATAAGTACTTCAAAACAAGATCGCATCTTAATATGTTTTGACGACTTTTTTTTTCGTCATCAGTTGCTAGGTTATTATAACTTAGTTGCCATGCTACTGGTTAACAGTTACCCTCTAAGTAGTACACAATTACCAGATAATATTTACATGTGTTTTATCGTAGCAAGGATCTATATGTCCAGAGAATGGGTATTTGATACACTCTAAACACGGAAAAGATCAAATTAACATCAAGAAAGACTTAAATAGGTGAGTAGCGAAGTTCAAAAAACCTGATAACCATTTGATTTCAACCTGGTGACCAACATGACTATGCCTGGTGACCAAATGACTATAATTTGGCAACTAAGGTCAGATTTATTTTTTATCAAAACATATCAGCATGAGATTTAAATACATAAAAGATCATATTAACATCAGGAAATGCCTATATTAGTGAGTAGCAAAGTTCAAATAACCTGATAACTTTTTGATTTTAACCTGCTGACCAACATGGTAATACCCTGGTGAGCAAGTGACTATAACCTGGCAACTAGAGCCGAGAAAAAAATATTATCAAAACATATCAATATGGGATCTACTTTCGAAGATCTCGACGCGACTAAGCTAACCGTGAAAACGGATCTGAGTTTTAACTTACGGTTCAAGAGATAAAACATTTTAAAGTTTGGGATCCAATGAAAAAGTCCATACACGGGTTGGCTAGTTATCTGTATGCATGGGTTAATTACCTAATCCATCCGTGCCCACGGACGGCTAATCTAGGGCATGTGCCCTACGTAGCACAGTCCTACATTGTTTGGTAGGTGAGACATCCGGTTTATTCGAGCACGCGTAGCTGAGACTCGTTTCTCGAGCACGCATAGCTGAGACTCGAACCCGGACGGGCCGGCTCCACACTCGGAGCGCCAAGCACCAAAGCGAGTGCTTGGTTTTCAGCCGTCGGAATCTCTACTACTATTAAACAAGCGAACATCACTTTCGCTACATGAACCTAGTCAATATAACATCAAATCATTGCAACCATTGGATTTGTCCCACCAAACTAAATCTGACGATGCAAACTAACCAATCAGATAGCCCGTGTGCACTTAGCATTTTACATTGACTGAATCCTACTCCACCTCCACCCCGCAGGAAAATCCCCACGCACGACCTGGAGCGCCGTCGCACGCCCCCAGCCACATCGCGCACACCCCGCCATTGGAGGCCCCCGCCCTACCCTCCGTCGCCGCCGACACCGCCGCGGTCGCACGCTTGCGCCGCCACACGCCCCGCCACTGGGCGTCCCCGCCCTGCCCATCACCTACGCCGCCGCCGCACGCCCCGCCCTGCCCATCGCCTGCACCGCCATCACCCTGCCCCTCAAGCAGACTACCCTACCTGGATGCGGCCGCCGTTGTTGCCGACCCATCCCTCCCGAGGACGCCACGGTCTGGACTACGCCACCGTTGTGTTTCGGCTGCACGTACGATTCAGGTAATGCAAATCTTCCCTGCCGACCCACATGTGTGTCCTTGCTGCCGCCATGTCCACGCTGCTCTCGCCGCCGCCCTTCATGATGCTCCCTTCCCCGGCCCTGCACTCTCTCCCTCACTCCTTTATAGTGCGTTGCTCGATCCTTCTTCCTTGCGGGAGCCGCACCTCACCTGTTTGATAGAATGTGCAAAAGATATTTGATCACGATATTGTGGCTTCTTGCTGTGTGAAAACTGATGTAGTTCTTCTAAAGAGAGGAAACATCACTCTCTATTTGTATTGGGTGAATCAGGCATCTCTTTAATATTAGTACAATTGAAATATAACATAGTGCAGCCGTTAGTTTTTGCTCCATCATAGACCAATCATCTATCTTTCTGATGTTTATTTGTTCCTTATGCACTAACTATGGGCTACATTCAGATGCACTAACGGATTTAGCTAAAAATACCAATATAGTTAAATCTTGGTTCCTTTAATCAGTTAGAAGCTGAGATCTGAATAGGGATATTGTTGCTCTACAGTTTTTAATCACTTTTTTTTCGTGTCATTGTGTATAGAAGAAGATTTTATTTTCAGCTGAGATTTTAGACGGCCCGTGAGTTTATGTTTCAATCAGATACACATATCGGCCGGAACCAAATGCGATATGGTTGATATGCCATATATAAATATATTCAGGGTGATGTATGCGATATGTTTAAGCAACTTGTTTAATGTTGTGCACCTGCCATGTGGGCGTGGTTCCGTGTGGCTGGAATTATCTCCTGGACCTTGTAATGTTGTGGTTTGGTTTCATTTTAAATGGAAAAGAGGCCACGAGCTATTGGAATTTATAGAGAGTTGCAAGTTTAGTTTCAGCTCAGATTTGTGATGTTATCACAGTTGAGGTTTCCTAGCTGTAGCATCTTTTCAGCTTTGTTGTTCTTATTTTCGTAAATAGTCGAATATTATATCCAAGGTAAGGTACCCAATTTCCTTCACTACCAGTACCTACGCTCACTGATATATATGTATGTGATTCACTCCTTGGTCTTTCTCTTACGGGGAAAAGATAAGAAGAGGCACCGCATACAGTGCTCTCCCGTGCGGCGCGCTAGTGAAAAACGGACTACATCCCCGCGTGGCTCGTACCGCTCTCCACCTTATCCTTGTCCCCTACAATTACTCCTGGCCAGTAAGAGAGCGGACGATCTGAACGCAGCGGCATCTGCCCGGGGCACGTGTCAAAAAATTGTTGGTCCAGGATTGGTGCGGGAGGCCACCAGTAGCATGTATTTTTTTCTTTTGCTTGAAATTAGGAAAACGGTACAGATACACGTGGGGCCGCGCTTGATATTTTTTAACTCATCTTCCCCAATCTTTCTCCGCATCTGAATCTAGAAGCCACCGCCGCCGGGGGCGCCAAGGTCAGGCCGCCTCAACGCCCAGTTTATGTTGTCGATTTCCGCCGGCCGCAGCTGCCGACTCGTCCAGCTTCCGTCGGCCGGGCCGTGGCCAAGCTGAAGAAAATCATCACCGCCGCCATCTCCCAGGTCCTACAGCAGCTTCCCTCTGACAAAGCTTAAATCGATGTCGCCGTTGACGACTGTCGTTGTCTCACGCGTGCTTGCCTGCCCTGCACCCGCAGTGGCGGCTGCGCGCCGCCACGACGCCGTCATGTCAGACGTCCTTTTGCTCAGTCGCCGTCGTCCTTTTTCGCAGCTCCCACCGTCGTCCTTTTTGCCCAGGTCCCGGCGTCCCGCAGTGGCGGCTTGCGCGCCGCCATGTTAGCCGTCTTTTTGCCCAGCTACCGTCGCTGTCCTTTTTCCCCAGCTCTCGCCGCTGTCCTTTTTCCCGGCTCCCGCCGTCGTCCTTTTTCCCAGCTCCCACCGCCGTCCTTTTTACCCAGGTCCCGCAGTGGCGGCTGGCGCCGCCACACGGCCACCATATCAGCTGTCCTTTTTCCCAGCTCATGCCGCCGCCTTTTTCCCAGCTCCCACCGCCATTTTTTTGCCCAGGTCGTGCCGCCGGTTCCTTTGGTGAGGCCATGGCGAAGATGTTGCCGTCCTGCCCCATGCCTGGAGAAGGAGAGATAGGGACGCGTTTCTGTATCTCTCTCTCCTTTGTGGCGGGCCCTACCAGTGTATTTTGGTGTGTATAGATAGTGTAATTGGAAAACTGTGAGCTGCAATTGTGGGGTCTACCTCAGGCTTGGACCAATGGTAGCGCGGGATGTGCCCGGTGCAGATGCCGCCCAGGGCAGAGGCTCATTTTCCTGGCCAGTAATCTCATTCTCCCTCTCTATGAGATAGTAACGGAAGAGCAGCCGGAGAGGCGCGAGAGGAGCACGCGGCCGGCGACCTGCACAGGGGAGGGTGCCGCCGAGCATGCAACGGAGAGGCCGCCGCCGACGAGCGCGAAGAGGAGGCCCATCAGCTACCACGGGGAGGCCGCCGCCGACAAGCGCGAGAGAAGGCGCCCCTGGACTAGCGCGGGGCGCCGCCGAGCTCGCAGCGGGGAGAGCACCTCGAGCACCCAGCCAGGAGTTCGCCGTCGTCGAGCCTGAGGAGGCTGCTGCCGTCAAGCGTGAGGAGGCTGCCGCCATCAAGCGCGAGAGGAGGCGTCCGTGGACTAGCGCGGGGCGCCGTCGCCGCCGCCGAGCTCGCAGCGGGAAGAGCACCGCCGAGCACTCAGCCAAGAGTCCGTCGTCGTCGAGCCTGAGGAGGCTGTTGTCTTCAAGCGCAAGAAGGTTGCCGCCACCAAGCGCAAGGAGGTTGCCGCCGTCGAGCGATGAGGAGTTTCACGACCGGCGCGTTGCGTGCCAGTTTTCTTCTTCCCTACATCCCTCTAGGGCCGGGCCGGCAAAATCAAGGGCCCTGTTCGAAAATCTAAAACGGGCCCTATCTCACAGCAAAATTTAGCAGCGAAAATCGCAATAAAAGAAATCAGACTTTTCGGGGGATCGCTGGCCGGAAGGTAAGCACTAAGCAGATCGATTGATTTATGTGCGGGAAAAAAGTGTTCTTAGTTCTTACCTACAAATCGATCAGATGGACGATTCCTGCGACCATGGCCTGCCTGCGACGAGGATGCGAGGGCAGGCGGCGCCGGCGCTGGACGGAGTCACGATGACGCGAGGCAGCTGAACTACTGGAATTCTGGAATCGCGAGCGTCGACGAGGCCGCCGTCTGCCTTCAGCGGTTCGGGAATCACTAGCGACGCTAACCACGATCGAGTGATCGATCGATGCGTCAAGCGCCCAGCATAATGCGGCCAGCGCCCAGCTGAATGCGGATGAGGCTCGATTCCCTTCTAAATTTTGATTTCTAGCGCTAGGTAGGAATAGGCGTATAGAGTTTTTTTTGGGCCCCAATAATTTATGGGCCCTGTTCCGGCCGCACATTTGGCACCACTATGGGCCCGGCCCTGCATCCCTCGACCTCTCTTGTTTTTTAAGTTAAATATTTTCGTGGAGAAACTCGTTGATTATTGCATGTGAGCTTAATGTGGAGCAATGCCTAGTTAAATGTGCATTATTTTGGAGGATGATGCATCGAACTACAACTAGTAGTAGAACGTAATCAATCTGGTAATTAGTACCATTTAAACTGGCAATTAGGATTAATTATTCTGGCAACTAGAACCACATCCTCGACAATATCGGCCAGCAGTAGCAATGTTAACAAGTAATCATGTGATTATTACTAATTAATCTGGTCACATGACAAATTAATCCGGTGACCGTGACTAATTAATCGGTATCTGTGACTAATTAATCTGGTGATATGACTAATTAATCTGGTCACATGGACAAATTAATCCGGTCACCGTGTCTAATTAATTGGGTATTTGTGACTAATTAATCTGTTCATGACAAATTAATCCGGTGACCGTGTCTAATTAATTAGGTATTTGTGACTAATTAATCTGGTCACATGGACAAATTAATCCGGTCACCGTGTCTAATTAATTGAGTATTTGTGACTAATTAACCTGTTCACAAGGACAAATTAATCCGGTGACCGTGTCTAATTAATTGGGTATTTGTGACTAATTAATCTTGCCAGGGACAAATTAATCCGGTGATCTGACTAATTAATCGGGTATCTATGACTAATTAATTTGGTCACAAGGACAAATTAATCCGGTGACCGTTTCTAATTAATTGGGTAGTTGTGACTAATTAATCTGGTCATGGGACAAATTAATCCGATGATCTGACTAATTAATCGGGTATCTATGACTAATTAATTTGGTCACAAGGACAAATTAATCTGTGACTGTGCCTAACTAATCAGGTATCTGTGACTAATAATTAATCCGGTAACCGTAAGCGTAGCGCTCTTTTTGTATCTGTTGAAAAAATATCTAGTAATTAATCTGGCAATCATGACTAGTTAATCTGGTGATCAACGATTATTTTTTTTGGTAACTACAACTTAGATAACCAGCGGTGTGATGTTTTAGCGTATGTAAAGAATAACATCTAGTAATTTATTTGGTGATCGGGACAATTAATCTGATAACACAATTGAGATAACCGACGAGGTAATAAGTTTGCATTTGCAGAAGAAATAATGTCTAGTGATGATGATCTGGATAGTCTGGATGATTTTTTCTGAGACATGCATTGGCTGCCACCTTTGTCCTGTGGCCACTAGTCTGCCAAGCTCCTGGGTGTCGTACTCTACTAGGCTCAACGCGGTTTTTCCTCCCGCCCTGGCGTGTTCCGGTCTTATCCCGGCCATCGAGTCCTGTTGGAGATTCGTGGTTACACATTTTATAAAAACAACCTGTACAAAGCTCATCTTCGCACCCTATAGAGGCCGAAGTGGACAAGTCCATCTTCTATTCTCTCTCCTTATCCTCTCCCTGTTCCCCTCGCTCGCGTTCTCCATCACACCACCGCCCTGCTCGCCCCCTGTTCCCCTCCTCAAGACCGGGACCGGCGACCCCTTCCCCCAAGCTCCCCTCCTCCAGATCAGCGTGGAGACGGCGTCCCCCGGCCCAGGCTCGATCCCCTGCTCCAGATCCATGGCCTATCATCACCTTCCCCGTGAGGATCTGCGCCGCACGCAAGGACAACGCGGACGGGCGCCGGATCTGAGGTACCGTCGCTGGAATCTCGAATCCCCTTTCTCCCGCGTCGCTCCCAGCCGTCCCGCTCAATGACCTCGTACCCATCGGCGCTGCCATTGATAAAGCTTCTATCCATGGAGATTGGAGGAGATGGATGAGGCCGGCCAGGTCGCGCTAGATTTAGTTGCTGCTGTTCTTGTGGTTGTACGTTTCTACGTCCAGATTTGGATTTAGTTGCTGCAGTTTTTTTCTTCCATATTTTTTGGAGATATCTTTCCTGTATGATTCTATGTCCAGATCTGGATTTAATTGCTTCGGATCCTGGAGTTCGTTCTTTCCTGCACCATATTTTTGTTCTTTGACTCGTTTCTGTTTTGCTTGTTTATTCATCCACGGCTGCTGTTAATGCGAAGAGAACGATTCCTAGTACTCCGTACGTGAAAGTTTTGTTCATGCGAGGCTGCTGTAATGCCAAGAGAATGCATGTACTAATTCTGCCTAAATTTTGTACACTAAAAAGGAAAATAATCATGTTCCAACTGCGTACATTAAAAAGAAAACGTATATACCAATTATTGGGATATATCACTTACTGTAAGAATGATTTGATGATTGCATATATAAATTTGGGTTCTAAAATAATTTGTATCCCAACACATTTCCATTGAGTAATTTGGAATCTAAAATGATTTGTACATGTACGTTAATCTTGTTCTTGCTTCTCCCTGTATCCGTACTGTACGTTACTAGCTAGCTGCTGGAGTACGTATCTAAATTAATTTGTTTGGCATCTGTGATGCTTCAAAACTCATGAACCATGGAACGAGATAAGAAATAATTCGAGGGGTATTGTATAAAATACTGGGGACTGTAAGATGAGAAACTGACATAGTCTGAGGATGCTTTAGCAAAACAGACAACAGAATCTGCATGCAAGATGGACACAGTGGATGGACGTGATAAGCCCGGCACGCGCAAGCCCAGGCGGGATGGCTTTTTCGCTACTAGGCTAGTTTTTTTTCTTTTGGCTGAACAACACCCGACATGCGTTATGTCAGACGTAATTAGCTGGTTTGCCTCCCGCCGCACGGAACGACCAGGCGTGAGGCGCCGCTGGATAGTTTCATCCTTCTCTTACTACTAGGGTAGGTATCTAATGAAGCACAAGGTAGAAGCATTCTCAGGAACATGCAAGACGATAAGGTACATACTTTCTGTACCATGGTATGCTATGCTATGCATTTCCTATTTCTTTGTGTTATTCCTATACCATGCCCCCACAATGCAATTTCCATAGTCTCTCATTTACAAGCTTCATTCATCCATCCGAATGTAAGTCGTTAATCATTGAAGGTCACAAAACATTAGAGGAGCAGATAATATGAAGTCATTAACCTTGGTTTAATGCCAGCAGGACTGCACTGTTTGCTTCAAGCTGCTAGGATACATGCTGGCCAGTGAGTGGCTCAGTTCCAGGATGATGTTCTCACAGCGGACAATGCAGTCCTGGACATTGGTGTAGAGGTGCAGCAAGAGGAGTGCAACAAGTCGAAGAGGTGACACTATATATGATGCAGATCAGGCACCTTGTAAATTTCCGTAATGCTTCTTCAGTTGCAAGCTCAATACAAGTGTTGATTGTTGATGCTTCTCTGTCCATTTCTTTTTTATTGAAAATGTAAGCCTACCCATGTAGTTGATTGTTGATATTTGATAACCTCGGTAAAATGGTTTGATTTTTTGACATGGTGATGACGGAATTGATGAGAGTGTTTCTCCCTCAACTACGCCAACAAGCACTCCTGATACCCTGAAAGGAAAATAATATATGGGATAGGTTGAGCCTCCAAGTGCAGAGTATGTAGAAGTGGAAGATTTTCCCACGAGGGTGACTCGAGGGTTTAATATCGAACTCTCGGGGAATCAGTAGTGGGGATTTTATCTCCTTGTCCTTCTCTAGATTTCCTGCAAATAAAGTAGATTGCTTTGTGCCCTCAACCTCACCAAGTAGTTGTCAATCACAAGGTGTGAGAATGATATTAAGATAATAATGGATGCAAAACAGTAAATAAATATGCAATGGTGATAAGTAGTAATGCAAGGATGATAGTAATGATGATGGATGATATTTTGGGGGTTTTTATATGTGTATGCAATGAATAAAAGTGTTTTTGTATTTTCTGATTTTAAAATGGCTGAATGTAGAAAATGCTTAAAAGTGGTTGGAAAGTTGTTTCTTATGATTAAAAATGGACCGGGGTTCATGGTTTCACATATGCACTCTCTCTTTAATATAGTGTGGCAAATAAGTAGACATAGGATTAACATATGAGATTGCAAACAAGTTTAATGACATGTTACTAATTATATGGGCATCACGTCCTAACATAGAGACCTTTTGATTATTAGTCTCACTTATACTCCACCAAGATGCGAACTAAATCATAACACCTCAGTAATTAAGATGACTCAGAGTATAGCCTTAAGATTAATGACATGAAGTGAAAATAAGAACATGCTGGATCTAGTCATAGGTAGAGGCTTGTCACTCCTCATACCTTGCAACATGGTATTTTGGTTTATCCCTAGTGAGGAAACAAAGTAAGGTAAACACCCAATGGATCGCGATATTAAGTTGTCAGCTTATCACATCACCACCCCCGTTACTCCAACTAATGCACACGTTCCCCCTCACACACTCTCATAAACATGATTGATCAAAACAAGGATACAAGAACGGGGTACATAATATGCATCTACTTTCATAACTGAAATAAACATTGCAATCTTAACATATATTAACTCATAAAAAGATCCACCACAAAGGTAATACAACAATGACCGTAATCATGTTCAGCAGCTCATACGGTGCTAATTAGTAAAGCTCAAGAGAGAGAGAGAGAGAGATACATATGCTACTGCCACAAACCCATAGTCCAGAGGTGGACTACTCCCTCTTCATCATGGAGACGGTGGAGATGTCGATGGAGAAGAAGGAGACCTCTCCGGCAGCGCTCCGCCGGAGTCCCCCCCTCCAATCTGCAGCCTCCTGGTCTCTGTTTCTTGTTTCTCTCATGTGGCGGCTCTCCCTTCGAAGAACGTCGGGGGGCTCTTTATATAGACGTTTTTAGGTCACGAGGAAGCTTCAGGAAGAAGGATCGTCGCAAACGGGGCCACGAGGGCCAAAAGAGGTGGGCCCACGCGGCCCCTATACCTGGCCGCGTGGGGCACCCTCTTTCGCCCCTCCGGCCTCCGTTCGCTTGCTTCCTTTGCTCCTAGGTCTTCCTCCTTCCAAAATAATGATCCCCGTAAATTTGCAGCTCATTATGACGTCGTTAAGACCCTGAAATAAATAAGGAAAAAATAGGGGTTTTCTTCCTGCGCAGGATTAATTTCATAAAAAGGGGAAATCATTATTAATTACCAAAAATCATTAAATAACAGTAATATACCCCTTATATGATGCAAATATGAATGGAATATAAGTATTAGTGCAAAGTTCATGTATGCATTTTACATGCATCACGTGCTTATGTAAGGCATTGCGGATATTTACTATCACGAGGACACTGTAATATTAGCTTCAAAATTGAGCAAGGGAAAGGTTTAATATCAAATTTTTATTAAAAATAACTATTTCTAAATGTTGTCTTTTACTCTCCGGCTAATTGTTGTTCACAATCGCTATAATTCCACATTGGGCTGGGAAAGTTCCACTTATAATTTATTAGATTTGTATATGTATTCATCAAATGTAAAAAAATTGCCATCTGAATTTTCAAAAACCATCAACAAAGTATTTTATATTTAACTAAAAATAAACCCGATTGCTTTGTCACAGTAACCAAAGAAATTTGTTTTTACTCTTCTATTTAACTCTGAGACAAGTATAGCATGTATTTGCATGGTTCATAAATGCTTTTGTAAGTGGTTTAAAATTGGTTCAAGACAACATTCCTTACATACGTATATTCTGCTGCATTTTCATGAAGACGTGTGATGACCCACAAGTGTAGGTGATCGCAACAGTCTTCGCGGGTAGTTTGACCCTAATTTATTGATTCGACACAAGGGGAGCCAAAGAATATTTATAAGCCTTAGCAGTTGAGTTGTCAATTCAACCACACCTGAAAAGGATTTCTCTCGAAGAAATTTATCAGTAGTAACAGTCATTTTATGGCAGCAGTAGAGTAGTAACATCAGTAGTAAAATAAAAACAGCAATGATAACGGTAAAAGTAATGATTGTAAACAGCGGGATTAAAACACCGTAGGCATAGGGACAAATAGACGGGCGTTGCATGAATAAGATAGCTCATGAAATGAACATAACTAAGCACGAAGAAAATAAACATATAAATAGTATCCAAGTATCAAACAATCATAGGCATGTATTCCTAATTTAGCCGTACGTGCTTGCAATAAGAACTTGCATGGCATCTTTTGTCCTGCCATCCGGTTTCAGTCGGGCCAATTAAGGAACAAATGGCAATTAAGGTGTTCCTTTTAATAGAACACCGGATCAAAGCATTAACACTCAATGAATACATGTAACCCTCGAGTTGCCAACCATTCCCACCGATGTCCCCGTTTCTGTCACTCGGGGTCTCCGGTTCCAGTTGACAACAAGTGCATACAACTAGTAGATAGGATCTAAACAACAACTATACCCATGCAAACATAAGTGTTCAGATCTGAAAACATGGCACCCAGGCCCAAAGTGACAAGCATTAAGCATAACTAGTTGTACCAACGACGATTAACACAAATAGAGGATATTAGGCATCGTTCCCTAACAATTTGGCATCGAATTACATGAGCAATCTTATTCAATCCCTTCCATCCCCTTGCCTACAGCAAGGAACTACTCACACATGGTGGGGGACGACATGGATGGTTGATGGAGAGGCATTGGCGGTGACGATGGCGGCGATCTCCACTCCGGCAGGGTGCCGGAACAGCGATCCTGGACCCCGAATTTAGGGTTCGTGATGGCGGCGGAGCTCCGTAAGGTTTTTGGAAAAAGTGTTCGGGGGCTCGTGTTTTTAGGTCAAGAGGGCGCTTATAAGCGAAGGGGGGTCACCAGAGGAGGTTCCAGGGGCAGGGGCGGCCTCCTGCCGTGGCCTGGCCCCCACCCGTGGGTGGGACCCGCCCCTGCTCCTGGGGTGGCCCCCCCTCGCGGCCTTCTGGCTCCATGGCTCTTTTGCCTCAAAAATACTTTTTATAATTTTTCTGGAATTTTCCGCGAACTTCTGAACCCTGCACAAAAGAAAGACACGAAATGCAATTCTGCTGAAAACAACGTCAGTTCGGGTTAGTTCCAAACAAATTCATTAATAATCAGAGGCAAAACAATGGCAAAGTGTTTGGAAAAGTAGATACGTTTGCGACGTATCAGCTCCCCCAAACTTAGCTTATTGCTTGTCCTCAAGCAATTCAGTTGACAAACTGGAGGCAATAAAAGAAACTTTGACAAACACATTTGCTTCATTTAGAGCATAGAAGTTTAAACCATGATCCGTATTTTAATAAACACAAGAGAGAAGTTACAAAAACAATATAACTAAAGCAATCATGGAGACTTATGCAAAACTCACAATATGCTAACAAGCAATAATTTAAACATGCAAACAAATAGCACCAATGCAATGCATATAACTAGGCATGGTAAAGTGATCTCTCGCTTGCCCCTTTTGTAGGGCAAATCATAAATTCCGGGCACCTCTTGAGACATTAAACGGTGACTAGATATAAAGTTTTCAGAATTAAGAAGTGCCTCAAACATGCTCCAATCATTGAAACTTTGGGACAAAGCACGTTATACTTAGAATGACAGCAATGCTCTACAAGATGGTGCTCAAAGAAGGATGACGACTCAACATAAATATAAAAGACAGGCCCTTCGCAGAGGGAAGCAGGGATTAATCATGTGCTAGAGCTTTTTATTTTTATAAGCAGAAGTAAAACAGTTTTGAGAGATGCATGCTTTCGTCAACGATTTCACAACAGAGAAACTATCTAGTCCATCATGACAAGCAAGGTTTTTAGACTTGTGAGAGCAGCTGGTTCTTAGAAGAGCGAGTACGCTCCTCTTTCTTCTTGGTTTCACCATTGTCCAATGTTTGGGCTGATTTCTCAGATTTGCATTGCGCGACGGAGAATTGGTGAGCTATATTTATATTTTGCTTAAGCTGCTCTCGGGTTGATTCAAGTGAAGACGTAATCCATCAACACCGGGTGAAAGGGGGGGAATGACCTCGCTTGTCACAAGTTATATCTAGCTCTCTACTGCTCCCTCATCAGCTTAAAAACATAGGCACAAAGAAGAAGTATTTTGAATTTTTAAAGGTAGCACATGACGAATTTACTTGGAATGGTAGGAAATAGCATGCATAGGCAGATATGGTGGACTCAAATGGAATACTTTGGCTTAAGGAAAATGGATGCACGGATGGACAATTACACCCAGTACAAATGGAGGCTAGCAAAAGACTCGGGAGCGACCGATCAAGAGCACTACTGTCATAATCATGCTTTGCGACAAAAAATAATCAATGAATAAAGCATAAGAGTGATACTACAATTCTAAGCACAATAAATCGTCAAGGCTTAACAGACTTTATTTTTAGCCTTTTACATGTGTGAACATGTGCCAAGTCAATCCAAATTAATCTTTTGGAGGAGGATCTCACTTCACCATACCATATTATAAACAATGCAAAACATGCTCACGTCTACATGACAAATTATCCACTCTTAACAAGTTGAGGCTAAGCATAGGAATCCATAAAAGCTAAGTAATATCATCTACGTAACATTCTATCATAGCAAACTACAACATGAGCATGAGGATAAGCATCTGTACAAAAATGAAAACAAATAGAGTTCATACCGAATTTCCTCATCACATCCGCGTCGCCAAATATCATTATTATTGCATAGATGCTTGCACAACCGAAAGATATAGAAATAATAAAAATGTGCAAGTGTCATCACAAAAACGGGTTGAACTCTGAAACAACTACAAAACAAATAAGAGAAAATATTTTTGTGTTTTTCGAATAGTGAAAGGAACAACGCAAAACTAAAGAGAAATCTTTTTGCTGTTTTCAATTTGGGAGGAAGCGGCTAAAAACAAAGTAGGAAATAAACGAACAAGAAACAAACAAAAATATTTTTGGTCTTTTTTTATTATGAGAAAGAAGAGGCAAACAAAGAGGAAATCTTTTTGGGTTTTTGATTAATAAACAAAAAGAACAACTAAGGTGACTGAGCAAATTGAAAAGAGCGAAAAGAAAGCAAAAAGGAAAACTAATGAATATGCAAAGGGATAACGAAGACACCGACATATGATAGTTGAGTGAACAAAATAAAAAGATGTCGGTGAGAAATACGTACTCCCCCTAGGTTAGGCTTTTGGCCTAAGTGGGATCCATCTACCATGGCGGCGGCATGCCCCAGTTGGCGCCCGTCTGTGGCTGCCACTGTGAGTCCTGTGGCACCTCCTCTGGGTCCTCCTCAGGAGCTAGTGATGCGAGGTACTCATCCAGCACCTCCTCAGGAAACGAGTATCCGTCCCTAGCAGCAGAGTTAAACAAAACAGGAGCAGGCACTCTCACAAAGCGAGGGTTATTCAAATCAAAACCAAATAACAATCTATACTGCAAGTTCTCCAAAGTGGAATCATAAGTGACATAGTGGTGATTTTTCATTGCAGCAAGATTAAGTCTAATAAAATCCAACTCTAGATCATCTTCTCTAGGAGGAAGCATGGCAGTAGAAAGCATAATCGAAACAATAATGCCTCCATAAATAGGCCCTCTAACCTTGTTAGTGCTAAGACGACGAGAAATAAGAGCGCCAATGTTATAAGTTTCATCACAATTAATAGCGGCGGCAAGAATAGCAAGATCAAGACTAGTCATGTTGCTCGTGTTATCCCGGGAAGGATACAACGAGCAATGACATAGCCCAAATACCTCATAGCTGGAAACTGAATGCTCCCAAATTTTGCACGCGTAGAGTCTCTCCAATCATCATGACAGATTCCGGCATAGAGCTCCTTGAGGTACTGGGGCTGCGTGTTCATCTTGCTTGTGAGCCCCGAGTTCCTCACTCCTAAAGCGCTGCAAAACTCAGACAGAGGCATTCTACACGGTCGCTCATATAGCATGATGATCATTGAAATTAAAGCTTTGCACAAAGATGTTAGTGAGCTTAAGATATTGGGGCCTCTCCACTAATACAACATTTGTCAACGATGCATTAGTGACAAGACTAGTAAATTCATTGTGTATACCTGAAGCTTGTAGAAATTCATAACATGGGTATACCGATGAACGCACATCCGTCTCTCGAGCAAGCACAATAACACCAAGTGGCTCCAAATCTTCATTATATGAAGGCCTCATTGGTGCATTAGAGCTTGACCCTCTCGTTTCTCGACGAGAAGAGGGCTCCTTCTTCTTAAAAATCCCACCTAAATTGAACTTAGGCATGTTCTTCCTTTTCGGAGAGGATTTGCTCCAAATTTCAGCAAGAATAATGGGCTGAACAAAGAGATCGAAAATTCCAGCACCAAAGAGCAAGAGCTCGGGTTTGAACAATGGGGGATGATTTTTTCGAGTGAAAGAGAGAGAGTGGGAGGAGACTCACCTGGTGGGGCCCACCAGAGGGCACAGGCAGCCCTTGGCAACGGCCTGGGTGCCACCCGCGTGTGCCCCTGGGGCGTCCACCAGGTCAGCCCCAGTCACTCCTGTGTCTCTTTAAAAATAATAAAATTCATGTAATTTTTCTGGAATTTTCGACAACTTTTCTCGAAGAACTTATAAGAGATTAAAGTTAAGCTAATAAAACAGGAATTTGACATTTAAAAGGGACAAACTAATTAAGAAATAAAAATTACAGAAAAACTAAATATGAGCAAAAGAAGAAAATTTAATGAATCTTGATATCTTTATGTTGCTAAAGTTGGTTTGTTAACAAGGTTGATCAAGTCTTTCTACCACACCAATTTTATTTGACATAAATTATTCAATATTCAACAAACAATCAAGTTACCTCATATTGAATAGGAATTGTCCCAATCATGAGAGTTTCATATCTTCATGAATGTGTATGAATAGGACAATCAATAGTTCCAATCTTGATGGATTCAATATTCTCAATGGAGTTCAAACCAATTTTGATATTGATCTTATTTGGAAAGTACACCGTGTGTTCTTTATCATCAACTTTAAAAGTAACTTTTCCTTTATTGCAATCAATAACAGCCCCTGCAGTATTAAGAAAAGGTCTCCCAAGAATAATAGACATATTATCTTCAGGCATTTCCAATACCACGAAGTCAGTTAGGATTAAACAATTAGCAACTTTAACAGGAACATCCTCACAAATTCCAATGGGCACAGCAGTGGACTTATCAGCCATTTGAAGGGAAATATCAGTAGGAATAAGCTTATCTAATAAAAGTCTCTTATAAAGAGAAAATGGCATAACACTAACTCCTGCACCAAGATCACATAAGGCAGTTCTGACATAATTATTTTTAATGGAGCAAGGAATAATAGGTATACCTGGATCACCAAGCTTTTTAGGAATCTTGCCATGGAAAGAGTAATTAGCAAGCATAGTGGAGATTTCTTCATTAGGGATTTTTCTTTTATTAGTGACAATGTCTTTCATATATTTTGAATAGGGAGGCAACTTAATAGCATCTGTCAAAGGAATTTGCAAAAAGAGGGGCTTCATCCATTCACAAAATTTGTTATAGTGTTCTTCTTCCTTAGCCCTCTGAGATTTAGATGGAAAAGGCATGGGTTTTTGCACCCATGTCTCTCTCTCTTTACCATGTTTTTTAGCAACAGGAGGTGCAGCCTCCTCCTCCTATTCTTCAGGTTCATTAGTATCATTATCATGCTCATTACCACTTTCAGTTTCAGCATCCGAAATAGAGACAGAATTAGGATTATTACTTGTAGGTTCTTTATCAAGTTCCATATTACTAGCTTCTCCTAATTCTTTATGTTTCTTCCCTTTCTTTTTCTTTTTAGGGAAACTAGTAATATTATTTTCAACCAATTGAGATTCTTGTTCAATTCTTTTAGGATGTCCCTCAGGATAAAGAGGATCTTGAGTAGAGATACCTCCTCTAGTTAAAACACCACAAGTTTGTTTATTACTTTGTGTAGGAACTCCAACAAGCAAGTCTTTTTGCACTTTAGTAATTCGTTCAAGTTGAGATTGGACCATATGAAAATGCTTAACAAGACCTCTGACATCATTAGCAGTTTTCTCCAAGACATAATGCAAATTTTTAATAACCAGGGTGTTATCATTTAATTGTTCTTGAATTTGCATAATAAAATGAGTTTGTTTAACAATAAAGTTATCAAATTCATCCAAACACTGACTAGGAGGCTTACTATAAGGAATATCATTAATAGTAAAATTATGAAGAGAGTGTACCTCTACCATAGGTGGGTGAGTGGTAGGCTCACATAAAGTTTCAATTGGAGGCAAATTCTTCACATCTTCAGCTCTAATACATTTTTCCTTAATAGATCTTTTGGCTTCTTGCATATCTTCTGGGTTTAGGAAGAGCACTCCCCTTTTCTTCGGAGTTGGTAATGGAGGAGGTTTAGGAATGCTCCATTCATCATGATTTTTAGCAATCTTAGCCATTAGTTCTTCAGCTTCATCTACAATCCTTTTCCTGAAAACACAACCAGCACAACTATCTAGGTATGTCCTAGATTCAACAGTTAGTCCATTATAAAATATATCAAGCAGTTCATTCTTTGGAATATCATGCCCTGGCCGAGCCCTGAGTAGTGATCCGAATCTCCCCCAAGCTTTAGGGAGATGCTCATCCTCCAATTGTCTGAAATTGAAAATTCTCTGCAAAGCCTCATGCTGCATGTGAGCGGGAAAATATTTTGCAAGGAAAAAATCAAGCAATTCATGAGGACTTTTTATGGATCCATAAGGTAAAGCATTATACCACACTTTGGCATCATCTTTTAATGAGAAAGGAAACAACTTTACTAAATAGTAACGCTGTATCTTTTTATCATCAGAAAATAGAAGGCTAAGCGAAGCTAATTTGTTCATGTGTTCTACAGCATTGTCATCCTTAGTTCCACAAAAAGGATCAGATTCAACATTAGATATGAGTGAAAGATCAACAGAGACATTAAATTAATCATCTTTAATGCATATGGGAGATGTAGCAAACTCAGGATCAGGTGTAAAATAATTCTTAACATCATGCTTTTCAAGCAATTTCCTCAAAGCATCAGGATCTTTAGAAGTAGAATAGTCCATATATTGTCTAATAAACTCATCATTAAGATCAATATAAGAATCATCAGGACACCTACTCTCATAATTATATGGATTAGGAGAGCTAACAGGTGTGGTAAGATTTTCATTGGGCATTGTAAATGCTTTAGACCTAGCAACAAGAGATTCTAAAAAGGGGCCTAAAGAACCAGCATCATCAAGCACAACAGAAGTATCATCAAATTTATCAGAAGCAGTAGCGGACTCAGAAAGCAAAGAATCATCAATAGGACGAGTGTTCATAGGTGGTGTAACAAGTTGACTTAAAACAGTAGGTGAATCAAGAGTAGCTTTAGAGTTCAGAGCAGTACCTTTCCTTGTGGTGGAAGGTAGTATTGGAAACTTAGGATCTCGCTTACCCTTCATGATGAAGAGTAAATTACAGCAGACAGAAAAACTTCCAGGTGAACTTATAAATAGAGCTATGCTCCCCGGCAACGGCGCCAGAAAATAGTCTTGATGACCCACAAGTGTAGGGGATCGCAACAGTCTTCGCGGGTAGTTTGACCCTAATTTATTGATTCGACACAAGGGGAGCCAAAGAATATTTATAAGCCTTAGCAGTTGAGTTGTCAATTCAACCACACCTGAAAAGGATTTTTCTCGAAGCAATTTATCAGTAGTAACAGTGATTTGATGGCAGCAGTAGAGTAGTAACATCAGTAGTAAAATAAAAACAGCAATGATAACGGTAAAAGTAATGATTGTAAACAGCGGGATTAAAACACCGTAGGCATAGGGACAAATAGACGGGCGTTGCATGAATAAGATAGCTCATGAAATGAACATAACTAAGCACAAAGCAAATAAACATATAAATAGTATCCAAGTATCAAACAATCATAGGCATGTATTCCTAATTTAGCCGTACGTGCTTGCAATAAGAACTTGCACGACATCTTTTGTCCTGCCATCCGGTTTCAGCCGGGCCAATTAAGGAACAAATGGCAATTAAGGTGTTCCTTTTAATAGAACACCGGATCAAAGCATTAACACTCAATGAATACATGTAACCCTCGAGTAGCCAACCATTCCCATCGATGTCCCCGTTTCTGTCACTCGGGGTCTCCGGTTCCGGTTGACAACAAGTGCATACAACTAGTAGATAGGATCCAAAAAACAATTATACTCATGCAAACATAAGTGTTCAGATCTGAAAATATGGCACCCGGGCCCAAAGTGACAAGCATTAAGCATAACTAGTTGTACCAACGACGATTAACACAAATAGATGATACTAGGCATCGTGCCCTAACAATTTGGCATCGAATTACATGAGCAATCTTATTCAATCCCTTCCATCCCCTTGCCTACAGCAAGGAACTACTCACACATGGTGGGGGACGACATGGATGGTTGATGGAGAGGCGTTGGCGGTGACGATGGCGGCGATCTCCACTCCGGCAGGGTGCTGAAACAGCGATCCTGGACCCCGAATTTAGGGTTCGTGATGGCGGCGGAGCTCCGTAAGGTTTCTGGAAAAATTGTTCAGGGGCTCGCGTTTTTAGGTCGAGAGGGTGCTTATAAGCGAAGGGGGCCGCCATAGGAGGTCCCAGGGGCAGGGGCGGCCTCCTGCCACGCCCTGGCCCCCACCCGCGAGTAGGAACCGCCCCTGCTCCTGGGGTGGCCCCCGCTCGCGGTGTTCTGGCTATGTGGCTCTTTTCCCTCAAAAATACTTTTTTATAATTTTTCTAGAATTTTCCGCGAACTTATGAACCCTGCACAAAAGAAAGACACCAAATGCAATTCTGCTGAAAACAGCGTCAGTTCGGGTTAGTTCCAAACAAATTCATTAATAATCAGAGGCAAAACAATAGCAAAGTGTTTGGAAAAGTAGATACGTTTGCGACGTATCAACGTGCATTGCACGTGCACGCTAACTAGTATGGAAAGAAGCAGAGCAACAAACAGAGAGAAGGGGAAAAGGAAGAGGAGAGAGAGGAGGACCACCGCCTCACTAGAGGGGGGAAGCAACGCCGTGGCTGCACCTCCGGCACCACCTCCATTCCATTGCTACCCACGTCGTTCGAACCATCGGCCTCCATGTCCGTGGTCGGCGCTCTACCGAGTTGCCTCACCGCCCCTCCCTACCCTAATCTCTCGTCGGCCCAGCCATCCCTTTAAACTCCGACGTCCCGCATCCCCAACTAAGTTTCTAACTCGCCTCCGCTGGCGCCGAACCGCGTTGAGCGCCACTTTCACCGAGGTCACGTCTTGTCGTCACCATCTCCGCCACGGCCAGCCGTGGCGTCACCGGTTCCGGCTTGAGGAGAATGGGGGAGAGGCGACAGTGAAGATTTTTTTACGAGGAGAGATCGACAAGTTTCTATGGGAGGAAGAAAGAGGAGAGAGGGAGATAAAAATATAAGGAGAGGGAAGTGGGGTACACAAGATGCACGCACCCCAAAAGCTAACCGTGGCCACGATTACGCTTTATAAAGCCGTTTCAGATGCAAGCATGAGTCCACTTCTATTTTTGGTTTCATCTCAATGGTGCTGATTATGTTGAGACTCTCAGATGATTTATTGACCAATTCATACATTTACAATGTTGCATATATGCTATTTATACTTGTGGTTTTTATTTTTATATTTTTACTAAGATCAAACAAAAGAAAAAGAGCAAGCCTTTGAGTAGGGATGGCACCCGCAGGGTATGGGTGTGGGTGGAGCCACCCCATACCCTACCCGTGCCCCCCGAGCTTACCCATCACCCGTGCCTATACCCATAAGCGGGTATAATGTTTTCCCATACCCTTCACCCGACAGGGTAAAGGGATACCCGCAGGTAAAAATACCCGCATTTGCAACATATCAATTCAGCCAAAAAAATGAGATCATTAATGTGACCATACGTAGTCATAAACAACCACACATAAGTGTATAAATTAAATTCATAAACTCACACCACACATAACAACAATGCGCACCTCCATCTTTCCCCGAATCTACGGTCTGGAGTCATGCCGGAGATGGCAACGATCTTTCTTCTACGCGAAGAACTCGACCGACGTCGACATGATCAACATGCCAGCATTCACCATCGACCCCCCTACTGCGCAACTCAACTGGGGGTACAACCCGAAGGACAATATGCCAGAAGTCAACCACATCCATCAAGTCGTCGAACAGCTCAAAGGCGAAGGGATGTCGGCCGACGACCTGCTGGCAACATTTATCAGCCGCCGGGTTTTGCCCCTCCAACGCCGAGTCCACAAGATTTTCCACATGAGTGGCCCACTCGATACAACCCGGACAAGCACCTTTGAGCTGGACAAGGCCCAGATCCGGAGGCGCATCAAGGCCATAGCCCGGACGCGGATGACGGAGGAGTGGGAGTGGGGCAAAGAACCCCATAGCCGGAGCAACCTTCCGCCCGAAGTAAGTAACTTCAGCCGACATAAGTTTTCCGCCGACATAACTCTTATGTCGGTGCAGTTCTGTCCTTTGTATTAACCATTCTCCGTTTCCATCATGCAGAGATTCGGACGGCAGAAGAAAGAGGATGGACCGGACCCCGCCGCCAACTGGGGTAAGGACCGGGTCGAAGCCGACTCGGAAGATCCGGACGACAAGGACAACATGCCAATCCCCGACATCGGCACGGTTCCTGCCATGGGTAAGACTCGTGCCTCCTCCCTCCGATATTTGTCTGAGGATGAAGATGACGACTATCAGATTTTAGAGGTATATGATCCTCGCCCGGTCGCGTTCTCATATCCGGTGTCCTCGCCCCCAACTGATTTGGACGACCAGGTGCTTGAGGTGGCACCCCTCGCCGTGGGACCCAAGGGCCAGGTTCGGAAGCGCCCACCTGCCGCGTCCACAGATGTCGGACCTTCCGGCACTTCGGGTCCCGCATAGAAGAAGGCGTGAGTAAAAACAATAGTGAAGCGCCGTGAGCGCCCTGTCTCCAAGGGGTAAGATTCCCCTTCGCCGACATAAACTTCATATACTTGCTTACCTTTGCTTTTCCCTGTTTTTCTCCTTTTGACGATAGACTTTATTGCTTTGTTTTTACAGCATCGCTCCTCTGGAGGTCCCGCCGACCGGGTCTACCGACCGGGTCCCGCTCAGGACTCCGACGCCGCCTCGGCCAGACGACACCCAATTGCCAAGTCCGCCAAGGACAAGTCCAGCAGAAGATACATCGGCTCTGGGATCCAGAGCCGGAAATGCGGACTCGGTCGCGACCGACACTCCGGCGACCGACCAAGATACGGATCTCGGAGCCAGCTCTTTGGCTCCCGAGATAGAGAAGACCGGGGTCCCGGAGGACTCGGAACAACCGAGTCAGCAGCAGGAAGAACCACCGCAACAACCACAGCCTCAGCAGCAACAGCAACAGCAACAGCCACCACTGCAATAGTAGCAGCAACAGCCACAGCCGACACCGCCGACACATCAGCAGCAACAGCTGTAGTGAACACCGCCGTAGCAACGGCCACCGCCAGCAAAGCCGCCGGCAGCAAAGCCACAACCACCACCGACACAGCCGCAGCCACAGCAGCAGCCGCAGACGACGAAGACCGGGAAAACGCTGGTTAAAACAGCACCGGCCACGAAGACCGGGAAATCGCCAATTAAAGCCGCACCGGCCAACCCGGATAGACAGCTGGTAGTGCCACCAAGCCAAGGTGCACCCGCAGCAGCATCAACCGGTACCCAGACCACCTCCTGGGGGTTTGCTCCACTGCGAACCCTGAGCGGGAGAAGCTTGGGCTTACTTGAGCACTACAATATGGACTGGAATGCTACCGACATGAGCGAAGTGAGCTCGTGATCCCCAGTGGGCTAGATTTCGGAGCATCCGGCAGGGCCAAGCTTAGTTGCCCAAAAGATGTTCGCAGCAAAAGCTGCCCTTCTTGAAGCCGACCAAGCAGCCGCGGTAAGTGTAGCCGAATAAAGATTATTGTTTCAATTTTTAAATGCAGATATCATCTATCCTCAGTCCCCGAGATTCGGGTCGAGTAATTGAGACTCGGTTGAGTAAGGATTACTCGGCTCGAATCTTCACCAATACGACTAACACTTCCTCTTTCCAGGCTTGCATGACCAAACGCACTCAGGTGCACCGCAAGCTCCTGCTGGAGCACAGAAAGCTCTCCGACAAATACAAACTGCTGCGAGCCAAGCTGAGCATGATAGGTACCATTTCTCCCACCGACATAACGATTATGCTCAACCATCTTGATCTCATTTCCTTTTCTTTCACTGACATGAATAGCCGAGACAGAGTCCAAAGCTGTAGGATTGTAGAAGCGGATCTAGGACCTCGAGAGTAAGTCATATTCTGTGCTTTAATTTGCACCTACACCGATTCTTGCGTGCCGATTCTGCTATCTCGGCACAGCCGAACAGAAGGAGCGCGAGCACGCGCATCAGACCGAGCTCAAGAAAGAGCAGGACGAGGTGTCCCGGCTGAAGGCCAAGCTTGAGAAATCTCGGGGTCGCACTGCCGAGCTGGAGAAATCCGCCGCCGAGGAGAAACAGCTCCGGGATGAGGAGACTCGGAAACTCAAGGAGTCCCTTGAGGAGTCCGAGTCTCGCGTAACCTCGGCGGAGGGTGAGGTCCAGGACCTGAAGGCCAAGATTACTCGGTGGTTGGGGGAGTTTTCCTCCATTAACGGCCAGTTGGACAGTAAGCCCTTTCCTTTTCTTTTATTACCCGACATCCATTATCCATCTCCATATGACTTATCTTGGTGTTATCCCTTTTTGATTCAGAGCACTTCCCCCACTCCAAAGCTGCTGCAGACAATAGTACCCGCAAGTTCCGGCAGAAAAAGATCCAAGAGGGTCCGATCTCGGCCGAGTGGGACATGGATGACCACCTGGTGGCTTTGAAGTCGCGCATGTCGCCGCTGAGGGCTATCGGAGTGGAACTCCTCTCCTCTGTGATCCGGGTTTACAACGCTCTCTGGCCCGAGTGCGAGGCCCCTAAGTCAGTTGACGAACTAGCCAAGTGCTTGCTGGGTACCGAGGACCGACTCGACGATTGGCGGTCATCCGCTGCCCGAGTCGGTGCGGATGAGGCGCTAATGTACGTGCTGTCTTGGTACGAGGGGATCGACCTCGACATGCTCAAGACTCTGCGTGATGGGTCGAAGTGGACTACTGACCCGGATCTCATCCGGCGTCGCCAAGAAACGGCATACTCCCTCATCCAATACGCTCCAGTGCACTCCTTCGTCCCCGGCCTGCGGGTTCCTCAAGCGGAAGAGATAGAGAATGTCGACGAGGACGAAGAAGACACCAACGAACCAGTCGACGAGGAGATCAATGCCGACACACCTCCCGGCTCTGCCACCGGCACAGGTACAGAAACCACGGCCGAGGAAACCGCCACAACTGATGCTGCTCCTTCTGCTCCGAGTAACCAGGACCCTGCTGCTTAACTTAGCAAAAAACTTAATTTGTTAAATCCCCGGGATGCCGGGTGCAGATGTAATATAAACTTTAGGCTTTTCATGGCTGGTACTTGGTACTCTATTATGCACATTTTAACAAGTTTAGCCGTATGCTGGATCATCTTGAACCGAGTCCCCGAGTTTGTTTCTTGTTTACTATACTTAGCAGCCTTTGCTCTTGTCTACCTTTTTTGGCGTTTGACAGTCGAGTCACAAGATTGCCGAGATACAGCATACAATACTTGAAACTTGGAGATACGGCTTAAAATCATCCGACATAAAAGTAAGGAGCAAAGCATAGAATTGATGAACAGCTTATGCCGAATAGCGCTTGGGCCAAGTCCCCGAGTTTTCTTTCTTGTGTATTAAGTGCCACAATCCTAGCTCTTGTATACCTTTTTTGGCGTTCGACAGTTGAGTCACGAGACAGCAAAACATAGCATACAATACTCGAAACTTTGAGATATGGTCTAGAGCCATCCGACATAAAACACCAGGTTAACAAAAAGAAACCGAATCGCTCCTGGACCGAGTCCCCGAGTCTGATTTCTTGTTTACTGCACCTTGCAATCTTTGCCCTTGCCTACCATTTTTGGTTTCTTTGGCAGTCGGGTCACAAAATTACAAAGACATAGCATACAATACTCATAAACATGGAGACACGGTTTTTAGAGTCATTCGACATATAGGAAACAGAGATAAGCATGCAGAAAAACATAGATTTTATGACAAGGCAGTCCCCGAGTTTCTTTTCGGGGTGCCGACATTTCATTTCAGGGTTTCGAGATACATACAGTGGGTCCTTAAGAGTAAAAAGGGCGAAGAAGAGCTACATTCCAAGGTCGTTTGGTCTCCTCTCCGGATCTGTCCATCCTGTTCTTCACCTGCTTCTGAGCATCAATAAGATAATAGGCATCATTGTTTAGAGCCTTGCTCACGATGAATGGTCCCTCCCAAGGAGGTGATAACTTGTGCATCCCGGCGGTGCGCTGCACAAGCCTAAGGACCAGGTCCCCTTCTCGAAACTTGCGAGGGTTTATTTTCGGGCTATGATAGCGTCGGAGATTCTGCTGATATATTGATGACTTGGACAATGCCAATTCTCGTGCTTCCTCGAATAGATCGACGTCGTTCTCCCGGGCTTCCTTTGCCTCAGACTTGGTATATAATGCGACTCTTGGCGAGTCATGCTCTATGTCGGTTGGCAGAACTACCTCTGCTCCGTAAACCAGGAAGAATGGCGTATAGCCAGTAGAGCGATTTGGGGTAGTCCTTAGACTCCACAATACAGCCAGGATTTCATCCAGCCAACACCCCGGAGCACGTAGCAGTGGCTCAATTAGCCGGGGTTTTATGCCGGATAAAACCAGAGCATTTGATATTTCCACTTGTCCATTGGACTGTGGATGTGCAACCGATGCCAGGTCCATCCGGATCCTCTTTTCCTCGCAGAATCGAGCAAACGCTCCCTCGGCAAAATTGGTGCCATTATCCGTGATAATGATGTGCGGATGACCGTACCTTAGGATGATATCCATTAGGAATGATACAGCTGTGCGGACATCGCACTTTCTTATTGGCTTGACCTCGATCCACTTGGTGAACTTATCCACCATCACCAGGATGTGAGTCATGTTTCCTTTGGCTGGCTTGAATGGTCCCACCATGTCCAGACACCACACTGCAAATGGCCAAGTGATGGGGATAGTCTTGAGTGCTGATGCCGGCATATGGATTTTGTGAGCAAATCTCTGACATCCTTCACACTTCCGGACAATGTCCTCTGCCTGTTGCAAAGCACTGGGCCAGTAAAACCCATACCGAAATACCTTAGCCACTATGTCTCTGGAAGAGACGTGATGACCGCACTCTCCCTAATGAATATCTCTTAGAATTTCTTCTCCCTCTTCTGGTTCGACACAACGCTGAAGCACGGTGGTCACGCTTCTCTTGTACAGCTCCCGATTGATGATGGTGAAGGATTGGGCTCGCCTTTGTATTTGTCTGGCCGAGACCTCATCACTCGGTAGACTGCCATCCAACATGAATGTCATGATGGGTTGTGCCCATGCTGGTACTGGGCGAGTGCCGAGTACAGGCTCGTCGATTTCCATCTCATCAACCGACATTACCACGCCCGACGTAGGCTGACGAGTCCCCGAGTCCTCCCAAGGAGTCCCCGAGTTCCGCCAAGCGGCTTTCCAGTTTTCCAACACAGTCTTCGAGTCCTGCTGAATGTACCCGACATCCACGGAAGTCCCCGGGTCCTGCGGAGCTGTCCCCGAGTCCAGCAGCATGCTCCCGACATCCACGTCCATCGGGACGATGCCGGGTTTCGGATTACCCGGGATAAATATTGACTCGGACTCGGGTGAAGGCTTGATTGACGGCTTGTGAAGATGCTCCAGGGACACCCCGGGTGGGATGGCCTGCCGGTATGATCCAATCTTGGACAGCATGTCAGCACTTTCAGTTTCTGTCCGCCGAATGTGATTGAACTCGCAACCATCAAAGTATCCCGAGATTTTCTGAACATGGAACCGGTATACCGCCATGTTGGCATCTAGGGCATCCCAGTTGCCTGATGTTTGCTGAATCACCAGATCCGAATCACCATAACATATGATTTGGCGAATTCCGATTCCCTTGGCCACCTTGAGTCCATGAATCAGCGCTTCATACTCGGCGACATTGTTAGATGCCGCGAAATGAACCTGCAACACATATTTCAGCTGGTCTCGCTTTGGCGAGGTGAGAACCACTCCGGCTCCCAGGCCCTCTTTCACTTTGGACCCATCGAAATGCATTTTCCAGTAGTTGGAGTCACGCAGAGACGGCTCATATTGCATCCCAGCCCAATCGACAAAGAAATCAGCCACTGCTTGATATTTGATGGTATCTCTTCTCGCATACTGCGGCACATAGGCCGCTAGCTCAATAGCCCACTTGGCTACCCTGCCACTAGCGTCCTTGTTGCCGATGATTTCCGACACAGGGGTCGCACTTACAACGGTTATAGGATGCTCCTGGAAGTAATGCTTTAATTTTTTGGCCGCCATGTAGACACCATAGGTCATTTTCTGGTAGTGAGGGTAATTTTGTTTTGAGGTGGAGAGCACCTCACTCAGGTAATACACCGGTCTCTGTACCGTAGTTCCTCCTTCCTCTCCTTCTACCACCATTACGACACTCACGACTCGGTTAGTGGCTGCTATGTAAAGCAACATGGGCTCTCTCGGAAGCGGTGAGGCCAATATCGGCACCGTAGCCAACATCTGTTTTAGCTCCAACTAAACTTATCCGATTTTTTCATCAGTTGGTATAAAGGCAAGGCCTTTTCTCCCAACCGACCTACGAAACGACTCAAGGAGGCCAGGCAACCCGTGAACTTCTGGACATCCCGGAGGCATCTCGGCAATTTCATGTTTTCTATCGCACGGATTTTAGTCGGGTTCACATCGATTCCTCGGCTTGACACGAGGAAACTGAGTAACTTGCCTGCCGGCACCCCGAATGTATATTTATCCGGGTTAAGCTTTAGCCGGAATTTCCGCAGGTTTGCGAATGTCTCTTTGAGATCATCCAATAGGGTATGTTTTTATTTACTCTTGATGACTATGTCGTCGACATACACCTGCACATTTTTTCCTATCTGATCGTGCAAATTTTTTTGCATACAACGCTGGTAAGTAGCACCGGCATTTCTCAAGCCAAAGCACATGACACGATAGCAATAAGCCCCGTACGGGGTGATAAAGGCAGTCTTTATTTGATCCTCAGGGTTCAAGGGTATCTGGTGAAAACCAGAGTACACATCTACAAAGGATAGCAGTTCACACCCGGCCGTGGAGTCGATCACTTGATCGATCCGGGGCAACGGGAACGGATCTTTCGGACATGCCTTGTTCAGATTTGTGTAGTCAATACACATGCGCCAGACAGCGGCTACATTCGGGTCATCTTTCTTCTTTTCCACTAGGACCGGGTTAGACAACCAGTCCGGGTGCAGCACTTCCACGATGAAACCAGGCGCAAGAAGTCTGGCTATCTCGTCACCAACGATCTTTCTCCTCTCAGTAGCGAGGCGTCGCATCGGTTGTTTCACCGGTCTCGCATCAGACCGGACATGCAAAGAGTGCTCAGACAACTCCCTCGGAACACCCGGCAGGTCCTGATTCGACCATGCAAAGATGTCCCGATTCTCACGGAGGAAGTGGATGAGCTCGCTTTCCTATTTGCTGTCCAACCCGGCACCGATGATGACGGAGCGGTCCGGGTTAGCCTCGTCGATGCCGATTTTCTTGGACTCCTTCGCCGCTTGGAAGGTTGCAGTCTGCTGCGGGTTAGCTATACTCGGCATACCAAGTTGAGCGGACTGGGCCAGAGCCACCACCTCATGGATTCTCTTCTTCTCCGCAGCAATCACCAGTGACTCGGCCAGAAGTGACCCAGCAGAGGCGCACTCCATGGAACGCTTGTAGTCACCCGAGATGGTGATGACACCATTCGGACCCGGCATTTTCATCTTCAGGTAGGCCACATGAGTGGACGCCATGAACTTGGCGAGTGCTAGCCTACCGAGTAGGTCATGGTACGGGCTTTCGAGGTCCACGACCTCAAATAGCAGACTCTCAAATCTGCAGTTGCCTTTGTCGTCGAAGGCGACGTCGATCCAAACTGTGCCCATGGGTGCATGCGAGACACCCGGCATGATGCCGTGGAAGGTGGTTCTGCTCGGCTGCATCATATTCTCGGTTATTCCGAGTTTGACCATGGTGTCCCGGTACATAATGTTGATGCTGCTCCCGTTATCAACAAGAACCCGGGTGAACCTGACATTAATGCTGGGCCCGACGAGTGTTGGATCTACCACTAGAGCGTAACCCCCTGGGTTGGGCATGACCTTGGGATGGTCATTGATGCTCCAGCTGACCTCATCCTCGGACCAGTACATGAACTTGGGCACGGCCGGCATAACCGCGTTTACCTCCATCGCGCGCCGATGCTGGCTCTGCTTGTCTGTTGGCTCGGTCACAAAGACCATGTAGCTCTGGTGGGGCTCTCGGTACTCGTTCTGCTGACTCGGGCTAGCATTGTTGTTGGTGGTGTTGTTGTAGTTGTTGTTGGCCATATTGGCCACCTGGTTGACATTCTCCGGCCTCTGCTGGGTGTTCAAAGGCTCAGTGTTTGCACCAGTGAGAGGTGCAGGACGGGATGCCGGACCGGCACTCTCCGGTTTGCGCTGGTACCAACTGCAGTTCCGAGTAGTATGCTGAGCCGGTCTGCTGGGATGCTTGGTGTGGAAGCTGCAAGGTCCATCCAACATCTTCTCGTAGGTGTACCTCTCCTTGTCATCCCACTACTTCTTGTCGCCATTCCACGGCTTACTTTCACCGTTCCATGCCCTCTTTTCGCCATTCCACGGCCTTTTCTCGCTGTTCCACGGCCTCTTCTCCTCTGAGTTTTGGCCCCATGAGGGACCATCATTCTTCTGGCGCTGGCTACTGCCGGCATCCACCTGATCCTGGTCGACAGCGGTGACCTGGTCCGACCCATACCGGTAATCCGGCCTGTCCTCTCTTCTCTTCCTGTACTCCAGGCGATCATTACGCCTCCTCGATCTGTCCCGATCCTCAGCGGGATACCTCCTGCCGGTCTCGACTGGGGCCAGCAAGGGCTGAGTCGAATCACCCAAGGCATAGCTGTCCGCTATCTGGATTGTCTCGGCCAGGGTGGTCGGCATCCCTCTCTAGAGTCTCTGCCAAAGCATGGAACCATGTCGGCACCCTTGTGCAAACCATGCGATGGCCTGCGATTCGATGACTCCTTCACATGAGTTGCATATTGTACTCCACCGGGTCAGATACTCCCGGTCAGTTTCATCTTCCCTCTGCCTGCACACGGACAGTTGCTGAGGGCGATTCGGCCTCTTGTAGGTGCTGGAGAAGTTGCTGACAAATGCATCCGAGAAGTCCAGCCAGCAATCAATGTTGTTTTCCTCTGGTAGCTGCCACCGGCAATGTGCACCGCTGTGACATAATCGGTTAGCCAGTCTTCCGGCTTAGTACTGCCGTCATACGTCTTGGCACCCCGTGGAAGCTGGAAGTTCGGCACCGGTGCCTGCTTCATTATCCGGGGTCCAAAATACGCCGGACCCGGGGGGCCTTGCTCCTCCAATAGTTCAGACAGATAGATTCTGTCAAGCTTGTTACGGACATCATGTGCCAGCAGCTGGCGAGTTCCTAGCCTAGCACCGAGTGCACCCTCAGACGTCGGGTCTCCGAATCTTGTGTACCCGGCGCGCTCCATGGCCGAGTATCCATCATCGTATCGGTCGGCGGCCTGCTCGGCATACCCGGCACCCTGTCACTGCCGAGGTGGGTTAGGTGCCGGATACCGAGGTGGCTGGCCCTGATTTGCCGGGAGAACCCGGCTAACTCCTTGCCTGCCCTGCGCGGGTTCAGGGGCTGCCTGGCCGGCATTGCCTTGCCCGGCTATCTGCTTTCTGGCATATACCGGATCATAAGCCTGCAGCTGCTTGTTCTTACCAGAGTTCACACTCCGGTCACGATGACGTGGGTACACCTTTCGGGTGTGCCACCATGGACTACCCTGGTGCGGAAGAGAATAAAAGGCCCATCTGTCATCAGGCCCAGGAAGGAGGCACCGAAGGAAAGATTCAGAGATATTAGGTCGGCAGACCCAGATGTAAACCTAGTCGGTAACGGACCCGAGACCCAGTCCTACTATTAAGGACTGGGAGGGCCGCTGACCTAGGGTATGTTCATACTCACCGCCAGAAACCCTAGCGAGATCGAATCTCACGATCTCGCCATTGTAACCCATATGTAAGCTCATCATCATCAATACCAGACAAGCAGGACGTAGGGCTTTTACCTTCGGAGGGTCTGAACCTGGGTAAATATCTCTTGTCAGCCGACGAATCCACCAGTACCACCATCTTCTTCTCCTATTCTCTCAACCCGAGGATGTCATCCGAGGGATTTGGCGTGGTAACCCCACGTCAATTGGCGCCGTCTGTGGGAAAGACTGGTGCTGGATCTACGGGTTCGACGGCTTCATCAGCGACTCGCCGGATCTGCAACAGCCGATCTACTTCGGCTCCCTGGGTTTTCACCCGCACTCGCCGGTTGTGCAATCGGCCTTCGAGGACCTGCAAATTGGCATGGAGACGAGCTTTGGCAAGCTGCGCTTCTACGTCAACAAGTGGGGCACGCTCCGTCTCACGGACGCACCTCCTTCTTCATCGGAGGAACCCGCCGCTTCATCGACTTCATCGGCGGAAGTCGCAACTTCATCGACTGCATCGGTGGACATCCTGTCACCCCGCATGGATTTCGCGGAAGGAACACTCGATGAACCTGCGTCGCCCTTGACCGCAGCATCGCGATCTACATCGCCAACCGTCGACTTCGCGCGCACGACCGAGATGTCGGTCATGCCATACATCTCGTCTACTCCGTCAAGCCCTGTGTACTCCACCAGTGGAGCCTCGGCATCCTTCGAGTCCGCCTCCAGTGTCGACTCCGACGATCAGACGTCGTATCTCTTGCCGATCGAGGTATACATGACGGTGCCTGCAGGAGGAGGAGCATCTGGACCCGGGGAAACGGCCGCGGCAGGAGCCACAGCTGTCGCCGCCGCCGCCGCAAGGACGGCAGCCGCAAACATGGAGAACGGAGTGAATGCTCCGCCTAACAGGGGCGAACAGCCGAACTACCCATACGTCGTCACCCTGCAGAACGGGCGGACGCAACTTCACATCAACCAGGCTATGGGTGAAAAAGCAATCAAGGCTGTAGCAGATGGCCAACCGGCAGCCGACGCCACACCAGAAGACCTGGCATGCTACCAGTACCTGTTGTGGCAAGAAAGCCTCAAGCTGGAAGCCACGAGGGCGGAGCTGGCGGAGCGCAGAAGGCAGGCCAGTATATCGAGTGCGCGGCGGGCAGGTCTGTCCGTCCAATCTTCAGGGCGATCCTGTGACCCCCAAGCACAGCCTCGGTACTTGCGGATACCAGAGGCAGATCGGAACAACGTTACCCGTAATTTGGAGGCGTCCTTCATGTCTGTGGACGAGCAGGGAATCCCTATCCCCAAGACTGCTTCCGGTGTCCTAATGTCGGTGGCCACATACCTGCAGGCTACACAGCCACCAGAGAGCGATCCGCGGGCAGCCCTGCATCGCCAACAAATCAAGTTCCTTAGTACAATGGGGACGACATTGATACCTGAGAAGACACAACTAGCTGCAATCGTAGCAGCTGGCAACAACACGGTTAATCGCCGCCAGTCAAGCCCGCGGCGGGAGACAAGAACTCAAGAATCGGGCGACCGTACCCGAGATCGAGAAAACCGCGTCACACGCGGCAACAATGAGCGAGCAACTCCAGAAGAATACAATCGCGTCACCCGCGACCGGCGAAACCGCGGTAATCGCGGGCACAAGGGACGCTACCAACTCACTGAGGGCGAAGATTCGCGCAATGCCATCACGCATAACAAGGTCACCAGGAACCGCTCCAGGTGAGCAGTTCAAGAGGAAGAAAGCGACAGCTCGTCGTTCGATGACGACTTCGAGCCCTGCGGCGCACTATGCTTCAGTCGACGCATCCGGGAGACCAGAATGCCGAAAGGATTCAGGCTAACCTCGGAAACCCCAAAGTATGATGGCTTGCAAGAACCGTCCGCCTGGCTGGAGGACTACCTGACGGCGGTAACCTGCCAAAGAGGATCGACGTCTACTGCCATGCAGTACATACAACTCATGCTCTCGGGATCGGCTCGAGCCTGGCTTAAGAGCCTACCGAGAGGCGCATACACCTGCTGGGAAGACTTCAAAGAGGACTTCGTCCGCAACTTCATCGGCACGTACAAGAGACCCGCCTCATTCGAAAAACTGCGAGCCTGCAAGCAGCGTGAAGATGAGACGTTGCGCGAGTACATCCAGCGTTGGACTCTCCTCCGCAACGCGACGGAGAAGATATCGGAAGACAACGCCATATACGCGTTCACCCGAGGAGTCTATCGGGTCGAGCTCCGGGAGACTTTTGGTCGAGTGAAGCCCAAAACCATCGCCCACCTCATGCAGATAGCCAATGAGTGGGCAGATGGCGAAGATTCCATACGCAACGAGCGCACCGGCACACCTGGTGTCAACGGCGATCAAGGTTCTTGGAGTCGCCGTAACAGCGACCGCCGTCGCAAGAGGAAGTCGCGCGTCTACGAGGACACGGAGGGCATGGAACTCGTGGCGGCAGGCTTTACTGATAGCCGCGAGCAAAGAAACCGTGACGACAGTCGCTATGAGCGCGATAGTCGAACAACCGGTTACAAAAGCAGCAAGGAAGTCAAGCACGAATGGCGGCCGCGAGAGTCGCGAGGTGGTCGAGCTCCACGGCCTCCTCCAATGCTCCATGACGCGTGCCGATTCCACATGTTCAGGGATGAGAATGGTGTTCTCACGTCCAAGCACCTCCTCAAGGACTGCGAAAAGTTTCAAGACCTCCATGCGCAGTACGCATGGCTCCTTTTGCAGCAACAACAGCAAGCGCAGGTGGCACCGGGGGCATTGGCTCTCGGAGCACCGCATGCTCCACCATTGCCTCCGGGACATATGGCGGGAGCTATCCAGCTCCAACCACGCCCACGCATCGAGGAACCTCAGGCAGGTGAAGATGCTTACCCAAAGCCCGTGGGTCGCATGTTCATGATCCAGAAAGGACGTCCCTCAAATCGGGACCAAAAGCTCATAACAAGGCAGGTCCACCTTGCCGTCAAATCACCACCCGCGGTACCAGAGTACCTCGACTGGTCACAGGCTAGCATAACATTCTCTAGGGACGATCATCCACCTCGAGTCCCGCGGCCGGGCCACGCGGCCCTCGTTTTGGATGCGCAGATAGGAGGCTTCGCTATGAGCCGTGTGTTCATGGATGGTGGCAGCGGAATCAATATCATGTTCGCTGACACGCTGCGCGGAATGAACATACTGACGACAAGCCTGGCGCCCTCCGTCAACACCTTCCACGGCATAGTACTAGGGAGACCAGTCTATCCCTTGGGAACGATCTCACTCGACGTAATCTTTGGTGAGCCAGCTAACTTCCGGAAGTAGAGGATAGAGTTCGAGGTGGTTGACTGGAAGTCGCAGTACCATGTCATCTTGGGGCGACCAGCGTTCGCACGGTTCATGGCGGTGCCGCACTATGCCTATCTGAAGCTGAAGATGCCGGGGCCCTACGGGATAATCACCGTCAGCGGAAACTTCGAGCGATCCGACGAGTGCGATCGCAAGTTCAACACGATCTCTGAGTCATTCGGGGCGCAGGAGCAGCTCCAGGAGTTGGCACTCTCCAACGACCGCACCCTCTTTCCCGAGGGCAAACAATTAGCGTCAGGCTCTGCCTTTAACGCGAAAAAACGACACAAGGGAGCATCAGGTGCACCCGACGGACCCTAAGAAGACGGTCCTCGTATCGGCGAGCTTGACTTCCGCCGACATACGGCGACGAGGCCTGTCCCTTGGACATTCCACCGGCACCAGCATTCGAATGAATGTACCGGGATCCACCTACATCCGGGTTTACCTTCCGGAAAGCCTCATTCCGACGATTGGCAATGGCTACCAACTCGTTTACCCGGTCCTGCTGCCTACGACGAGCATCACCAGATAAGCTAGGCAACTCGGCTGCGGCTGCCTCTGTAGCCCTAAGATTCTTGCCAGGAGTGCTATACTTCCGCCTATCTGCCGACATATGACTAGCAGTTTTACTAGATTTGGCTCTACCATCTCTAGCAATCTCGGCATTGAGGTCTCTACCTCGGGTGCGCACCTCATCTATGCGACTAACAGGGTTCTCTACTGGAGTAAAACCATGAGCCTTGTTATACTCATGGAGAGAGATGTCAAACTCGTGCCTGACTCGGGCTACCTCTATAGCCTCCTGAAGTATGTTTTTGCGCTGCTGATGACGGGATTGATTAGAGTGTTCTTCTCCCTCAACAACGCCAACAAGTACTCTTGATACCCTGAAAGGAAGATAATATATTAGGGATAGGTTGAGCCTCCAAGTGCAGAGTATGTAGAAGTGATAGTTTTTCCCCAAGAAGGTGACTCGAGGGTTTAATATCGAACTCTCGGGGAATCAGTAGTGTGGGTTTTATCTTCTTGTCCTTCTCTAGATTTCCTGCAAACAAATAGATTGCTTTGTGCCCTCAACCTCACCAAGTGGTTGTCAAGCATAAGGTGTGAAAATGATATTAAGATGATAATGAATGCAAAACAGTAAATAAATATGCAATGGTGGTGAATAAGTATGCAAAGATGATAGTAATGATGATAGATGGTATTTTTGGGGGGAATGCAAGAAGTAAAAGTGTTTTTGTATTTTTTGATTTTAAAATGGCTGAATGTAAAAGATGCTTAAAAGTGGTTGGAAAGTTGTTTCTTATGATTAAAAATGGACCGGGGTTCATGGTTTCACACATGCACTCTCTCTTTAATATAGTGTGACAAATGAGTAGACATAGATTTAACATATGAGATTGCAAACAAGGTTAATGACATGTTACTAATTATATGGGCATCACGTCCTAACATAGAGACCTTTTGATTATTAGTCTCACTTATACTCCACCAAGATGTGAACTAAATCATGCACCTTAGTAATTAAGATAACATCAGAGTATAGCTTTAAGATTAATGACATGAAGTGAAAATAAACACATGATGGATCTAGTCTTAGGTAGAGGCATGTCACTCCTCCTACCCTTCAACATGGTATTTTGGTTTATCCCTAGTGAGGCAACAAAGTAAGGTAAACACCCAATGGATCATGATATTCAAGTTGTCAGCTTATCACTTCACCACCCCTGTTACTCCAACTAATGCACACGTTCCCCCACACACGCTCTCATAAACATGCTTGATCATAACAAGGATATAAGAACGGGGTACATAATATGCATCTACTTTCATAACTAAAATATAACATTGCAATCTCAACATATATTAACTCATAGAAAGATCCACCACAATGGTAATACAACGGTGACCGTAATCATGTTCAGCAGCTCATACGGTGCTAATTAGTGAAGCTCAAGAGAGAGAGAGATACATATGCTACTTCCACAAACCCATAGTCCAGAGGTGGACTACTCAATCTTCATCATGGAGACGGTGGAGATGTCGATGGAGAAGAAGGAGACCTCTCCGGCAGGGCTCCGCCGGAGTTTTCCCCCCTCCAATCTGCAGCCTCCTGGTTTCTGTTTCTTGTTTCTCTCGTGTGGCGGCTCTCCCTTCGGAGAACGTCAGGGGGCTCTTTATATAGGCATTTTTAGGTCACGAGAAAGCTTCTGGGCGAAGGATCGATGCAAACGGGGCCACGAGGGCTAAATGGGATGGGCCCACGCGGCCTGGTACTGTAGCCGCGTGGGACCCTCCATCTTGGTCCTCCGGCCTCCGTTCATTGACTTCTTTCACTCCTAAATCTTCTCCTTCCAAAATAATGACCCCCGTAAATTTATAGCTCATTAGGACGTCGTTAAGGTCCTGCAACAAATAAGGAAAGAAATAGGGGTTTTCTGCCTGCGCAGGATTAATTACATAAAAAGGGGATATCATCATAAATTACCAAAAATCATTAAATAATAGTAATATACCCCTTATATGATGCAAATATGAATGGATATATAACTATTATAGTGAAAAGTTCATGTATGCATTTTAGATGCATCAACATCCCCAAGCTTAACTCATGCTCGTCCTCGAGTATGAAAGTGATAAAACTAACATGAACTTTGCAATATAATCACAACATGGATATAAAAGATGATTGCTACTGCTACATAAAGTCAAATGATTCATTATTTCAAAGAAGTAGCAATATGCAAAAAGTTTATAAAGTGATATCAAGTATTCAATGAAAGGATGTTCAATGATGGTTCACAAGGTGTAACATAAAGATAGTACTATGGACATTCTTACTTTTGCATACTTGAGGTCCATAGAGTGTAGAAAATCTGAATATAAAAGGTGGACACTTTGGAAATGATATATAAAATAAGTAGAGGTAAAGCATGCATAAGTTTCATCTATCCTCCAAACTATTCTACTTAAGTTATTGAATGCAATGGTAATACTTGGCATCAAGCTCTCATTCCCCTATCATAGCATCTTGAATGATTAAAGTTGAATGTGAAAGCAAATATGAGTAGTGGCCTTGATAAAGTAAAGGTTAGATGTCTCATGCCCCTTGAATACAAGTGCCTACACCATGATTACTCAACTTCGGAAGCAAAGCAAGTTTAAGTTATCTATCATTGTAAGTAATAACGGTATCATCAAGAGTCTCAACGGGGGTACCTCTTGTCCCATGATATGGATCATGCCCATATCAAAACAACAAGACAAACAAACATATTGAACAATCTCAACACCCTCTTTATTTACCACTTGATATAGCTTTTTATTGTAGGGTGTATCACAGAGGGTTCAAAATAGCATGTAAGTAAATTTCCAACATGAATGATGCATGGCTTAGATTAGCGGCCCAGGTTTCTCTCTAACCATTTATACAAACTCATTTAAACTTAACTCTATGACGAGGTTAGGGCTCGGCAAATCCCTGGGTCGAGTACCCCGGGTTGATTGAAGGGGAGGAAGATGAACGTTGGTGATCACGACGGCTAACAGGGGGCGATTTACCCAGGTTCAGGCTCCCGGAGGATAACACCCTACTCCTGCTTGTATGGAATTATGATCAAGGTGGCTACAATGGCGAGATGGCAATCTCGCTAGGGTTTGAGTTGGTGTTTGCTAGTTGCTTAGTTGCCCTAGACGAGGGACCCTCCCAGCCTTTATATGATAGGCTGGGTCTCGGGTGAACGGTGCTGATGGCACGTACAGGATGATCAAGCTGATGACCTAACGGCGACTACCTTGGGCCGCACATCATCCTTCTTGGGCCTTCCTTGGGCCTTCCTTGGCGTGACCCAGGTACCACCACCGTGGGGTACTCGCAAGGTAACCCCACAACAGTAGCCCCCGAGTGCTTAGTCGAATCGTAGAGTCGGGTAAAGGACTCCTTCCTTCTGGGCACGGCACCAGGTTCCTGAAAGGAACAAATAAAATGGTCGACTCCGGCCGTTCAGGGCTTATGGAGGATTTCTTAGCCGAAACCTCGACTGCAGGGTGAAAACTGCGAGTGTTGGTCTGATCGGTGATTTTTCGACTCCGATTGGTCTGAGTCATTCGGGAGCGCGAACAGCGCTCCCGATGGGAGTAGCCCCCGAGATTAAGCTGAATTGCTTGCAATTGAGGTTAAACTCAATTTTTCCTTCAGTCGAAAAGCCCGCTCCCGATGGCAGTGAAGAAGTGACTCGAATTGACGGAGTCGCAACTTGCTTTGCATGACTTACTTTGTACTCTGCCGGTTTGGCTTACTGCTTTAAGTTTGCTCAGCTCATAGAGCTTACTGTATTTCTTGTGCAGTCGAATGGACTTGTCGAGTCGACTCAGCTTTAGAGCTTACTGTATTTTTGTTGCACTCGAATGAACTGTCCGGGTACTCCATCAGCCCGTTGGCTTACCACGCCTCCGCAGATGACGTCAGTGCTGACGTTTTTGGCGTGCTCTGCGTCCGATGGGACGTGACATGGTGGTCCCAGTGCCAGCCTTGACTGATCTGATCGTTGGGCGCGAACTTTTCGCGGCGTGATGAAGACGCCTCGATTCCCGCGCGTAGTGGGCGGCGTGGGCGGCGACGGTTGGCCTCTCTGCGCGACGCGTGGACGGCCGGATGAGGTTGTAGAGAGCGGCTTCGCGGTGAATGGCCAGGATGAACTGTCCCCGCGGTATATATTTTTCATCGCGGTGGGGAACAGTTCACGCCATTCTCATTTCGCCGCCATCTCCTCTGCTTTCTCCTCCATTGCTGCTCTTGCGCCCAGTTCTCCAGAGCTCTCTCCACTGCTAGTTTCTTCTCCACCCATCATGAGCAAGGTTACGATGAAGAGGGGAAAGTCTGCCGCCGGCGCCGTCGCCGCCACCGAGGCTGGCGTGATGAAGAAGCCCGAGGGCGACTGGACGAAATCGTCGGTGAAAAAGGCCGATCTTGAGGGCCTCCGCGCGCGCGGGCTGCTGCCGCCGGCGGACCAGGCGGCGGTGCGCGCTCCAGGGAAGGAGGTATTCCCCGCCCCTCGCGAGGGGGAACGCGTATGCTTCGTGGATTTTCTTCCGCGGGGTTTCGGGTTCCCCCTCCACGATTTTGTTCGTGGTCTTCTTTATGCTTATGGGGTTCAGATCCACGATCTGACCCCCAATAGCGTCTTGAGCATCGCGAGCTTTATCGTGCTTTGCGAGTGCTTCTTGGGGATCGCACCCCACTGGCTGCTATGGAAGTCGTTGTTCCTCGTCAAGAGGAACGTGGGGAAGAGCGGGCAAGTGTACCCGGTGGGCGGCTTCGGCATCCAGGTGCGCGGCGACACCGCCTTCTTCCAGATGAAGAAATCCGACTCCGTCCAAGGCTGGCGGAGGAAGTGGTTCTACGTCAGGTGCGACCAGGAGGGGCTTCTTCCTTTCGCGGCTGATCGCGAGTTGAAGAAGACGAAGGCATGGGCGCACCCGCTGTCGAAGGAAGACAGGGAGGCGACTCAACCCTTACTGGCGCTTCTCAGTGGGCTGTTGAAGAGCCTTGGGCGCGAGACAGGTGGAGTGCATCTCATTGCCACTTTCTTCAGGCTTCGGGTGCAACCGCTCCGTGCTCGCGTCCACCCGATGTGGGCGCTTGAGCACGGCGATGAACTCGGCGATGATGAAGTTGAGTCGAATGTGAGGAGCATCACCAGTCTCCGAGCCGCCGATCCGTGCAACATCAAGTGCCCGGTCCAGCCATATGGGCCGAACAACCCTGTGCCTGAGGTAAGATTCCTTCATGCTTTGCTTCTGTTTTGTATGCTTTTGTCGAAATCTTCTTTTGTCTGAGCCGAATTCCTGGGCAGGGTCATTCCAACATTGTCAGCCTTCCTCCGTTGATGGAGAACGGACCTCATGAAGAGGCGGAGTTCCCTGAGGATGAAGAGGTTGATGAAGATGACGTTCCCTCCGCCACTTCTCGGAGTGAAGAGGTGGTGGAGGACGATGAAGATGAAGAGCCGCTGCAGAAGCGGCAGAGGCGGAAGGGTGGCGAGTCTGCTTCGGCTTCGTCACCCGCAAAGCAGGTGGAGGACATGGGCGAGGCGAGCGAGTCGTCCTCGGGTGCCAGGTACACGAGCGACCCGGCAGAGCCTTTGGTCGTGCCTCCCCTTAGCTCTGCGCCGCCGACTGGGTTCGGAAGGATGCCCTCCGTCTCCCTGGGCAGCGATGATGATCAGGACGTCACCAGGTTAGTCTTGAAACCATCACCTTGTTCTGTCGAGTGCCCTTTTTGCCTTTGCGAGTGTTTGAATTGAATTATCCTGTCACAGCAACCACACTGGCGCTGTCGGTTCTTCGCCTCCAGAGATGGAGCACACTTCTGCTCCCGTGTTGGAGCAGACCATGAAGGCGACCGAAGAAGAGCCGCAGGCGGGTGATGCGTCGACCTTGAAGGCTTCGACTTCCTCCGTTCCCGAGAAGACTGCTGATGCGACCTCGTTGGATGCTGGATTGCTTGAGCATGTAAGTGTCTCTTAACGCAGTCTGCAATATCTGTATCGGGTGCGCGAACAGCGCTCCCGATGGGAGTAGCCCCCGAAGATGTGCGTGACTAGAATAGTTGGGCGCAGATTGATATCTTGTTCTTTGCACAGCCGTTTTGTCGCCAGCTGCTGGAGGGAGCCACGGCCTTCGTGCGGATGGAGAAGGAGGGGGGTCGACTCCGCACCGTTCTGGAGCAAGCTAACAGTGAGTACCAACCCGTGCGTTCAAGAGGTGCGTCGACTATCTTCATTTTTAACTTTGATCCGGTGATCCACAGGCGAAAGGGAGAGCCTGGCGAAGCGGGTCGCGGAGCTGGAGAAGTCACTGGGCGAAGCTCAAGAGCGTGAGCGAGCCTGGGACGAACTGGAGAAGGCCCAGGTTGAGCACTTGCTCTCACTCGCCGACGCTACTGGAAGTAAGTATCTCGGCTGCTTGCCTACTTTTTCTTGTGTCGACTCCTGGTGTCTTATCCGTGTGGTCCTTTCGGAGCAGAGACTTACGGAGGTGCTCCTCCCGAAGGAACTTCCAGTGCTAACATCAGCTTGGCCAAGGCTGTCGGCTTCGTCGACCGCGTCTGTGCATATGCCTTGACGGCGCTGCAGAAGTCGACAGGCGCCCTGGTGACTGTGCACCGGAGCATCTTCCCCAACCAGCCGTCACCGGACGCTGTGGATGCGCTTGCGCCTCCGTTTGAAGACGAAGCGACCACCATGGCGGACTACACGCGTGCTCAGACGGTACGCGTCTCAGAGCTCACTTTCCAGCTCCTACTTGGTCACCAAGTCGCAGGTGACTTTGAGAAGGTTGTCAGCGACTTCCCTCGGAGGCCTGATGGCAAGACCGCGTCCCTTAGCTCTATGAAGGTGCGGGCGAGTCAGCTGGCTGCGAAGTTGGTTGCCACCTTCGAAAAGAGAATCGCCAAGGCTGCAGAGTTGGCCGCTAGGAAGGGCCGTTCTCGGTCGGAGTCTGCAATGTAGTTTCCTTTATTTTAGAGTTCTTCTTCTTTTGAACTTGGTCTGTAATGAAACTCATGATCTGCGAAGTCTTTTGGCCGCGAACATGCTAGTATCGAAATATAATTTTGTCTTCGAGTCTTCTGTCATATGAATTTTCTTGACAATGTCGAAAATTGGCAGCCTGAGATGCGTGAGACTCCCGAGGTTGCTGGAGCCACTGGTGCGGGTGAGGACGAGGATACCTCTTTGGCTGGAACCACTCGCCCTCGTCGTCAAGCTCCTCCAGCCCACGCACGAAGTGTGAATGATCAGCGGGTGATCACTTACATGAGGAACAAGATTGTTGAGCTTGAGTCGAAGTTGAAGGTTGCCGAGTTGGAGTTGGAGCGCTTGAAGTCGCGGCCCGCTGCGCCGTTCTCCCAGCGTGAGGAATTCCTCCTTGGCCAGATAGACTTGATTAGTCGACAGCTGCAAGGTTGGCCTTCAAGCGATTTGTTTCGGCTTCTTTATTCTTTTCATTCTTCTAAGTGTTGGGTCTTGATGCAGATGTGAATGCTGACTGGAAGGCCGAGCAGGGTCGAGTGGACGAGCGGGTGGATAGAGAAGCCACCGGTGACTCGCTCGAAGCTCGTCAATTCTGGTCAGACAAATCCAAGGGAAGTGTACTGGCTAGGATGCTGGATCACACCTGGCGGGCTGCTTTGCTCTTGGAAGGTTGCAGAAACACCCTCCTGCAGGTCAACAAGGTGTTCTTTCCGCACAACGAGCAGCCTAGCGGACTGGCTGCGCTGCTGGAGAGGTACCGCGAGGGTAAGGTCAAGGCGTTGAAGGAAGTCGTGCACACCCAGCTTGTTGGCGGGGCGAACGTTGCACTGGCGTACGTTCGAATGCACCGGCCTCATCTTCCCTTGGACAAGGTGCTTGATGGCTTGCCTGGAGCAGATGACTACGCCGACACCCTTGCGGCTGCGCGTCAGATGATTCAACAGGTCCAAAGCTTCAGTGAGCAACTTGTAGGGCCACTGGATGCGCCAAAGGAAGAGCCTGTCGATTAAGAATAGCAGTCTGTTGTTGTATAGTGTTAGCTTGTAACGAGAAAATTTTCCCAAATGGGAGCATAAGTGTATGTATGCCGAAGTCGTCGGATCCTCCGAGTGAATAAATTGTGTATTGGAGACTTCTGTAGACCTGTATGGCGCAGCCCCCGAGCGGATCGAGTGCGGCCAAGGTGTGTCGAGTCAGGCCTGTGCGGCGCAGCCCCCGAGTGCTTCCGAGTGCGGCCGAGGCGCTTTCGAGTTAGACCTGTGTGGTGCGGCCCCCGAGTTCATCGGGTGGCGACCATGGTTTTTGTCTTAGACCTGTGCGGCGCAGCCCCCGAGTGCATCGGGTGGCGGCCAAGGGTTTTTCGAGTGGAACCTGTATGGCGCAGCCCCCGAGTGATTCGGGTTTTGGCCTAGGTTTGTCTTGGACCTGTACAGCGCAGCCCCCGAGTGGTTCGGGTGGCGGCCGAGGATTTTCGAGTGGAACCTGTGTGGCGCAGCCCCCGAGTGTGTCGAGTGGCGGCCTAGGTTTTGACTTAGACCTGTACGGCGCAGCCCCCGAGTGATTTGGGTGGCGGCCGAGGATTTTTCGAGTGAAACCTGTGTGGCGCAGCCCCCGAGTGCGCCGAGTGGCGGCCTAGGTTTTGACTTAGACCTGTACAGCGCAGCCCCCGAGTGGTTCGGGTGGCGGCCGAGGATTTTTCGAGTGGAACCTGTGTGGGGCAGCCCCCGAGTGCGTCGAGTGGCGGCCTAGGTTTTGACTTAGACCTGTACGGCGCAGCCGCCGAGTGGTTCGGGTGGCGGCCGAGGATTTTCTAGTGGAACCTGTGTGGCGCAGCCCCCGAGTGCGTCGAGTGGCGGCCTAGGTTTTGACTTAGACCTGTACAGCGCAGTGATGGGGTCGCAGCATGGAAAACAAAAAAATTTCTACGCGGCAAAGCGGAATAAACCCCAAGGATCTAGATCTATGAGATGAAGATAGCGAAGATGAGATCCAATCTCTTACCCTCGAAGATCAACAAACGCGTTTTGTCGGTGCAGGGGTTGGCTAGTCGATCCCCGCAACTAGACTCATCTAGTCGCGAGGAGATGTATTATCCTCGAGATCCAATCCGGTGAAGTGCAGCAACGGGCAGCACCTCCGCGGCGTCCACACATACAGCTCGATGAAGACGTCGACTCCTTGATCCCGCAAGCGAGAAGACGTGGCCTTGATGATCTCAGCAGCACGACGGTAGTGCCGGTGATGATGACGATCTCCGCGAGCAGGGCTTCGCCAAGCCAAGCAAGAGGAGAGGGAGAGGAGCAAGGTGGCGCAGCCCCTAGGGCTAGGGGGTGCGGCTAGGTGTGGAGGAGAGGTGGCGGCAGCCCTTCGGGCAAGGGGTGCGGCTAGGGTTTAGATGGGAGAGAGGGGGGTGCGGCTAAGGATGTGGGGCGGCAGCCTCCAAGATTGTGGTGCGCCCCCCCCCTCCCCTCCTTTATATAGGAGGCCGGCTAGGTCAAGGGCAGGGGGCCGGCCGGCCCCCCTTTGCTTGCCCCCCAAGTTGGAGTCCAACTAGGACTCCTCCTTGGGCCCCCTTTCCTAAAGGGGTGGAGGGGCCCAACTCCTAGTCCAACTAGGAGTGGGACTCCCCTCCTTCTCCCTTAGCCGCACCACCCATATGGGCCTAGGTGGTGCGCCCCACCCAAGTGGTGGCAGCACCCCTTTGCACCATGTGGGCCCCATACAAAATATGTGGTCCCACTTCTAGACCCTTCTAGAACATTCCGGAACCTTTCCGATACCCTATGAAATATTCCGGAACTTTTCCGAAACCTCCGGAAACCACTTTCCATATATGAATCTTATTCTCCGGACTCCTCCGGAACCTCTCGTGACGTCCTGGATCCTATCCGAGACTCCGAATCACCATTCATTCACTTCATCATTTAATTCATCGCAAAACCTAATTTCATCGGAACGTTAAGTGTGTGACCCTACGGGTTCGAGAATGCATAGACATGATCATATCAATAATTAATAGCGGGACCGGGATGTCCATATTAATTCCTATACACTCAACGAAAACCTTTTCTCGATTGAACCACGATGCCGGAGATTCAATTAATCTCATATACGATTCCCTTTGTCTCACGATATTTTACTTGCCCGAGATATAATCGTTGACATCCCCATGTCTAGTTTAATCTCGTTACCGGCAAGTTCTCTTTACTCGTCCATAATATAGGATCCCGGTGATTACAACCTAATCACATGTCTGCAGACTTTTGATGCTATATTACCGATAAGGCCTGGAGATATCTTCTCCGTCACATGGAGGGACAAATCCCACTCTCGATTCATATCACCCAACAACCCACCATCAGAGATACCTGAAAGCCACCTTTATAATCACCCAGTTACGAAGTGACGTTTGATGTCCACAAAGTATTCCTCCGGTGAACGGGAGTGATATAATCTCATGGTCTAAGGAAACTATATTTGGCATATTAAAAGTGTTGACAACAAAACTTTTGTGACATGATTAATTGCAACTCTTTAGTTGGGTCATGTCCATCACACCATTACTCCTAATGATATGACTCCGTTATCAAGTGACTATAACAAGTCCATAGTTAGGAAACTCTAACTATCTCTTGATCAACGAACTAGTCCTGTAGAGGCTCACTAGGGACTCCGGATGTTTATATTCCACACATGTATTATGTTTCCATTTAATACAATTATAGCATGGATAATAAACTATTATCATAAACGTGAATATGCTTAATAAACCATTTTATTATTGCCTCTAGGGCATATTCCCAACACGCAGCCCCCGAGTGGTTCGGGTGGCGGCCGAGGATTTTTCGAGTGGAACCTGTGTGGCGCAGCCCCCGAGTGCGTCGAGTGGAGGCCTAGGTTTTGACTTAGACCTGTACAGCGCAGCCCCCGAGTGGTTCGGGTGGCGGCCGAGGGTTTTCGAGTGGAACCTGTGTGGCGCAGCCCCCGAGTGCGTCGAGTGGCGGCCTAGGTTTTGACTTAGACCTGTACAGCGCAGCCCCCGAGTGGTTCGGGTGGCGGCCGAGGATTTTTGAGTTGCTTGCTGATAAAAGTAAAGGGGAGAGCTTGTTCCTCAAATCACTATTGATTTTTATGAGCAGGCCGCCTCATTAAACCCCTTCCAGTCCCCTCAGGTACCCTGGCGAGGGAAAGAGTGCGTCTGAAACCTGCCGCTTCTTGACATTGTACATTATTACAGATTGGGGTCGATCAGGCGTAGAAACGGCGCAGTTGCGCAACGTTCCACGGGTTGCTGCAGACTGTCCCCGTCTTCGAGTCCTTCAGGCGGTAAGCTCCGCCGCCAATTGCTTCTGTCACGATGTATGGACCTCCCATGGGGAGGCAAGTTTGTGCACCTTCTTCTGCTTGAGACGGACGACAAGATCACCAGGGACGAACGCTCTGGGCCGGAGTCGCCGTCCGTGATAGTTGCGCAGGTCTTGCTGATACACGGCTATGCGGGTGAGGGCGATGTCGCGTGCTTCGTCCAGGGTGTCCATGTCATCTTCGAGTGCTTCCTCTGCATCAGACTCATCGTAGGCCACCACTCGGGGGGCGTCGAACTTGATGTCGCATGGCAGGACTGCTTCAGCGCCGTACACCATGAAGAATGGCGTGTACTGTGTAGATCTGTTTGGCGTGGTGCGCAGACTCCACAGCACAGATGGCAGTTCTTCGACCCAGGCACCTGCGGCGCGCCTCAGTGGCACTCGCAGGCGCCTCTTTACGCCTTTGCAGACTAGGCCATTGGCTTTCTCGACTTGTCCGTTGGACTGCGGGTGCGAGACAGATGCATAGTTGAGCTTGATGCCTTGGTCAGAGCAGAAGTCTTTGAATTCTTCGGCTGTGAAGTTCATGCCGTTGTCAGTGATGATGCTGTGTGGCACACCGAACCTGAAGATGATCGACCTGATGAAGTTAACTGCTGAGGAGGCAGTCGAACTTGTGATCGGTGCTGCTTCGATCCACTTCGTGAACTTATCGACTGCCACTAGGAGATGAGTGTGTCCGATCGGAGAAGACTTCTTGAGTGGACCCACCATGTCGAGCCCCCACTGAGCGAAGGGCCATGCGAGTGGTATGGTCTTCAGCGCTGATGCTGGTGCGTGTGGCTTGTTGGCGAACTCCTGGCAGCCGATGCACTTCCTCACGAGTTCTTCTGCGTCTTGCATTGCGGTAGGCCAGTAGAACCCTGCTCGTAGGGCTTTGGCCACCAAGGCTCGACTGCTGGCGTGGTGTCCGCAGATGCCGGCGTGGATCTCGAGTAAAATGGCTTGACCGTCGACTGGGTCGATGCACCTTTGGAGGACTCCTGAGATGCTTCGCTTGTAGAGTTCCCCTATGATGACGGTGAAGCCCTTGGAGCGGCGAACGACGCGCTTAGCTTCGACTGGGTTCGCTGGCACCTTCTGATGCAATATGTAGGCCAGGTATGGGCTTGTCCATGTGGGTTCGACCAGCATTACCTTCATGGGTTCCGTCTCCATGCTTGGTGGGTTGGCCGTGCTCGTTGTCGGTGTAGAGGGTCCCGGCGCAGGCCAGAGCTTGATGGAGCGTTGCTTGATGCACTCGAGGAAGACTCCGGGTGGCACCGGTGCTTTGTCTGAGCCAAGGTTGGCGAGGGTGTCAGCTTCCTCGTTGCTTTCGCGGCCGATGTGCCGCAACTCGCAGCCGTCGAAGGTGCCTTCCAACTGGTTGTATAGGTCCCTGTAGGCTATCATGTTGTCGGCGATGGCGTCACATTGCTTCATGGTTTGTTGCACGACAAGGTAGGAGTCCCCGTAGATCATGAGGTGAGTTGCGCCGCAGTTTTTGGCCATCCGCATGCCGTGGATTAGGGCCTCGTACTCTGCCTCATTGTTAGAGGGTTTTGGGAAGTCCATCTGCAGTACATACTTCAGTTTGTCGCCTTTGGGTGAGATGAGGACGACTCCGGCCCCTGCCGATCTGAACTTCTTGGACCCGTCGAAGTACATTGTCCATGCATTGGACAAGTCGGGTACGTCTGGCAGCTGGGCCTCTATCCACTCTGTGGTGAACTCTGGAAGGACTTGAGCCTTGATTGCCTTCGGGTGCGCATACTTCAGCCCCCAGGGTCCCAACTCGACAACCCACTTGGCGACTCGTCCTATCGCGGCTTGGTTGGTGAGGATGTCGGAGAGCCCAGAGGAGCTTACCACCGTGATGGTGTGCTCAGAGAAGTAGTGGACGACCTTCCTTGATGTCATGAAGACTCCGTACGCTAGCTTCTGGTAATGCGGGTATCGCTGCTTGGAGAGGGTTAGCACCTCGCTAAGAAAATAGACTGGTCGCTGAACAGGGTGGTTGTGCCCTTCTTCTCCTCGTTCGACGACGAGTACTGTGCTGACCACTCTGTTTGTGGCTGACACGTAAAGGTATAGCGGCTCGTTCTCCATTGGTGCCACCAGTACTGGAGGAGTCATGAGGGTTTTCTTGAGCTTGTCGAACGCGTCTTGCGCTTCTTCTGTCCACTCGAATTTGTCTGCCTTTTTCATCAGTTGGTAGAAAGGCAGGGCCTTTTCTCCCAACTTACTAATGAACCGGCTGAGAGCTGCGACTCGGCTGGCCAGGCGTTGCACTTCATGAAGCTTGGTCGGTGCTGGAATTGCGAGTATGTTTTGCACCTTCTCAGGGTTGGCTTCGATTCCTCTTGCAGAGACGAGGTACCCAAGCAGTTCTCCGGTTGGCATGCCGAAAACACACTTGTCCGGATTCAGCTTGATCTGATATTCATTGAGTGCGGCGAAGACTTTGCGGAGGTCAGCAATTAAACTGTCCTCTGTTCGAGTGGTGATGACTATGTCGTCGACGTAGACTTGTACGATCTTTCCTATTAGCTCCTTCAGGCAAGCTTGCATCGTGCGCTGGTATGTGGCTCCAGCGTTCTTCAACCCGAACGGCATCATCTGGTAGCAGAACACACCGTGGGGTGTTATGAATGCAGTCTTCTCTTCGTCTTCGACTTTCATCCTGATCTGCTGGTACCCGGAGTACGCGTCCAGGAAGGATAGGCGCGCGCAGCCTGCAGTCGAGTCGATGATCTGATCTATCCGCGGGAGCGGAAAATGGTCCTTGGGGCAGCACTTGTTAATGGCGGTGAAGTCGACGCACATGCGGAGTTTCTTCGTCTTCTTCTTCTCTACCAGGACCGGGTTCGCTACCCAGTCCGAGTCCTTGATTTCCCGGATGAATCCGGCGTGGAGCAGTTGATCGATTTCTTTGCTGATGGTGTCTCGCTTGGGACCCGAAAAGCGTCACATGGTCTGCTTGACGGGTGTGGCGTCCTTGTGGACGCGTAAGGAGTGCTCGGCGAGTTTCCTGGGTATGCCTGGCATATCAGAAGGTTGCCAGGCAAAGATCTCCCAGTTCTCACGTAGAAACTTGACGAGCGCGCCTTCCTATGCGATAGGCAGGCTTGTTGACACCTTGACTGTCTTGCTGGCGTCCGTCGGGTGGATTTGATGGGTTCTCGTGTCGTCAGTCGTGTTGAAGGCAGATTCCTTGGCTGGTTTCTTGCGTGGCGGGAAAATGGTCTTGTCGTTGTCGACTGCCATCATCGCAAGGTGCTCCTCCATTCCGAAGAACTCAGAGATCTGGCTAAACTCGCGGTCGCAGCTGTTGGAGCGGTCGAAGTCGCCGTGCACCGTGATGACGCCCTTGGGTCCAGGCATCTTGAGCATCAGATAGGCGTAGTGAGGTATCGCCATGAATCTGGCAAAGGTCGGGCGCCCGAGTATCGCATTGCGACTTCCAGTCGACTACCTCAAAGTCGATCGCCTCCCTCTGGAAGTTGTCGGGTGTGCCGAAGATGACGTCGAGTGTGATTGCTCCCATGGGCGTGACTGCCTGCCCTGGTACTATGCCATGGAAGGTGGTCCCTGATGGCGCCAAGTTTGTTGTTGGCCTGTTCATTCTTCTGAGGGTGTCGGCGAAGATAATGTTGATGCCGCTGCCTCCGTCCATGAACACCTTTTTCAAGGTGAAATCCCCGACCAGAGCTTCGACTACCAGAGCAGCGTGCCCGGGTCTTGGTACCGCAGGTGGATGATCTGCTCTGGAGAACGTGATCGGTGTCTCTGACCCTCTCAGGTATTCGGGTACTGCAGGTGAACAGGTGACAGCCTGGTAGACTTGGCGGGTGATGATCTTCTGTGTCCTGTTTGAAGGGCGCCCCTTCTGTATCATGTTGAGCTGTCCGCGTGCCACTGGATATGCGTCAGGGGCTTCTTCCTGCGGCTGCTGCCGCGGATAAAAAGCTGCCGCTGCCTGTGCTGGGTTGGCGACTGCCGGCGCGGGTGCAGGTGCTGCTTGGAGAGCTAACTGTGCGACTGGCTGTGCTGCGGGTGCTGCCTGGGGAGCCAACTGCGTGGCTGGCTGAGCGACTATGTTCTGCATTGCCTGGTATATCCTGCGTGCCTTCTTGCAGTCCTTCAACAGGTGACGAGATCCCCATTTGCATGTTTCCGGGTTCCTGAACATGTGGTGCTTGCAGGGTTGCTCTAGCTCTTCCTCCGGAGTCAGCGTGCGCCTCTGCCACTCTCGCTTGCGGCTCCCATCGCCACGGTATTAGCGACTCTGTTCGTCGTTGCTTCGACTGTACTGCCTTGGACTGTACTGGCGATTGCTGTCGTATGCTTCGTTCTCGCGGGGGGTTTCGAATCCCGCCGCTACTAACTCTAATGAGTCATTGCCGTGGTAACGCGGCTTCTTCTTCTGACGTCCTTCCCGCCAGTTGCTTGGTCCGGCCTCGTCTCGTGGAGTATCATGAACCGAGTCCTCTCCGTCTGCCCACTGGTTGGCTATCTTCATGAGGTCAATCATGCTTCTCGGCCGGAGCCTACCAAACTCCTCGCGGAGGTCGCGGCGGTAGACGCCGTGCATGAAGGCATCCATCACTAGGTCTTCCGAGGTGGGTTCCATGGTATTGCGGAGCAGGGTCCATCGCTGGATGTATGACCGGAGCGGCTCGTCTCGCCCTTGCTTGCATGCTTGGAGCTCGACGAAAGTTGTCGGCCTTGAATACGTCCCCAGGAAGCTCTTAACGAAGGCATCCGCAAACTCGTCCCACGTGCTGAAGGCGTCCTTGGGTTGGCTGTTGAGCCACCCGCGTGCGGATCCTGTGAGCATCAGCTGGATGTACTGCATGGCTGTAGTCGAAGTACCGCCCTGGCAACTGCAGGCTATGAGGTAGTCTTCCAGCCAGTCTCTCGGGTCCTGCTTTCCGTCGTACTTGACCGCTTCTGCTGTGAGCTTGAAGCCCTTGGGCATTTTTGTGTCGCGGATGTTGAAACTGAAGCATGCGGCGCCGCGTGGCTCGAAGTCGCCATCGTCGCGGTCGTCAGCATTGGGTATGCCGACCGTCCGCTGGGTGCGGTTGCGGTCTACCGTCCTCTGCGTGATGACGTTGCGGAGGTCTTCGCCTGGCTGCGGCTGTCGCGGTTGTCTTGGAGCTGGGACTGCGAGTGCTGCGGGTTCACGGTCTCGGCGACCCCGATTTTCTTGCGCCCTTTCTGCTGGCGCCTTGTTCGCCAGAGCTTCTTCGACTGCCTTGATGGACATGATCTGTTGCTTGTGGAGGAGAGCGCGGGCGTCACCCTCAGGTGGCTGCGTCAGTCGCAGGTATGTTTCGACTGCCATGAGGGCAGCTCCGGGTGTCTTGGGGACGGGTATCCCGTCCGAATCTTCAGTCATGTATGACGACTCGAGGTTGCGGGTAATTCCGGCGCGTTCGGCCTCTGTCATCCGGGGCACGCGGGGCCTGTGGCGCCTTGCTCCTTGTGAGACCTCTGTCGAGGCAGCGGTGAATGAATACGCGGCCCTCCTGGCACTCGCCGCGTCGGCTTCCTCCTTGCGTCGGAGCAGCTCGGCCTTCTCTGCGCGGAGTCGTTCGCCTTCTTTCCGCAGCAGATACTGGACCGCCAAAAGGTCCTCTCGGGGTGCGTCTGGTGGGGGGTATGTGCCCTCCTCGACGTGCTTCAGGGCTCTGATTGCCATGTCGCGGGTGATGGTGAGCCGTGTCTGATCTGGCATGACCACCTCCAGTGGATATGCGGGTTCGTCGCCGTTGGCCCGCGCCGGGCCGGTCATGTAGACTTGTGCGGGGTAAACCCGGGGAGTGGGGCTGATGCTTCCACTGCTGCTTCATTCGTTCGAGCCATGCTCGGAGTCGAAAATGGCTCCAACGTGGTGGGTACCATAGTTGCCGTTGAGGTTGCTTCCGCGGAATTTCGCGGCCTTCACCGCAGATGCGAGGAGTTGAGTCGCCGTCGTCAACGCGGGTGCGATTGGCTTGCGGATGATCTCGCGACGCGGAGGCGTGGCCGACGTAGTCGGGGTCGATGCAGATCTTGGCCTTGCCCTCGACGCGACCAAGGTAGTCGGAGTAGACTTGGTCCGCGCATGGGTCACCGCCGATGCGATCTCCTTGGCAGCCGGAGGTGCGGGTGTCGTGGTCGCGTTGGGCGCGATTTTTGCCACGGAGGCCATTGGTGCAGTCGAGGCGGGCGCGATCTTCGCGGCAGTCGAAGACGCGATCGACGCAGTCGTGGTAGATGCGATCACGGCGGGTGATGTCGTGGTCGTTGTAGTCGGGGTCGATGCGATCTTCGCGGCAGTCGAAGACGCGATCGCTGCATTCGCAGCAGATGCGATCTCCATGGCAGGTGAAGGCGTGGTCGACGTAGTCGATGCGGACGCGGGTGTCGTCTCCGCACGTAGCGCGGCCACCGTAGATCGGAGCGTTCCGTAGCTGTTTATGAGGTAGCGCATGGTACCGAAAGTGATCCACGTACCTTCACTCAGTTCAGCGTACGCCGAGCGATGAGCCGGCGGGTGGCTGACGTACTCGAGGGAGCTGGACCGGATTGACTCCTTGGTGCGGGCGTCGGTCTTCAAGGTTGATGGAGCCGGAGCGACCATGGTTCCAACGCTCATTCTTTCCCACAGACGGCGCCAATTGACGAGGTTAGGGCTCGGCAAATCCCTGGGTCGAGTACCCCGGGTTGATTGAAGGGGAGGAAGATGAACGTTGGTGATCACGACGGCTAACAGGGGCGATTTACCCAGGTTCAGGCTCCCGGAGGATAACACCCTACTCCTGCTTGTATGGAATTATGATCAAGGTGGCTACAATGGCGAGATGGCAATCTCGCTAGGGTTTGAGTTGGTGTTCGCTAGTTGCTTAGTTGCCCTAGACGAGGGACCCTCCCAGCCTTTATATGATAGGCTGGGTCTCGGGTGAACGGTGCTGATGGCACGTACAGGATGATCAAGCTGATGACCTAACGGCGACTACCTTGGGCCGCACATCATCCTTCTTGGGCCTTCCTTGGCGTGACCCAGGTACCACCACCGTGGGGTACTCGAAAGGTAACCCCACAACACTCTATTTCCACATTTATTTCGTCATGATAGGCATCCATAGACAAAAATACATGATATCAACTAAACAAATTATGAAACATGTTGAAAGCTTTGCATGTGACAACACATATGGGCTAACTCCCAACCTTAAACATTTATCAGGCCACTATCTTCATAATATTAATCACAATGGTTCATCTTTTTGAATGCAATAAAAGTAAAGTGTGCATCAAGTTCGCGAGAGCTTTTTAACCAACTTTTACCATTACAATAAATAACATTATCATTTTCATTTAGAGGTATAGATAACACAAATAACATGATAAACATACTTGGAATAGCATAAAGCTAATAGGTAGATATGGTGGACTCACTGGAAAAACTTGGGCTGAATGTGTTGGAAACAAGTTTTTACTTGTTGAAATTTTTGGGCTAGCAAAAGGAGAAAGATGCATCTAGATGCATGCATGAGTGTCCATAGAACTAACTAATTCATGTCAAGCAAAGTGAAATAACATACAGCATCAAAACATGAATAAAAGATAGCTCATGATAAAACATTTGCAAATTATTGCTCATAAAGAGGCTCATGAATCATGCAACTATATGTGTCATTAAAAATCAACTTAGATATCCCTTTTCCCAATACAATAAAAGCATGCAAGATATTTCAACCCAAATTTCCAGTAGCATTCTCATATATAAAAGATAGTGTGGTGGTCTCACAAAATAAAAATCAAAGAGAAACAAACTAAAAGACGCTTCAAGTTTATGCGATAAAGTGTAATGATAGAAAAACAGAAGTTAGACGTGTGCAAACCCAGAGTGTTTTGGTTCAGTGGGGATGTTCACATCCCCAAGCTTATGGTTTTCACCATCCTTGGATAACTCATGGTGCATCTCCTCCAATCCCTGTGAAAAAACTTCAAAACACAATTTCTCCCATCTCTTGGGTGATATTAGTAGAGATAAATAAACAAGTTTCTTTGCTGCATATAATCCATGGATTAAAATTAATATGAATGACTAGAGAATGTATAATACTGTATGCCTACTCATAAACTTAATTGGATCAAATCAATAGTTCAAACTATGCATAAAACAATATGGGACAGAATCTGTCTAGAAAAATAGCAGCAGCAAAACGTATTTTTCTGTCCTACTTAAACTTGTCGAAAAAATCTGAAAAAATTCTGACATACAGAGGATGAAATTTTCCAGTTACAGTAAAATCGCAGCTCATTTGGAGTTACAGAAAAGGAATTAAAAATCAAACCGTGCATAGACTCTGTGCAGGAATAAAATCTCCGAATAGGTATAGCAACTTTTTCAACCAAAATGGGTAAAACTTGGCACTTTATTAAAAATTCTAAAAACTAAACTAAGAAAACAATCTCTTGTTACAGCAAGAGGACTCAAAAAAAATCCAAATAAAACAACCGGGTTGCTTCCCGTAAAGCGCTTTCTTTATAGCCATATAGCTAGGCTTACTTATTTGTTGTTTTACCGAAGATGAAGCTCATGAGGGAGCTTAAAAGTTGTGCCCTTCATCCTTGGGAATTGTTCCATGCATTTCTTGTGTTCAAACTGAAACTTCACATTCCCTTCCTTTGAATCAATGATAGCCCCTGTGGTACGAAGAAAAGGTCTTCCCAGAATAATAGGACTATAGGTTTTATTCTCCATATCCATGATCAGAAAATTCACAGGTACAAAAGTCATATGTAACTCTACCAAAACATCACTTACTTTACCTAGAGCATGTTTAATGGTATTATCAGCAAGTGTAAGTCCAATAGATCATTTTTCAAGATTCTTTAATTCAAGTGATTCATATAATTCTTTAGATAAAACTGAGACACTAGATCCTAGATCAAGTATGGCATGGTGTGTCTCTTTTCCAATAGTTACTAGCACCTTGGGGATCCACACATCCCCAAGCTTAGGTGGTATCATAGCTTCTTGATTGTATCTAGCAATTTTCTCTTTCAAGACATGATTAGCAATATAGGAACCAAAACCAGATTTGTTAACATCAATAGAAGGATCACTTGCAAATTTTTGTAAGGTAGATATTAATTCATGCAAGCTACAATTCTCTAAATCAAGCCAGGGATCTTTAACTTTCTTTTCCTTTTTGACCCAAACTTGTTTTTTAGCAGGGGGTACTTTCTCACTTCTAGTTTCTTGCTCATTGTCCATAGAATTGGTCAGTTTGTTTTTATGTAACCAATCTTTAAAAGAGGGACAATTTTTTCTAATGAAAGCTTTTTCTAATTCTTTCCAGGTTTTAGTTGTAGCAGGTGGTAGTGAACGTATCCATTCTCTTGCCTCTCCTTTTAATGAAAAAGGAAATAATTTTGGCATCACAATATCAGGTTCCTTTAGGTTTAGTGCAAAGCAAATACCGACAAAATTATTCAGATGATCAAGACAATCTTCTTTTCTTTTATCACCAAATTGTTTCTTAGCTATCAAGTGTAGTAAGTCAATACTCACTCTAAAACTATCAGCTTGTATCTCCGGTGTGGTAATAGGCTTAGCAATAAATTGATCATTTGGAGTATTTGTGTAGTCACACAACTTAGTCCTATCACCCATTTTAGTAGATTTTTATGTGTTTTTGATTTTTTATGCAAAACTGAAAATAAAATGACACTAAAACAATGCAAACCGAATTAACTAATGCAAAACAAAATGCAAAACTGAAAATAAAATATGCAAACCGAAATCTAAATATGATATGCAAGACAAAAACAAAACAAAATAAAATGCTTGAAGGTAAAGATGGACAAGATGATGCTCACGTAGGTGCAACCTCCCCAAGCTTAGGTGTTAGCACAAGTTGGTGATGAAGTTGACTTTGTTGTGATATCCTTGGACAAACCCTTGCAGCTAAGATCCCCCGGCAATGGTGCCAGAAAAACCCTTTGATGACGGGATTGATGAGAGTGTTCTTCTCCCTCAACAATGACAACAAGTACTCTTGATACCCTGAAAGGAAGATAATATATTAGGGATAGGTTGAGACTCCAAGTGCAGAGTATGTAGAAGTGGTAGTTTTTCCCCAAGAAGGTGACTCGAGGGTTTAATATCGAACTCTCGGGGAATCAGTAGTGTGGGTTTATCTTCTTATCCTTCTCTAGATTTCCTGCAAACAAATAGATTGCTTTGTGCCCTCAACCTCACCAAGTGGTTGTCAAGCACAAGGTGTGAAAATGATATTAAGATGATAATGAATGCAAAACATTAAATAAATATGCAATGGTGGTGAATAAGTATGCAAAGATGATAGTAATGATGATAGATGGTATTTTTGGGGTTTTTATATGTGAATGCAAGAAGTAAAAGTGTTTTTGTATTTTCTGATTTTAAAATGGCTGAATGTAAAAGATGCTTAAAAGTGGTTGGAAAGTTGTTTCTTATGATTAAAAATGGAACCGGGGTTCATGGTTTCACACATGCACTCTCTCTTTAATATAGTGTGGCAAATGAGTAGACATAGATTTAACATATGAGATTGCAAACAAGGTTAATGACATGTTACTAATTATATGGGCATCACGTCCTAACATAGAGACCTTTTGATTATTAGTCTCACTTATACTCCACCAAGATGTGAACTAAATCATGCACCTTAGTAATTAAGATAACATCAGAGTATAGCTTTAAGATTAATGACATGAAGTGAAAATAAACACATGATGGATCTAGTCTTAGGTAGAGGCATGTCACTCCTCCTACCCTTCAACATGGTAGTTTGGTTTATCCCTAGTGAGGCAACAAAGTAAGGTAAACACCCAATGGATCATGATATTCAAGTTGTCAGCTTATCACTTCACCACCCCCGTTACTCCAACTAATGCACACGTTCCCCCACACACGCTCTCATAAACATGCTTGATCATAACAAGGATATAAGAACGGGGTACATAATATGCATCTACTTTCATAACTGAAATATAACATTGCAATCTCAACATATATTAACTAATAGAAAGATCCACCACAATGGTAATACAACGGTGACCGTAATCATGTTCAGCAGCTCATACGGTGCTAATTAGTGAAGCTCAAGAGAGAGAGAGATACATATGCTACTGCCACAAACCCATAGTCCAGAGGTGGACTACTCCATCTTCATCATGGAGACGGTGGAGATGTCGATGGAGAAGAAGGAGACCTCTCCGGCAGGGCTCCGCCGGAGTTTTCCCCCTCCAATCTGCAGCCTCCTGGTCTCTGTTTCTTGTTTCTCTCGTGTGGCGGCTCTCCCTTCGGAGAACGTCGGGGGGGGCTCTTTATATAGGCGTTTTTAGGTCACGAGAAAGCTTCTGGGCGAAGGATCGATGCAAACGGGGCCACGAGGGCCAAATGGGATGGGCCCACGCGGCCTGGTACTGTAGCCGCGTGGGACCCTCCATCTTGGTCCTCCGGCCTCCGTTCGTTGACTTCTTTCGCTCCTAAATCTTCTCCTTCCAAAATAATGACCCCCGTAAATTTATAGCTCATTATGACGTCGTTAAGGTCCTGAAACAAATAAGGAAAGAGATAGGGGTTTTCTGCCTACGCAGGATTAATTCCATAAAAAGGGGATATCATCATAAATTACCAAAAATCATTAAATAACAATAATATACCCCTTATATGATCCAAATATGAATGGAATATAACTATTATAGTGCAAAGTTCATGTATACATTTTAGATGCATCAGCTGCTCATCCAGCTCAGCATGAGCCTGAGCAGCATCTACGCTCGGAGCAACTGGGGTGGCCAGTTTATCGATCGCGTCCTGAAGAGGACTCGGCGTCACCGGCACACCAGATGTACCGGCCCGCGCCGTGCGGTTCTCCGGCCTCTCCAACGGCGGGCGCGCCGTCCTAGTAGACCTGATGCTGACCTCGGCCTCTCCGACCGTGGCAATGCCGGCAGCGACGCCCGGAGCGGTCATCATGACCTCCACGCAACTAGCGGGGCGAGCGTTACGCCGGCCGCGAGCTGCGCAGACTGCGGGAGGATCCGCAGCAACCCGCACCCTTTCGGGAAACCAGCAGGGGACCTTGGTGGCGACGTAGACCGTGAGCGAGCCGAAGTCGATGAGGCAGCCGTTCCAGGGTAGCGGCCTGCTGCCGAAACAGACTGCGTTGTCGCTGACGACGTTGAGCGAGCCAAACCTGTGGACAAGGCCACAGAGCACACGCTCGCCCGACGAGATGAGGGAACCCGTCCGGATGAACACACCAGCCAGCGCCACTGCTGACAACCCCACGGTGGGCGCCAACTGTCGTGGTGGTGCACGGACAGATGTCATAGGTAGGCTTGAGTTAGGGCCGATGGACGCTGGAGGCACCGGGGAGGGCTAGCGCGTAGGAATACGCACACGGAAAACACAAACACGCACACAATATACCCAGGTTCAGGGCCCTCATGAGGAGGTAAGACCCCTACTTCTGCTTGTCTATTTATATGGTTGATTACACTCGGGCTACAAGATGCTCCTTGAGCTGTATGTCAAAACCTATGAACAAACGCTAAGGAGAATCACTCGGGCTCTCTACCGAGTCTTGCGGTGGCTCAGTGGTTCTCTGTGGGCTCTCTGGTGTGGAAAGTCTAGAGTATTGTCTAAGCGTCTAGCGTCCCCGTAAGAGGAGCCCCTGGTGCTCCTTATATAATGGAACCCAGGGCACAAGTTAGGGCTGACGTGGGTGCTGGCGTAGCCAACACTGTGGCCATGTCCGGCCGGTGTCATCCTCTGACTGCTTCCGTCATCACTGCCAGAGACAAGACAAGCCTCCATGCCTGTCCCATGCTCCCCGTACCGCTTCGGTCAGCAGCATGGAGGCCTGACTCCCCATCCCGTGACATCCGGGTCAAGGAGTAGGCAACACGTCCTTTCCTGCCAGTGGCACGACGCCTGCCCCGTGATGGTAGGGACCAGACGTGAGCCTTGACTGCCCTCCGAGATAGAACTCCATCTCTCCAGATCCGGCATAAGCATGCCAGACACATCTTAACTCGGTTTTCCTTCCCTGCACACATGACGAACAAATAAGAGTATCCGACATCCGATATGTATGTCAGTCGGGTATGTCGGTAAGCTTTGACCCGGTCAATCCTGGGTCTACACATATCTCGCCATCATGACCCCATCCGGGGGTTGCCCCCCGACACATAAGGCCATAAAATAAGCATTACAATAAAGTTTTCACTATAACAAATTCAACCAAAATAAACTCGAGCAATCCAGCAATAGGAAAAAAAGTATGTGGCTAGCTAGTTACGGGATTATGGGACGTCCGATCGATCGTGGGCTGACTTGAGTTGACCTATGCGGTCATGAGGGATTAGAAAATTAGGTTAGGTTTAATTAACCTAACCTCCAGTTGACAAAATTTATATGGGTACAAGGGCATGCGGGTATGGGTAATGCAATCCCATGCTCGTACCCTCTCTGTCCGATGAGCACAAGATTTACCTATTTATATACCCATGGGTTTTCTTTGGTCCCAAACCCTTGCCCTAATAAGGTTTTTACCCGTAGGGTATGCAGGTACAGGGTACCCATTGCCATCCCAACCTTTGAGCCTGCTTGCAAGATTCATCTATCCGGCTTGCCAAACTTAGCTTGGCAGCCTTAGAGAAACTCCAGCCGTTGGCCCCCCAGGCCGAATTGTCGGCGTTTTTTTGGGCCTGCTGGGGGGGCGCCGGTGAAAATAATCGGCCTGGGGGCGGGCCGATTCCCAGCCGCGGCCCCAGGCCGAATAGAATTTTTTTTTGCAGAAAACTAAAATTTGATGAACTTAGGCAAAATTTGTTCAAACTTAGGCGATATTTGCTCGAACACTGGCGGATTTCATACAAGGTAAATAAAAAACATGAAAAACAATAAAACGGCGGCGGCGTCGTCTACATGCCGAAGTGGCAGTAGAACACCGTGTAGTCCCCTCCGTCATCGTCGTCGTCGTCGCCACCGGGCGGAGGAGCACTAGGGCCTGCGCCGTCGTCGTCGTGGTACTGGTGACTCGGGCCGGCGTCGTCCTTGTCGGTGTCGTCCAGGACGACGAGATCCGGCTCCGGCACGGCGCGGCGATGGCGGCGGCGCTCGTAGCGCGCGAGGAGCTCCCTCTCCTTGGCCTCAATGCGCCGTTGGCGCTCCTCCTCCGCCCGCTCGTGGTCGCGGGCCGACCACGAGAGCGTGTCCTCCAGCTTCGCCGGAAGGACGTCGTTGAGGCTGTTCGCCATGGCGATCCTCACGGCCTCCTCCTCGTCGTAGGCGTCCTCTGTCTTCATGGCCTTCTTCTTGAAGGCCTTCTTGACGACGCGGCCAAGGCAGCTCCCGCCGGTGCCCGACTCCTTCTTTGGCGTCAGAAGGCGGGAGGAACTCCCGCCGGTGCCGGGCTCCCTGATGATGATGCCGCGGGAGGAGCTCCTTCGCGGCGACTCGTCCACCGGCTCGTCCTTGACAGGGGCGAGCGGTTGCCGCAGCGGTGCATCCACCGGCTCGTCCTTGACGCGGGACCGCGGTGTGCCGGCGGAACGGGTGGCGTCGGAAGAGGAGGACGACGAGAAGGACATTCTCCTCGGCGTCCATCCCCGGCGAACGGAGGAGGTGCGCGGCGGATCCTGTAGGCGCGGCTCGTTGCTGTCCTCGATATAGCCGAGGACGTAGGCGAGTGACCGGCCGGGCACGCCCCACCACCGCTTCTGTCCTTCGCTGTTGTTGCACTTGGGCGCAGGCAGCGGGCCGGTGTAGTCGTGGAGCTCGCACTCGCGGCGGTCGGCGAAGTACGCGTTCTAGGTGAAGTTGTTCTCCTGGTCCCAGGTGGGATCCGCCCGCTGCTCCTCCATCATCCGCTCGCGGGCGGCGTAGATCTCGGCCAGCCGATCCTTGCCGGCGGGAACGGGGGTGCCGAGGAAGCCCATCTGGCTGAGCCGCCAGTTGCTCGGGACGCGCATGCTCGGCGGGGCGGGGTAGCCTGCCTCATACAGCAGGCGCGCCTCCCCGTCCTGCAGCTAGTTCCGGCCGAAGCCGTTGGCCACCGCGGGTTCTGCAGAGTACCAGTCCATTGGTGCTTCGACGGCGAGCTTGAGCTTGAGAGAGAGGAGAAGGGGGCGAGCTAGAGTTTGGGCGAGATTGGGCATGGAAACGGCAGTGGGAGGGCGGGGTAATAAATACCGGCGGGGCAGTAAGTGTGGCGCACCGTAACTCCGCCGCGTGGGCGATTTGACTCGACGGCGGTACACCTGACCGGCGGCAGAGCACTAATGCGACGCGGGAGACGAGGCGATGAGGACAACGGAGCGGTGTGCCGCTTACAGGGCGGGCCCGCCGGAAGCTTCGCGTGCTTCCCTCAGTTCGCGCCATTTTCCCTTTTGCCGGCTCCCCAGGCCGAACCCGGCGCGCTGGGTTCGGCCTGGGACGCCGGATAAAAATTGGGCCAAATCCGGCGAAAAAAGAGGCCTTGGGAGGCGCTGGGGGGCGACTACGAAAAAAATGGGCCGCCGGCGTCAAAAAGGGGTCCTGGAGGCTCTCGGGGGGGGGGGGGGGGGACGGTTGGAGTTGCTCTTAGAGCATCTCCAGCAGCCGCGCTAAACCGCTGGTGCGCTATAAAAACCGCCATTATGCAGCGCGCGACGTAGTTTTGGTCGCTCCAGCAGTCGCTGGAAAGCTGCGCGCGCTGGAAATTATTTGCCGCAGGAGGGGCGCTGCGCTATTCTATGCCTAAAATTTGGTGCGTCGACTGAAGCGCGCGGCAGAGCTATCGACAGCGCGCGAAGGCCAACTGCTCTGAAAATTCTCCCGTGCCAGCGCCTCTCCTTCCCCCTTCCTCGCCGCCATCCCCTTTGCGCGCGGCGGCCGGCGCAATTCCGCCGATGGACGGGGCCGGCGGGACGCCTCCAACTCCTCCCTACTCGGTCCCCGCCCCCGGCGCAGGTGCGCCGCCGCAGATGGTGGCAAACCCTAGCGTCGTCGCCGCCGGCGCCGCGAGCACAACGCGCGTTCTTTTCGTGCCGCCACGGCCTGTGGCCAACGCGGGCGCCGCGCAGATGCCACCACCACCGGGCGTAGGCTCGAAGCGGCCGGCTGGCGCCGCCGCGGGCGGTGGCCAAAAGCCGACCAAGAAGCCGATGAAGAAGACTATGGCGCGCAAAGCAGCTGGGCGGGGCGCGTCATCTGTTGTGCCGAACTTGGTACTCTTTGACATTGAACTATGTGATGCATTTGAACTATGAACTATGATATTCTAAATGATATGTGATGTTTAGAATCATTTATTGTTGATTTATTTTGATTTTTTTGATCTTCTAAAAGTACATATAGATGGTTGATTGTTGTTTGCGCCGGCTCCGCGCGCTGCATTTTGTAGCGCCTGATGAAGCGTCATTTTTCGCTTACCCACGCGAGGCGGCGGATCTAGGATTTTTACATTGGGTATGCCGCACAAAAAATTGTTGGCCAGTGCAGTAAAATATATTTAGCAATTCAATTAATACTTGTAAACTTGCATTGTATTGTATTATTTTATAAAAGCAATAAATAATGTGTTGAAAGATTAAGTACCAAAGGTACATAGATTATCATACAAATAGTTTAAAACCCATACTAGTAGTTTGAAAAAGGGATGCGATGTCTCCGCCTCTATTCATAACTAAATAATTTAAAAGTAAAATATTAAGTAAGATAATTACAGAGATTAAAAATATGGATAATCATAACAGATATGCTCGCGATCAATACTATTTGGATAATTACACCAGTGACCGGCGAAAATCTCGAGTCGTTGCGGCAAGCGGCGTGCCGGCAGCCGGCGTCCAAGTATTCCGCAGTTCCGACCGGGTGCTCTGGACAAATCACTTCTCGCCTCTTCTCCCCCTGTTGATCTGGGCTCTGGCCTCTTGGTGATGCGCTGTGACGTCCTGCGGCGCCGCGACGTAGTTCGTGATTCGAGAGAGGCGAGCATCTTGGGGTTTCGACTAGATTGATCGAGCAGTTGTACTCGATCGGTTTTACCTTTTTTATATTTACGTACTAGGTCCCACGCTGCATGCACGAGCTCAGCAGTTTTGCACATTGATCAGCCTCTTTGTTTTTTCCTATACTTGTACTACATGGTTGTATGGCTCGGCTGCAGGTAGGCATACCTTGTGGCTCCGCCACTGGCGCGAGCGGCGTGCTGTATCTCATTACCCCGCGCTGCAGCTCGGATATGCCTGAGCCTAGTCTCGAGCTTCGAGTTATCTGTCCACACTTCACGTCTTCACCTCCCCTGTATCCAAGTCGAACCAACCAGCCAAGGTGGTGTGGCTGCTGACTGCTGAGAAACAGAAACCAAACAAAAGCCCCAAATCTCCCAAGCCCCGTCCCGACGCGATGGCTCCCAGATCAGACCACGCCGCCGGCAGCGCCGCCGCGGCGTCAGCAGCAGCTCAGGGACTCAGATCCGAGTTCGACTCCATCGACCCCCTCTTCCACGTCCTCCGCGTGGTCCCCTTCTCCTTCCTCCAGCCGCCGCGCACCCGCCTGAAGCTGCCGTCCAGCCTGGCGCTCCCCTCCCCCATGACCGTGTTCTCCCTCATCCTGCTAACCTACTTCGCGGTCGTCTCCGGCCTCGTCTACGACGTCATCGTCGAGCCCCCGGGCATCGGCAGCTCCCAGGACCCAGCCACCGGCGCCGTCCGCCCCGTCGTCTTCCTCCCCGGCCGCGTCAACGGCCAGTACATCATCGAGGGCCTCTCCTCCGGCTTCATGTTCCTCCTCGGAGGCATCGGAATCATCCTCCTCGACCTGGCGGTCGACCGCACCAGGGCTCGAAGCTTGCGCATCTCCTTCGGCGGCACCGGCGTCGCCGCCATCGTCATCGCATACGCCATGGCTATGCTCTTCCTGCGCATCAAGATACCCGGCTACTTATGGTGAGGCCGAATAATCTTATGACTTGATTATGTCAGATCCGTACCAGATCTCTCTCTCAATAGATCTATAAGCTGTTGTCGATGACTCTAGTGTACAATTTAATTTATGTTACTGTATGATGTTGGATGGTCTCAAGTTTAACTTGCTGGTTCGAGGATTATCTATTTCAAAAGGCAGTAAAGGTTTTTTTCCCATTTATTATCTCGAATTGTGATTGACCGAGAATGCTTCTATGAGTGTCCATCTTCTGTTATTAACTGTATTTGTGCAATTTCAGTGAATCGCTAATAACAAGGTTGTGATATTTAGCTAAGTATCTGATATATGTTTGTAAATCTGATCTCCACCTGATCCCTTTGTAAATAGGACTGTAGGATCAGGTACTGTGGTGTGTTGGATACTTTTGTCTTCTTCAAGTGGTAATATGTTATGTGTATACTGTATAGGCGGATGGATGCATATATGTTTGATTTGCAGAGTCAATTAATCCATTCTAAATTACATTTAGGATGTTCTCATTTTCAACTCTTGAAATTTGGGACATGCTAGACTACTTTTTAACTACATAATTCATCATATATTTTCATATATTGGGATTGTCTCTTTCATGTTTTTTTGTGTAGCTTCTCTTTGTATGATCTTACTGACTACCTTGTAAGATGATGCAAAATTATGTCCTTTAATGTGATAGCCTGCTTAGTCATGTGGTTATGTTATCTTTAATATTTTTGTGCCTTTACCACAATGAACTATATTGTTGGGACAAATGCTGTTTCATTTCCATTGAAATCTCAATCTTCATGACCACTTCATCATTGAAAAAGTGGGGAGAATTGTTTCATCAGCTAAAAAGTGACTGGAAATATGTTCTGTATTGCCAGTGGAAGCATATGTTACTTGTATTTATTATCACATTAAAGTGTCAGTTGTACAAAAAATCTCAAATGCCCTTAGTTGATGGCATAGCCTGGCTGGGGTACGTGGGTGTGGGCAGTTAAGGTGAGGGGCCTTGCCAACCTAGGTTATGTCTTTCTCGTGGGAAGTTAAGCTGAGGGGCATTGCCAGCCTAGGTCATGTCTTTCTCGCAAAAAAAACATAGGTTGGGTCTTTGTTCACAATTTTGTTGATTATTCTTTGAAATATAGCTTACCAGGCTTACCACTTGGTTTGTTCACAGTTTACTTGATTACCATATCAAGTCTTCACCAATCACCACTCACCACTGAGTAACAATCAAACATGGATATTAATGTCTTTTTGCCAACATTGTCATTTGCAAGTGCCGCCAAGCAACAATAATGTTCTTTATTCTAGTGGAAAATGCAGAAATACATGCAAACTTGGATATCAGATCTAAAATTGTACAAAGACGGAGTGACATCTAAGGCAATTTCCTGTAAACGAGTTATGATACAACCATACTAGGTCTAATAGTAAGACAAAGGACGGGTAAGTAATGTAGTCCCCCGTCCCAAAATAATTGACATTTAATTCGCATGTATGATGTATCTACTATTTAGACGCGTTTTAGTGTGTAAGTTCACTTATTTTAGTCAGCATGTGGTCTACATTGACGGGAAATATTTTGGGACGGAGGAAGTACATGATTTTGTCTAATATTTTCCTGAAGGAGGAAGTGTTCTAAAAGTGGCCTTGTTTCAGCCTTGGTTAGCATAATGGGATACGAACGCGTTCAGGTAGTAGTAAAATTGGCCTCATCCTGTTTCTTTTCTCCTTGCTCCATTCCTCTTCCTTGCTTCCTGATGTTCTTGCTGGAAGGGAACTCGTGCTTCTTATGGGAATTTGCATGCCTGGCAGGCCATCTAGGAGCCCTGGGTGAAAGGCTGCCACCCGCATGCTAGTGAGATGGATGACCTTGAACACTGTAAAAAGGACTGGATAAGTACACTTGCTAGGGGGATAGTGGGGCATCCCACCCAGGTCCCATCCGTGTTCATGGATACACCCACTACTATTGTGCATTATCTATGAGGGTTTATGTGGACATCTATTTGTGTACTCTCCTTTTATTACCCTGAATTTAGCTGAGCTTTGATGTAAAGATAAAAAATGCTAGCTTGTGATTATCTGTGAAAATAGTGTCAATTGTTAGAAGTCGTGGTCTGGTTTTGTTTAATTGTTATGCTGACATATATTTCTATAAGACTCACATTGACCAGCAATGGTTTAATGATTTGTCCCCTTATGTTTGGGACTTGAAACATGGCACTTGTTTGATAATTTGTGGTGCGATTATATAAAGGCTTGAGATGTAGCTTTCCAGTTGAAATGTTGTTTGCCGCAGGACCAACGTGGTATATTACGCTCTTATCATGATATAATCACTGAAATATTTTATTTCCGACGTGAGGATATGTGTTGGGACATATCTCGTTGACTTGTAAATTTTTATTGAAAAATATGACATTTTGTGGCCTGCAAAAAGAGAGATAAAATTAACAGAGGGGAGTATTCTTCCCTCTTTTACTTTGGTCACCAATTGACGGAATCATGGATACCCAATACCCTTCAAAGGCAAAACTCCAGGAACCTGCCACGGCAGCTGGCCAAGCGGCACTGGCTGTTTACATATATATCCAGGAGCGACTTTTGTCGTGAGGCGGCGCGCCCTTAGTTATCAAACAGCCTGCCGCCAGTAGTCCAAGGGACAACCGCCCTTAGTTATCAAACAGCCCGCCGCTAGTAGTCCAAGGGACAACCGACAAGAGAAAGGCCACTTCCTATACGGATGTCCCGCTCGGTGAGCGTAGCCAAGGGATGAAGGGAAACTAGCTTGCTCACACAAACTTCCTACTCATGTCCCATACCGAGCAACCCGGGATGACTCTGGCGGTAGAGCCATGACATGTCTATGTCACCGCAGGTCCTCCCCGTGCTCGGTAGGGGGCTACCAACCCGACGTTAGCCACAACGACCTACAATAGCCTGCATCCCTTCGTAGCTCGTATTGGGCATGTAGTGACATTCCCCTATGTGAAACACCCCTATATAGGGGTACGCCCCTTCAGGAGGGGGTTGATTAATCTTCACTACTCACACATTTTCCAACCCGAAGGTGAATAGCCTAGCTGGTTGCACCGCCAGCCGGACCACCCTTGTACTTTGAACTTTGAGCACCTCATACACTGAAAATACATCCACCCAGGGACGGAGCTAGGGGGGCGTGCTGGTGCCATGCGCCCTCCCCCCTATGACGAATTTTTTGTATGAAAACCCCCCAATAAATGTGTATTTTACCTCTAAATTTGTCTAAATTAACCCTAATGCCCCCCTCACATGTATTTGGCCCTCCTTAATTGTAATTCCTGGCTCCGTCCCTGCATCCACCCACACAGGAGTAGGGTTGTTACCGGCGATGAACCAGGGGCCTGGACCTGTATACATCTTGGTGTGCTTGAGCCTGTTAGCCTATCAGATCGTGGTCATAAGACTTACCTGAATACAAATTCACTAGCAGGTTACGAAACATCGACACATGGAGTGCCAGGCAGGGGCTTTGTGTGCCAACTTTGGAGCATCGTGATGGGCTCCAGTTCATTCACCCTACAAACGTTCCGATCGTCAACGTCGTCGCCGCTCCCTCCAGGCTGGGCATGCCCTCCCCCGAGGGTACATCCAGTTTGTAAGCCTCGTCTTCTACGCCGACCAGTTCGGTAACCTCGACGCCTCGGATGATGGAAACTCCTCACCACCGACGAAGAGTAGCAGATCACACGTGGATCCCGCTCCTAGTGTCGCCGCGCGCTCATGCGTTCCCGACACGCACCGGACCCGTCCCTCCCGTCAAGCGAAGTCGTCTTGAAGACCATTGAGCCCCTTCTCGTATTCCCGGGGCTGGCCGTGCATCACATCATGGTCGGAAGGTGACCAGGTGGCAGGCAATGTGTGAGTTCTGCATGGCAAAGATTGCGTTGATGCTTACGGTTTGTTCGCTTCAAGCCTTCAAGTCAAGGCTTTGTTAGTTGGCGTCCCGACGTTTCCTACCAGGCGGCTCACTCTTGCGCTAGATATGTTGTTTTGTAAACGGAGATGTTTAGCTGGAATGTTGAGTCACCGGATTTTCTTTTGCACAATTTAGATGCTGATTGTAATCATTTTTTTTTTTTTGAGAATCAGCTGATTGTAATCATGTTTTTTTTTTTTTTTTTGAGATAGAACGCTGCCCCTAGCTGATTGTAATCATGTGTCTACGAATTAACAAAGCTCACGGTTTCTCTAAAAACAAAAAAAAGCCCCAGCAAACCCACCCCCGAACTGCGTATAGAGCTAGCTGGGCCTGATGGGCCACACGAGCGATCTAACAGTACAAGCTACAAAGCGCTCGCGCGGTACCGGACAGTCACGCGGCCGCCCTCCTCTTTCTCATCCTCCGCCGCTTCCACCCTCTGCGCCGCCTAAGGTCTAGGTTTATCTCGCCGCCGCTGCGATGGAGGCGCTCCGGGAGGCGGAGGCGAAACTGACGGTCTACGTGCACCCCTCCAACGCCGCCGACGTCCGTCTCGCCGTAGCCCGCCAGCTCAGCACCCTCCTCTTCACGTACGTCCCGATCCCTACCTATCTTGCTCTCGTTAATGCAATGGCCCGTGCGTGCCACAGTACAGCGTTGCAACACTGCATCTTTGGATGCTGGTTTGAGCGCATAGGTTAAATTCTTGGGGAACAGATTGTGGTGGCTTTTGATAATTACGGTTTCAGTTTAAATTCCTCAAAAGATAAACAGTTTCAGTTTAGGAGGGGAAAATCAAATGATAATTTTTTTTACATTCTATCTGTTACGCTTCTTGTGCTGCCAAGTTCTCCGAAATTTCTTGTTTCTGCTTTGTAATGTCCACTATTGATCAATTGGGATGATGGACATTAATGTACAGGTATGAAGATCGGTTTGATGGTGTGTTGTTAGTTCATGAATTTTCTGTCGAGAGTGATAAAGCCAAAATCATGGATGGTTTGGTACCATATTTCGGCGTGCCGGTGCTTGCACAATTGCTGCTGTTTTCTCCCCAGCCAGGCATGATCCTTGGTAGGTGCACATATAACCTGAATGAGCTACCAATATTTTTTAAATATGCTCTCACTCAACTATTACTTGATGGATAGTGTTAGTACTTGTGCTTCTCAAATCCAGATAGATTATTGATGTTGATTGTCAAAAATTCGTTCTGTGAGCTCTCTACTTAGTACTTATGCTTATTTTGGGTGCAAATTGATTACCCTTGCACATCATGGCAGCACTAAATCATGTTTTTCTGTGGTGATGCATGGTACAAAATCAGGTTCCTTGAGTTGTCTGCTTGCCCATTTTTCGTGTTTGATGGAATTCAAGTAAACACCTGAAGCTTCCGCACCTTAGTGGCCTACAGAGCCCTGTCGTAAAACTGCAGTAATGGAACAGTATATTTTTTTTTCCCGAAAAGACTAGCATATAAGCTAGGGAAAAATAAACTGACCAAAATCAGTTCCTTCAATTAGTCATACAATAACAATTAGAACAACAAAGCTTTTTATCCCAAGCAAATTGGGGTAGGCTAGATATGAAACCCAAGAGAAAGAGAGAATAAATAAATAAGCAAAGTACGACTAACTAAGATTCTGGCACATGGATTGGTGATTTCCATGCAGTCCTATCAAGAGCTCGCCCTCTGCCCCTCCTAGTATTTCCCTACCCTTTAGAGTCCCACTGTTCACTGGTGCTTTTGGAGGCTTCCGCTGGATATGCCCAAACCCCCAAACCACCTTAGGCTGGTCATAGTGGCTATTAACATATGTGTGTGTCATGCAACACTATATTTATTAGGGTGTAAACTCATTTTGTCTTGGTATGTGTGATGTTACGGTAACATATTATGCTACCACAAGCTTCTCTTTCCTCATTAATTACTTGCCACATCATCTATTTTGCCTAGGTGGCATGCATGTTACTACTTATGTTACTCCCACCAGTGGCGGATCTGCATGTTAGCTGACCCCACAGCTTTTTTGAAAACCCCCTTACAATTATGAATATTTATGTATAAATCCTACCTATCTAGGCTATCTAGGCGGTAGCGGGCTCCGCCACTGACTCCCACTATGGGTAGCCTTAGTCAGTGATGGACTAGCTTTTCTTCAATCAGTGCTTGCAAAAATTCCATGGTCATCATGGGTTTTTCAGACCTTTCATCTTTTCCCAAGGTCAGCCAAGCTCAATCAAAGTGCTTTGACTGGAGACTTGACAGTAAACGCAGTACATGGCAAAATCATAAAAAAAAACCTAACAAACTAGTGCCATGTTCGTAAATGGCACTAAAGCCAGTATGACTAAAGTTTGAGCTGAGACTAGTTTCATTGTTATAAATTTCCCTTGTGAAATATTGTGGCCGAAGTCTGAAATTGTATGGTGATGCTTATTTATTTTTGTTACCTCAGAAGGGAAGGTTGAAATGCTTGGCAAGGAATCCATTCATGCCGTTGTCTTGGGGGTTTTCTCAGCAGCCATTATGTCAGATGATATTACTGAGAAATTCAAATTCAAAAGGGTGAGATCATTTTTTCCATTGATTTTTAAGGAAATAGCCATTCTGATGCTAATATATTGTGTTCGATCTAATATTTGTTTTGTTTCATGTAAATTTTTAGATTGAAACCTTCTCTTTTCTAGTTTCAGTAATTGATTATCAATTGTATTCTAGAATTGTTAGGGTGCTTAATAAATTCATTAAATTGTACTCAGCACCCATGGAACTGGAACTGAACCCTGGAGAAATTGTTCATTTCTACCATACGGCCATACCCAGATATGAGCATATGTTTGAATGCATTGATTGCATTCATTGATACCTATGTTACTTTATGCATAAAATTAAAGGCTTGAAGTTTACATCTTTTCATGTTGATCTTTAACAGTTGGAACTTGCAAGTATACAATAGCTGGTGCTGTAGCACAACCCTCAACGTATTTGACAAATATTATGACCATTGCTGCTCAATTTTTGCCATCTGTTGCAAGACTGAGAAGCTAGCTGTTGGTGTGATTGTGTTGTCAAAAGACCTTTGATCTGTGCAACTCCAGCTAACCTGCTACTTAGCTTTTCAACATTTGTATGTGCACCATCAAATCCTTTGGAATTTGTTCTTCAATTTTTTTAGCAAACTTCTAAATCACTAGGAAGGCTCTAAGAAACTAAACACCAAAAGGTGTGAACATTCCTTGAATGATTGCTCCGTACTGAAAACTGGCTGATACCTCCCAACTTGAGCGGGTAGTTGAGTATAGCATGTGATGAACATGCTTCTCCATCATGAGAATTCTGTATATGTATCTAGTAGTTTTCAACAAATCCAACGAATCGCTTTAATAAGTCAGGTCTCATATGTTTCCGTTTCATGAGATTTATATTCTTTTCACAGAAAAGAGGTGGAGGAAAATTTATAAGCAAGTCAGAGAACCGGCATGAGATTAAAAAGGGAAGCATGATACGTTTTTTTGTTAAAAGGTATAGGCTCATCCAGTCCCCTTTTGTCAGGTTGAACTTCACTGTTTTACACATTTGAGATAGTGTATCTTTGTTAGTTTGCATGTGTTACTTATACTAGCTGCATGTTGCTCATGTACCTGTGCACTGTTATACCATATTTCCCCTGCTGTGCTGATGAGGGGGTACCCCTAAACCAGCCATACTTTTAAACTTACAATGGTTCTACATTTACCAGCATGATAATACTAACTAGAGATATATAATACCAATAGTTATTTTTACCTTATTTAATCATGTGTTGGAAATGAACTGTTCATCACCACAATACACTGTACATGAGAACTATACCTGCATTCCTCAAGTGATTGGAAGTAGTTCATATGTTACTTTGTACCTCTTAGTCGGATAATTGGTCATGTGACGATCTGTATTTTGATCAAAATAAGCTGATTGTGTGCCCTTGATATTCGTTTATAGGGTGGACACAGAAATGAATTGTCACATAACTGGATCTTTGGTGCCACCTCACACAGGATCCATGCTTTGGCTATCAGTACATGATGCTGAATATGCATCAGAAATTAAAAGGTCTGGATTCACATGCTTCCGTGCTATTTAAACTGGCATGTTTATCTGTACAATATTTTTGAAGCTTGTGTAATAAAATTGTATGCTGCTCAAAATTTCCAGTGGCAAAGCGAAATCAAGGGATGCCAACATTAAAATCGAGCAGAAGGTACAAAATCACACAATTGTGAACAATGAAGATACTGTGATAAATTCTGAACGGCCACACAAGTCCCGGAGGAGGAATGAAGATGCCATTTAAAGGTTTAAGTTACCGCCGTAATGACGGTCACCAACTTGTTTCTGGAAACATGATCTTGCTCCTGCTGGAAACATGATCTTGCTCTTGCTCATACTCATTAACGAGGTGATGATGGTCCGAATTGAAGAAGTGGTGGTTTTTGCTTGGTTCAGAAGCTGCTTTCCCGTGGCCAGTAATTTCTTAGGTAGCACCAGTTGTATGATGATGATGATGTAAAATAGAACAAGTACTGAACGTGTAATTGGTTTCAGTAATGTTTTCTGATCTTATCCCAGAGAAGATCTTGTTTATTGGCAAATTTACAGTTACATCTGTTTTTTTATCTCCGAGATTTTATGATCCGGAATGGTTCGTTAAATGCTAGCATTGCCGCAGTTGTAGCAGAGGTCTAAAATGATGCTTTCGGGAATGGCAAAACAACCAAATCTTGTCTTCTGCATCCATGGTCACAGGCTATGCAACTGCAGGCCTGCAGATAAAATGGCTTCTAGGATCATGAGAGGATCCAAAGGTTTCCTGTGTTCCATGCCATGTCAATGATCTGCTGACTAAGCGTACGAGTAGGCGTTGCACTGCAGGTTCAGGTCCGGCTTCCACCACTGATGGATCCCGTGCGCGGTCTTGAAGTCCGGCGACGTGCGGTTCACCGTCAGGACGGCTGAAGGAAACAGGTGCAGCGGCTCGCAGCCGCCCGACTTGCCGATGCCGAGCAGCAGGTCCCTGACCGAGTGCCTCGTGGCCAGCCTCCCGACGGCGCCCGCGCCGATGTCCTCCATCTTCTTGCGGTGCTCAAAGTAGCCCACGTACTCCGCGCTGATGTGGTCTGCCGGGTTCACGAGCACCTCCGGCACCCACCGCGCCAGCGCCGCGAAGCCGTCGTCCACGCCGCCGCCGCCGCCCTTATGCAGTACGGTGGCCACCCCGGCCGTGACGAAGCTCTTGGCGATGCGGACGCCCTGCTTCACCTTCTCGTGCGGGATCCTCTCAACCGGCGCCGACAGGAACGGCGCGTTGAAGAGGAACGTGGGGAGGACGACGCCCGCCCTGGCCATGGCCTTGCCGCCGAGGGTCGAGATGGCGGAACCCAGCGAGTGGCCGCCCAGCCAGACGCGGCCGTACGCCACAACGTCGCGGATGGTTTGCATCGCGATGCCGAAGCGGGAGGTGCGCTCGAGGCCGCCGCTCCGGGCGAGCAGGAGGTCCAGCTGGAGGTCCCTGGACGCCGAAGCCTTCTTGGTGATGGTCCCTCGGAAGGCGACGACGTAGTGCGGCGCGCTGGCGGCCTCCGCGGGGTCGAGAAGGTGGCACGGCGGCTGGAACGCGTAGACCGCGCCGAAGATGGAGGAGTCGACGGCGTCCACGAGCGCTTGTCGCAGTTCGAAGTGGAAGAACTTCCACCACGCCGGCGCGCGGGCGTCCGGGCCCTGCCGGTTCCACTGCCGGTCGCGCTCCAGCACGTACACGCCTTGGACCAGGCTCGCCATCACCGATCGCCGGTGGTGCGGGCAGTTCCTGGCCGGAGCAAAGCATCAAATTGCAAATGTGATCAGTGGTTGCCAATGCAGGCTCCTCTCTTCACGAGATTTGCCCATAAACCATAGCAAAGTGACAAATCTTTATATCTTTCTCCTAGTTGATATCAAATCTTTGAACCCGTAAAAACAGCAAAATAGTACGTAGAAGCCTAAGCTTTTGGCTCTAACCGCCACATGCCATTCTAGATTGAATCAGCTACAAAGATGAGCCGATAACTTACCAGTTCACATATGTCAAATAGGTAGGCCCTGAAACCTCAAAGAGGTCCTTCTGTGACGGCATTTTGCCAACCTCTTGTCCCTGTCCCTATCAATCTGCCAGAAGGTTGCTCTGCGCAACAAATTGTAGAAATGTGCATGTAAGTTTTGAGAGAATGGCAATTGTACAAGAGGAGGAATCAATCATTTAGTCAACGACAGTTTATGTTTCCAACAATGATATTTTAGGATCACGAAGAACGATATGTGCTCATGGAATCTAGACTATGGAGAAGTTCAGAGGAAAGTAGAAGCAAAGCCTCCCAAGGTACATTTTGGGTGTGTGTTCAAGAAAAAAGAAGATTACCTGAAAACTTTCTTCTTCAACATCATATCCTGCTCCGGAGCATCCTCTTGATCTTCCCCATTGCACTTTGGACTCTGAAATAGATCTCGTCTCTGATGTAATGCCATTAGCCAAATATAAAGTCAAAGAAATAATTAGCTTTTAAACTAAGTTAGAAGGTTGTTTGGGCAATAAACTGAGCATCTAACCGATGGTCGCTGTGGTTGCAAGATTTGGACAATATTTTTGTGGGAGCTGACTCAGGTTGGAGAAGTAAACAAATGCCACTTGAAGGGGTGAAATGATCAAAGAGGGGAAGACTTGGTAGCACGAAGTGTTCACTCTTGTACAGTTGGCCGTAGTACAAGTGGGTTAGCTAACAACAACCAGCTTACACACACAAACACTACTTCTCACACGCGGATTTGCAGACAATTACTTTCTATTCATCTTCTTTCCCTGAAACAATAACTTTTTTCTTTGAGAGAACGCAAAAGTTTTGTGCCACGACCGAAAGACAAGCATTTACAATTCGACACCACCAACGGGCTAGATCCTGTTGGAAAACTTTGTTTGGAGATAGTGCGGACTTTCTCCCGAGTGAAAACTCAAGATCGGCCGTTGGGTTTTATGGGGCGAAAATGGCACTAGTGCTTCCCTTCATGGAGGCGTCAGTCTTTGGGGAACCATTGTGAAGTTGAGGTGGTGCCAATGGTGGTGGATGTTCCTCTTGCTGCAAGTCGTTGATCACGTTAGGAGGCCTTTGTTTATTTTCTTTTATTTCGGCCGTGTCATCTACTCCCTCTGTCCCATAATATAAATATATACTAATATCTTATTGTAACCACGGAGGAAGTATGTTTCTATTATGATTTCACTTTCACTTCCCTCTTCTTCGTATAGCCATGACTCATGAAAATTCATAGCTTTGAGTGCTTTAAAATTCACATGGTATGTGTTAAGACTTAGGAACTCTTAACCTCACAATTCATTCAAAGGTACTGGCCACATAATGATCCGCTGATTCGTTGTATTCACATGGTATGTGTCAAATTATTGCATACTCTGAACCCAACTGAAATATGTGGTTCTAAAAAGTAATGTCTATGAAGCACACTACGGATGACCATAGCTGAAAATTGACTGCCCTGAAGCCATGGTTTCAGATAACACAGGTGGTCTGAAAGTAAGAACAAGAATGCCTTTTTTTTGCATTTCTCTTTCTAAATTATTACAAATAATCACACAAAATTCGTTGTAGGCCTAGGAACTCTTGAGCCTATTGTATCAGAACTTCTTGTTTCTTGTTCTTTCTTGGCTGAACATTATCTCTACTGTATCATTAAGAGACCACCATAGGTGTTGCTGGGCGAGGAACATCCACTAACCGCTCAAGCATATCCAATTGATCATAAGGTGCTATCTGCAAAGCATCAGGTGCGTATGTATTTTAGATCTTGGATGTATTCCTTTTTTTTTTCAGAAATGTATTAGTGTCATCTAGACGAATCCCATAGCTTTGCCTACTCGAAATATCAGAAGCATTAAGATGTAATGAATCGAAAATTGTGTGTCACAATACCTGACTAAATCCATCAGGCCAAGTTATTGAAACTGCATAGTTGCCCATAGGCCGTATCTCTTCGGGCTCAATATCTTCAGGTATATCACCATACTGTACTTTCTGCTCTCCAGTCCATTCATCCTGCAGAAAATAACTACTTAGTATGTAAACTAATAATTCATCAAATAGGTTTCTGAATAAAAATGAACAAAAAACGTCCATGACTTAGCTATCTAAAAAGAGAGCTGTATTAAGCTTTTGGGCTCCAAACATGATGAACTATGGTCAAACTTACAGGTAGATGCTATTCATAATGTGAATACATAGAAAATTTAATCGAGATAATTAAGACGTGATGTTAAACTTATATGTCCAATGTATTCCATAGTGAAAGGGCATACACACCACACTTTGAGCAGATCGGTCGTTCCGTCTGACTGTTGCTGGGTGCAACAAGAATTCCTCATCCGAATCTGGTACTTTCACTCTGATTGCTCTAATTGATCTATCATAGGACACTGCTGTTGAAACTGACAAAGCAAAAAAAAAAAAAAAAACAATTTTAACATGATATTACAAGGAGAAGCATGTTTTGCTGCAACATATATGCGGAAAAAGATTGCACTAACAGTTTTGTAAGATTTCTTTTTGAGGCCAAGTTTGTGCAAATATATAATATTATGTACTTCCAACTACGTTTTCATCTTTTAGATTATAATCTGAGGGCTGTTAACTTACCTTGTTGTCTAATTTTAGCACATTGTTGAACAACACATACTCCAAGATTCTGAAATGTCTTCGAAACATCCCCTTGGGGATCAGACACTACCTCAGGTATTCCGCTATCTCCTGAAGCTGAAAGCTGTGAAATTACCAAAATATAATTTCCATTCATTTGTTTGCCATGTGTGAACATATAGGATATTTTGTTTGGACTTACAGTTGGCCTTATTGGCAACTCAAAAAGGTTAGGTATTCCAAACTGCTGCACAACCTGAAAGAGTAGCGGCATCGTCGAAGAACTCAATAGCTACTCAAGAGAAATGTGCTAAGATAATACAGTTAATACGTATTTGTCTTGCCTGAGCACCAGAACCTTGCCCAAATGGATAATAGCGCTTTTCGTCAGCATCAAAGTAGCACATGTTCTCAACAACTGCAACACATGGAACCTTGGCAACAAAAGAGGATACATAAACAAGTCAATACAGAAAAGACGTGTCAGTAGACTATTCATTCATCGTGTTGTGGAAGATGACACACCTTCAGCTTAGAAAACATCCTAACACCCTTTGCAACATCAATAAAAGCCAGTTTCTGAGGGGTGGTAACGATCACCGCTGCAGTCAATGGTGCTACCTGGTGTTTCAGACATGTTATACTTGGAGATGCTTTCACGTATGATTCACTTTACTTGGATACATGATATGCACAGCAAAGATGCTAGAGAACCACCTGACAGAGTGTTAAGTGTATATCTCCTGTTCCAGGAGGCATGTCGATGACAAGGTAGTCAAGTTCGCCCCTTTATGCAATAAACAACCGTGTTAAGTTCTTTTATTACCATATAATTAAGAAACTATTGGAAATATATCTGGAAGTCATGGCTGGTAAGTTATGTTCTATCTTAGTATGTGCATCTGATGACTTTAGGCAGGTATCAGCTATTGGCTTTGCATACCAGTCAGTCGTGGTCAGCAACTGATTAATGACTCCTGAAACCATTGGACCTCGCATGATCGCTCTTCCTTGTCCCGCAAAGCCAAAAGACACCAATTTGACGCCCAAATATTCAGTCGGAAGAATACTTTTGCTTTCTGGGTTCTAAAGTTAAGTCTGCTTACCATTATTAGTGTGCACACAGTAAATTCCATGTTAACATAAAGATTCAACCATCAGGCTTACCACCACTAGCAGCCGGTTCTGGGGAGAAACCATAGTTGGCAAGCTTGGACCAAAAACATCAGCATCGAAAATTCCAACTCTGGCTCCCATACCAGCTAAGGTATAAGCGAGATTTACAGCGACTGTAGACTTTCCAACTCCCCCCTGGAAAAGTGGAATAATTACTAAAAGAATTTTACGGTATCCTCTGTATGTATAGGAGTATAAGGTCTTGCCTTGCAGCTTGAAACTGCTATGATGTTTGAAATTTTCTGTAGTCCTTCCGGGAGTTCCCCTGCATATACCGGTTGTGCGGGTTGTGCGGACATTGTAACATTGACCTTCTTGACCCATGGAAGTGCTACAACAACCTCATTTGCTTTTTCTTCAAACTGTACATCACAATTCATTAAGTGTTTTGAAAAAGAAATTGACCGGATCGAGAGGAGTTTTTCTAAGCAGGGGTACACCTACACCCTCATTTCTGTAAGACATTTTTGGTGCACAATTTTTTGAAAACAAATATCTACACGCTGTAATACACAAGTTATATTGGTCTTTTGAAGTTTGAGGTTAATAAGTTTTGCTATTTGAAAGAAACAAAAAGATAAAATTCGATGAATTATGTTCACATGTATTTGCTACCACTTGTCATTTTTGTGTAGGCCACTACTATAAGTTTTCCCTCTGAATATTCTTTTGTGACATAATATAATCTTGTACTAGACTCATCCTTTTTTTGTAAATTTTTTTGTGATTTAGTGTAAAAGGAAAATCAAAAGTTAGAGAGGATGTAGGTGCCATGGTGCTCACCCACAACTTTTCCTGACCGGATAATGAGAGTGCAGTTGTTATCACAAATGTACACACGCATTTATAACAAATATCGACAGTCCAAATCCATGTCAAACCATATATGGCAACTGAAAACATGGCTGATATAATTGTTCATTAAGTAACGGTATCATCTTATACCATGAAATGATCAGAGACAGAACAATTCTGAAGACATAACTAAACAGAAGAAGTGCGCTCACCATGTCCTTGACTGGGCAGGCAGGAGTCGTCAACTCCACCCGAAATGAGACCTGAAGCACAAGTTCAACTGCTATGTAAATCCCAGGCAATGCCAGTTAATCTGAATCGCATCTCATTCGATCAGGAAGTGCCCTTTTTTACCTCCTCTAAGGCCTCGCTGATCTCCAAATCCTTGATAAAACCGCACGAGACGATGTCTGTGCCGAAATCAGGATCGATGATCTGGGAGAGCGCTATGAGCACATCCCTCTTGGCATCCTCCACTGATGCCACCGTTGCATCAGCTGGGGAAATTATTAGAGACACCAAAGCACAAACACGCATATTAATCTTCTGTTGCAGTAAGGTAGTAACTGAGCGAAGCAATTGGCACATAATAACGGTGCATAAATTCACGGCCCCCAGGAATTCGTCCACTGCTACTGCCAAACATGCGAGCGCGGGAGGAATTTAAGTTACCGCTAGACGACGCGGCTCTCGAGCACCGCCGGCGCCGGTCCATGCGCAGTGGCAAGGGGAACCGCGCATGAGACTGGATAGTCGCCGCCGCGGCAGGAGGAGCCTTCGCTGGCAGAGCACCTGCTTGTATGCGGACGTTTCATGAGAACCGAGACATCATCCATCCATCAACGGGGAACGAGGGGGACCTCACCTCTTGGGGTTGGAGTCGAGGAGACGATATGGGGAGCGGGGGGCGCCATGAAGGAAGCGGGCGCGGCATGGATGGTCCGCATTGCCGCCATCTCCGCCGGCGCGAACGGTCGGCGGGGGGAGTGTGAAGGGGATGATGAGGGCGGAGGGGGGAAGCGAGTGGCCGTTTTTGGGCCGCTGGTTGTGTGGATTTGGTTTGCCTCCGGGATTAAGGATCAGCAGGAACAGAGCAAGAGCGTGCTACACTGGCAGGAACACTACCACCGACGTGTGGGGCCGTCAATGGTTTCCTACGCATGTAAAACATTTTGTACAATTTGTTCCACTTCCTAAATATATTTGGCCTTACTTTTTATGTTTGGATTTTCATATATAAGTCTTAAAAATACTGTCATATAAGGAGATGATGTTTTGGCTCACGGGCGCAGATTAACCCGTTGTGCAAATGCATATTTAACGCATTTGAAAATATCAAAAGTTTCAAACAAAAATTTCAGGTGTTCATATGAAAATTTTCTATCCGTGCAAAAAAAAAAAAATCGCATCGAAAAGTTATTTTGTGTGGTCGGTATAAAAAAGACAAAATATGTTACTTACAAAGTCATTTTGGAACGTCGGAGATTTGTCTTTTTTACACCGGTCAGAAAAAATGTCTTTTCATCCTGTTTTTTTTTTTTTTACGAACATAGAATGTTCATATGTACACCCGATTTTTTTTGTAATTTTGACATCTTAAAATTTATTTTTTGGATAGTGGGTGTAGATGCACATATGAGTCGAAGTGGATTTCCCGTCATATAATAAGTATTATACAATACTTTATCTCTCATCATTATCTTAGATGTTAATGCTCGTACAAATAATATTTAGCAATTAAAATTGATCAAGGAAATCTACAGCTAAGAGGAGGCTTCACATTTATTCTCTCACAAGACATAAATTATCATAGGGCACGACTCTGTGGCTGCCACAACTTCGTAAGAGCAACTCTAACACATGGACCATATTGGTCTGGTCGTTAGAATAACCACTTGTATGCGAGGTCTATAAAAGGTCTAGCGGAGTGGACGTACCGGCCTCTGCCTCCAGAATATATGGAGTGTGCTCCATATTTGCTCCCAAGCCTCCATATTTGGAGGCTGATTGGAGGGCACTCCAAAGCCAACCGCCAGAGCGGGAGGGAAGTTTCACCTCTCCCGTGTGGCCTCTCCTCTCCCTGCTAATGGTGGAGGTGTCTATACCCGATGCACTCTCTCCCTCGCTTCTTCCTCGCCGGAGCCCTGCACGGGGGCAGGTGTCCAGGTACAACTCGAGCCGCACGTATGTCACATGTTCGACAGAATATGCAAATGATATATGATCATGATATTATGGATTATTTCTTCTGTTTTTTATTGTATGGACACATTGAGATGTAGGAAAATATATCTTTGCCACCCCCAACAAATTTCCTCCGGTGTCTTGTTTGTGCATGATGAAAGGAGTCTGTCGATGGTATAAGCCGACGGTGAAGATACGGTACTATGTACGCGCAGGCATCGTCGATGTGGGTTAGTAGATGAACGACACGGGAGACAAGATTTATACAGCTTCAGGACCCGGGAAACATCATCCGGTAATATCCCTACGTGCTGTTTGTGGCTAGGTCTTATTCCTTATGCTCATGGTGGAAGTCGCCGTATATGACGGCTCCTCTCTCGTGTAGGTCGGGAGTTGAGGCTCTAAGTCCTTTGTTCCCTCTATGTTCTGTCTGTTGGATCGTCTGGATCTCTTTTGCTTGGTGCTCTTGGTGCTCCCGGCTCCTCCTTATAAAGGTGGAGGGCCGGGTTACAAGTTGAGTCCTTATAGGACACGGCTAATCTATTTGGAGTCAGCAAGGTGAGTCCTTTTCCTACTCTGATTGGAGTCGGCCTGCTGGGCTATCCCCTGATGGGCCACGTTAATCTTCCATGCTGGTACCCGTGTCCCATATCCACGACAGAGTCATAATTTGTTATATCGATAGAGAATATTAATCCAGCATTGTGTGAAAACTGATGTAGTTATTTCAACGAAGGAATCAATAAGTTATCTCTTTAATTTTAGTACGATTAAAAAATATTATGAATCAATTAGTTTTGGTCCACCATAGACCAATACTCTTTTCTATCTTCCTGATGTTTATTTGTTCCTTATGCACTAATAGATGGGTAACATTCATATGCACAACAGATTTTGCTAAAAGCTACCAAAACAACTAATATTGTTTCCTTAGTGTTTGTTTACCACTTTTTCTGAATGTGTTGGTTGGTCTAGAATAATTTGTTACTTGAATCAATTGACAATAAATAGAAATATTGATGGCATCTTTCAAATCCATGAAAATTATAGATATGAACTTATATACAATTAGACATATATATACTCTGAAGAAGATGCATGTATCAAGGTGTGCCTACGCCATAGGGTGTCACTGCGACATACCTACGGCCTGCAGCGTCAGGGAATACATGGGAGTCAGGTTAACACTTTACACTTACAATATTATTTTTATTTTTTAGACATATATTTATATGATTAAGCAATTAGAAGGTGAGATCTCAATAGGGATATTTTTATTCTGCCACAATTTTTTAATCAATTTTTTTCATTGTGTATAGAAGAAGTTTTATTTTCATTTACTCATGTTGCTCAGTTTTTTTGTTTGTGTTGAATAATTAAAATGATTTTTTTCCTTGTACTAGAGAGGTACGAATGATGACATTTCTTGTGACACTAGAATATTTTTTCTACACATAGATCAAAGATGAAAACTTGAATGCATTGCATGATTTTGTGTCACTGAAATATTATTTGCAGACATCATCATTATTAGCTTGAAAATGAATATAAAATATACTTTTTTGTGCAATAGTCAATATGTGCATGTACACTTGCACGATTACTAGTACTAGCTCAGAGGTTCCAGACGCAACAGAAGCTCAAAAAGGAGTTGGACGAATAACTGCCAAGTCCCTGCTCAGAGGTTCCATGTCAAATTCGCTTGGAAGTGTTAGACCTATACATGTGACTACGTTGGGAATGGGAAAACACTTAGCTCAGAGACGAAGCCACCGGAACAGAAAGTGTGTAAAGTGTCTTTTCCCTGCAAGCCTCTAATTCACACTAGTTTAGAGGTACCAAACTTGTTTTCTCTTGCTGTTTTGAGAGTGTAGGATTTGTGGAGAAAGAGAGAAATTGTTGTATATTTTGAGAAAATCTTTGCAATTTTTTAAATTTCCATTTTCCTCATGTTTGTCAAGTGCCCCTTTTTATTTCACGCCATACCTACGACTAAAGAAATATAAAAATTGCGTTCTTCATAGGAGCCACCTGATACATTATAAACATATCTATTCCTTTTTAAGTTTTAGTGACATGCTTTCAATTTTATTTATCATTATTATTAAATATATGTACTAAACAACTAAAAAAATGTTGTCTGAAAGATTTTTCCCATTTATTGTTGTGTTTATTCAGGAACCTTCCAGGTAAGAGAAAAATAAGGGAAAAAAAAACCTAGCAAACGTTTGGAAGGGAATTGAGAAGACTTACAAAACGGAGCAATAGAAGGTTGTGCCTAAGGGCCCCAAGTGTCAAGTTGGCGCGCCCTGGGACAAAGCCGCGTGGACCGGGTGTGTAGCCCCAATGTGTGGGCCCTACTGCCCTCCTTCCACCGCATGATTCCCCCAACCCTAAAACAATTTCCCTATTTATTTCGGATTTATCTTGGAGAGTGGGGAATCAAACATGAACTGAGACAACTACCTAAACACATATCGCTGACAGGCAATATTAGAGGTGGGAACTGTGATCGCAACTATAGAAAGAGTCTCTATGCCACCCTGACCAACCCCGAGACTTGCTCCTCCATGAATAAGGAGTAGTTCAACCCCTGAGAGTTACTGGTTTGTGTCAATAGTTTGCAATTTATCTCTCTATGTGTTTTGATGATTAAAGATCATATGAGTTGCCTATCATGATTACAATCAACTTTACATATCTCTGATGAAGAATCCTTATTTATGAAATGATGTTTTCCATTTTTCCTACGATTGATCGTGAAATATTTATAAGTACATATTGTTTTATCTCTGAATTTCGCCGTGTGTGTCTCCGGTCCAACAACAAGTTCGTTCTCTGAGCCGTACATTTTCTTTCCCACATGCCCATGCATAAAGAGTACAAGACAACATGTTTGTTACTTTGTTACAAGCGTCAGAGCCCCAACACATGATCAGTTGTACTAACACCACACAAGTATGACTGAAGAGCCAATTAGACTGAACCAGACCGTCTTCCTTCGTTTCCTAGCTAGTTACACAATTTACCAAAGTTTCTTCTTCCCGGCCGTTCTCGTGTTGTGTGTGCTGCTAGGCGTGCCTTGCACAAGATCGATGGTAATCGGGCCAGTATATTTTGATTTGTTCAATGAGATGTCACACCCAATTATCAAGCAGCTCGCTATAGTATGGTCTATCTACTTGGAGTTGGGGAGTTGGGGGGCCAGCAACAACTCTGCAAACTTCATCACCTTGGAGACGCTCCGCAGCACCTCGTAGGGCGTGATGTCCCCCGTCACGACCACCTTCTTGTTTTCCAAATCCACCTCAAACGATGATACGCCTGGACACACGGGAAAGACAAGGGAAAACTTATTAAAGATGATAGCACAACTCGAACTCGTAGATTAGCATATCTTCACTGAACTAAATTGCTGGTTTATACAACACTTATGTTTCCTTCTTTTAAGCTACCTAATGTGCATCAATCGATACCCTTTTTCTTCTCCTATTAATTCTCGCGCCTCCGACAGTGAGCCGTACGATGGTGTTGTTGGTTGTACACCACACAATGGTACTACTACTAACGCTAGGCCAACTCAATAATATGATCACAGTAGTACCAAATCTTGGCCACCGACTGGCACTGCCCCCCTAAAGTTTTTCCAGAAAAGGCAGGCAAGCCCTGCACATGTGCACAGTAGGAACATGTGCAGATGTGCCTGCAACGCGAATGCGATCCATGCATCGGCCCGTGGTCGCCTACCTGCGCGACCAAAACGACACCACAGCCAAACTGGCTGCTGCTGCCAAGATGATCTGTACTGTGAACATGCCTCAGCAGTAAGTACTACCTAAAAACTTTCTGGAGCAGCGAGGGGTAGATCTCTTGGGGTTTTGTTTCGCCAGCGGTATATCGAAATTTCGAAATGATTGGAGGCGCGCAGAGGTCAACCTGACAGGGCGCGTGTTATCTCTGCTCCAAATGCTTCTGGACTTTCTGGCTCTACTGAGACGATGCTCTCTCTGATCGCATCCCGAGGAGACGCCCGGCCATGTGGTATACGTTGAAATGTTATCCGGCATACAGATTCGTGTCATTTCACAGTCGTTGATTACTTCGAGATCCTAGATGTACTAATTATACAAAACGCACCCCCTTTTTCTATAGCTAATACTCCTCTCTGTACTAATAAGAAACGCAAGCTTGGATAGTGCCAAGCATGAACATGCATGATCGAGGAGATGTTGAAGGGAAGAACACTAGTACTGCTCGATGTGATGTGTCATGTGTGTTCACCCTAAAAAACAAGACATTGCAACAAGATAACCATGGAAAGGACAAGTGGGCAACTTGTCCCTCAGTAAGAATCAGCAAAGCTTACGGTTTGATCAGTTGTGTGAATCTGCAGATTCGTTGTTTAGACTAGAGTAATAAAAGGATAGAAACTTTGTGATAACAAGTACCATGATTGCATACTTTTGGCAATAGGCCCTATCAAAAGAATCTGAACACGGCCCCGAAAAGAGATTCAAAAGTACCTTCCATCTTAGAGATGTGCTTCTGAACCTTCTTCGCACATCCATAGCAGTGCATGGACACCCTGAGCTCCACTGTCTGCATCACCGATGCAACGGAAAATTAAGGCATATTATGCAAGTGAATACTACCACATGCTCTGCAGAGGTACCTCAGAGATAATACAATACAAGGGAGGGGTGTTTACCTTTGGCTCGAGATGGAACGCAAGAGTCCTAGCCCCACCACCCCAATCCTTGAGCTTTACCATCTCATCCAGCTGAGCACTCACCAAGGCCATCCCTTCGTTCTCCTCATCCTCATCTTCAACAGAATGTATGCAGACACAGGTGTTGGCACACAGGGAGAGTGAGAAGCAATCCAGGACCTTGTCCAGGCCTAGCTTCCTCCCCATCTCTCTCTCTCTCTCTCTCTCTCTCTCTCTCTCTCTCTCTCTCTCTCTCTCTCTCTCTCTCTCTCTCTCTCTCTCTCTATGAACTCACCCTGGACTCTCTGAACTCTGAAGAAAATGTGTGAAGAAGGCCACACTGCAAAGTGTTTTGCAGAAACCCTTCCAAGAAGAAGGGCATATGTATGTAAAAGGGCGCAGCTAGCTTTGCTTGGGAAGAGACAAGTACGCGCGCTGAGCTAATAGACCTACCAAAGCACTTGGGATGAGAATATATATAAGCAGCGGCAGTATTAAAGTGGGCTATTGCTCAAAAGTCTGAAGCAACTCCCGGTGAATACAATATAGTGATAGCTTTTGTTTTGGTGCGAGACAGAGTCATGCACCGGTTTGACAAGGGGAGTAGGGGACACACAAGTTGGTAAGCGCTCCATGTGACAATGTGCTTGCTTGTTGGCACTAGCGCACTCGTGGATGGAACTATATATCCTCCATTTGAGAAACACATCGTAATGCCGATGCGTACATACACACACATTGAGCTGAAAGCATAACCATAGAATAGAACCCAATCATGCGTGCCAGTGAAAGGCTGGCCTTTGTATACAAGCAACACAAAACGTGGAAAAGTTGCCGCTAGGTTAGACACGTCTAAAATCACGGATTGTTACATCGATGATCAGTATATGTTTGTTCCTTTCCGCTCGGTGGGGAATATATATGTGGATAGGTAAGCACAGCGAAATGCAATATATAGAAGCAAGATGGCGACCATTATACCATATAAAAACATGTCCGACTTACCCTTGCGCCGACGAGGGGACAGAAGTTTAAACAAGGGTGCCAGGGAGTATAAAACGCCCTCCGATCACCTTCATTGACGCATGCCACTATGCAACGCGTCTCGTCCTAGTAGGCCACGACTTCGCAAGCGACGACCTGTTGGCCTTACAAATTGACACTATATCTATGCAAACTTGACAAATTCTATGGAGATTTGGTCGCGGAGATCGAGTGATCGACGGCATGTTCAGTGCAGGCTAATTGCAGGTTTTAATGGTTGACCGCGGCGATGCACGCCCCCCTGCAAGTCTTCATGAAAAAGTAGGCATATTCCAAGTGCACATCGTTCACCAACAGCTTATTAAGGCTAGTGCACGAACTCAACAGAAAAGAATCTCCCTTGGTACCATCTTGTGTTGTATTGTATTGTATAGATCGTGTTGTCACCTTTCTACTTGCCGAAAGGTAGCGTAATGCGCATCGACAAGGTCTGACAAGATCAGGGCTGGGCTCCATCCGGGTTTTGATTGATTGATTAACAATCCTTCACCATGTTTGTAGCTATTCGCAACATCATAATCGCTTCCAGCTTTGATCAGCGGTGGCGTGGCGGGGAATCTATAGTGGTGGGCCTCCTCCGTGATTTAACCGTTTGGCGCGCCAATGTGTGTGCATCTATCTCCTCTATCTGAAAGTTCTATCGGTGGGTGGCCATCGCCATTGGTCCTAGCTAGCTAGAGACATGCATGGCCGGCGGGCCCTGCCCGGCACGAAATTATTGGCTCACCGTGGGGCGCAGGTGAGGCCGTACGCTTGCCCGAGAGGGACGGGGTGTACCATCTGCATTGCCTCGTTGTGAATCCCTGAATTATGAAGCCAACACGATCTATGACAAGTTTTCAGTATCTTCTGCCACTCACCGGGCCTGCCTGTGCACGGGCCACAACCACCCTAGTATTCTCTGGAAGGAAAGCCTGCTTGCCTATCCTGCGAAATGAAATGCAAGAGACGTTTCACCAGAAGTACGGTGTACTTTGTGCTTTATTTCACCGAGAAGATGGGTGTGACGAGCAAATAGTGTGACTTGAGCGTGATATGCGTCTCGCGAACGGCTAAGACACATACCACGTGTACCAAAACTTACCAGAGAAAAGTGTAGGAACACTATAGTTGGCTCTCTTTTTGTGGAGAGTGTCCATCATATCAGACATCATGGGAAAAGCCATTGTTCCGTCCCTTCAAGCAATCAGGTAGGTTTTCGCAAAAAAAAAAAAAAAAAAAAACAATCAGGTGGGCAACCAAAAAATGAGCCTCGAGCTAGGCTTCATGCATGGTGTTCTGGGTACTCAGCATGACGGCATGTAAACAGTTAAACACCGCTCGCAGCAGAGATAGACAGATAGGTTGCTGCTTGTGAACCGCCCACAAGCCACGGAACCCTTTGCCATGTAGTAAGCCGGACGACGTTATGCCTGTTGTTTGGAGTGATGTAGGATCAAGGGGACATGGCATATTTGCATGGGCAAAGCAGAATCCTTCTCCCTTTCCCATTTTGTGCAGTTCCGAGAAAATTTCTATAATTCAAACCAGATGTTTTTTATGTTCTAAGAAAAAAAATCCGTAAATCGGACCAGATGTTCAATAGACTCGAATAGTTGAGCGAATAGTAACAAGTACATGTCCCAGCATCCCATAAGAACAGAGGTAGACCATAAGCAGCATACAAATAAGTCAAAAAATGTGTTACGTCAGAAATACCACGTGACATGCACTGCTAACTAGGGCTCAATATGCTAATAAGAACAATGATAAAAGATGTAGTTTGCGTTGCTACTGTAAAGGTCACACTAACAAAACGAGCAGATCAACTGAAAATTAATGTTGTAGACAAGAGCAGAGCAGAAGCAAAGCTACTACTCTTGGCCATTTGCCAAGGGTTCGCACGAAGGGTTAACAAATAGTAACTGCCGACCTCGGGATCTTCATGGCGAGAGACCTGCCAAAAGGTCATAACAATCAATAACAAAGAAGAAAATTATAGCGTATTGCATACCACGGAGATCTCACCTAACAATACCAGAAACCCAGCTGAAGGGGCAGGCCAGTGCATACAACTAGGACAATAACTTACTAAATAGCAAAACCTTCAAAGGTTGCAGCGAGCCGCGATATCACAGATTTACAGTAGTAAACATATCACCTATTCACTTACTTTGGGCTTCCACATGCCACATCATGGCCTAATATGGGAGTATATGACTGAACAAACAATGCAAAATCACAATACATATAGTTCACAATAAACTAATAGAGCTACCTTTCCAAGTGACTGGTGAGCCGAAGGTTAATGCTCTGGTCTCAGAAAAAAATGCTAGCCAAATCATGGTAGAATACAGCACGAAATAAGTTGATGGTGTGGCAGCCTGGGTTTCAGATCGACTTAGGCCTAAACCCGTCTTGGTTGGCCACACACTATCATGCAACTAACCATTCGTATTTATCCCAACTCCATTGCTAAATTTTTTAATAGTTGCTTTGGAACCCTTGGCCTTATATGTGGTGGTTCTCTATCTCCCTATGCAATGTGAGACTATTCTCCCACATGTGCTCATGCATGCACCCACTAATGGGCTGCACTTTGGTCTAACTGAGTTCGGTTGTCACAGATGGTTCTAATAAAAAACAAGATGGAGTATGAATATGAAATAGTACAAAACAGGAAAAGATAGAACTTTCTTCCCTTGGCCGTCATAGTACCAATTGCCTAAGCAGTAATCACAATTCACATCATCTAGAGCCTACTTGTTACTATAACAAAACCATACATCACAAGTGCAGTAAATAATGGAGAAGACACCACCTAAGGATTCTAAGATCACAACTACTCGAAAGCTGCAAGAGAAAGAAATGCACATGCCTGGTGTATGTTGTTACAGTGAGCACAACAAGTGCTTCAGAGAAGAAACCAATGGGCTCGGACTTGGACTTGACAAAGTACTGGGCTGTGTGCCAATATAATAGACCTCTCTGGCAATAGATCACGTAGTTCTGTACAGACTGAAAAGTTGGTTCTGTGAATTCACTATGATTGTTACCTCAATATGTTGATGATGCAAAGCTCATCTCCGAGTATCTGAAAAATTGCAAGTGATGTCAACACATATACTTGGTATCAACACATGAAGCATAGACCTAACGAATTCCCATGATCTGGACATACCTGCGAGTTTTGTTCTTGCGCTGGCAAAGTTCATGACCTACAACCTCTGCCACAAAGGTAGAAAATAAAACATAAGCAACTCATGTACATTAAGAATAAGAGCAGGGAGAATAATTACCATTTAAACATGAGTCAAGACTAAAAGAATAAACAAAACGTAAAGGATATTGAGTGGTTTCACCTGGTATTTCATGGTAGTTCAATGAAACAGGAACATCAGTCACACTATGGTTTCTGCATGGGAAGAAGAAAACCAGATCAGGCAATGGATACTCATCCTTCTTCTACTGCACTTAGTTATCATTTGTCAAGAGAGTAAGTACATGCAAGTTCAAAAAGTAAGTAAGCAATAAATCATGGAATCTGACTTGAATTAGCTGTTGCCAGGGCCTACATGGATAGAAAACCTCGAACCTGGAACAAGCTAGCCAGAATGGAGAAAAAAAAACACACACACCAGACACAAGGTAAGAACTTGCACAAATTCATGTGCTTGGCATTGGTGCCTACAAAATAATGGAACCAATGGTAAACCAAGGATACAATCTTCCACCTCCTGTTTTCCATTTTCCAGTATCCAGGAAACCATGTACTGCTTCCTGTGCACGATACATTTTCTAACTGTTGTATGATTGTTATACTGGAGTTCCCATGAAAGCACAGAGAAATTGTAAGATGCTCTCAGCAGGTGGACCGGACATTTGGCACAATCCAAGAGTTCACATCCATCTTACATCATAAGATGCAAAGTTCTTTTATGACCATTCAAGGGTGACAAAAGTCAATTACTCGTCGTAAATAAGGAAGCAGATGATGCCACAATACATTTGACCAAGACAGTGACCGCACTAATCTTAGTTTCTATGTTTAGTAAATCGCCATCCATATAATTTATTTGAGATAAATGTACACAGCAAAATGCATGAGTTTGTGAACCTAAATTTTCATAATACAATTTTTTACTAACCTTGCAACATACAATATAGTTTAGATCTGATATTCAAATAGGAATGTCACAATCGACTACCTCATACTCATGAATGTTTTATTCGTTCCTTTCTGATAGAACACAAAATGAATCAAAAGAACTAGTACGCATATAGCCGTCGCCGTGGATACAAAGTAGTGATACACATGTCATGCATACATACTGATGCCCCTTGCATCGTTTCAGCCTTGACCAAAGAAGCAAAAAAGTATAATTAGCTATATGTGTGAGTGACCAATCAATTGTACCTTGATATATTGGCTAAGAAGGAGAAATTATATGCATTACAAACTTTTTATGGTCAAATTTACCCTTGATCAGTAAACAGTCAAGACTAAAAACACCTCTTACCTCCCAGAAGGTAAGTCGGAGAATCTTAAAAGAGCTCAAGATGATATAGAAAAAATTAGTTCTGAGATTAAGGTGTACAGATAATCTGCATGCTGTTATAGCGATTACACTGAAAACACCAAATGTTTTAGCATCAATCTGATCAGGAAACCATTATCCTTGGTATTATTATTTTTCACACTTTAGATATTAAAACTCTGACTCAAGTGATGTAACTACAATTGCAGTTAGGACACAATCTAGTTTTGTCGCAGACGATACACCTAGTAACTACACAGGTGAGAACATGAAATCTGAAACCCTGTAATATAGAAACAACGAAGCTAGAACTTTACCTTGAGGATACTGATGAAGATGGAAGTTCAGAAGGTTGAGGATAATAAGTGCCAAAATAACAAGGGTGATATGTTTCCCCAAGAGCCCCGGTAGCACCAGACAAAGTTGGCAGCCTAATTTCATTAAAGTAAAATCAAATAGAGATCAAATGTGGGTTTAGGTCCAGTATAAAGAATAAGATAGTACATCCAGCCATGGGTAAATGGATGCCACATTTATCTAAATTTCTACCTATTGATTATAAACTCAAGCATATTCTATAATTTTTAGAGAATACAAGGTGGACTCACATAACCACGCCTACCACACTCACGCCACCATGTGCGTGCACACAGGCGCGCCCATTAATACATAATACTTTATTAATGTGGTGCGTCGAGTATGGAGGTCCTCAATTTCAGTATCCCAAGATTTAACTGCATCTTGGCCAGAATGGACGGGAAGTGCCGAAAATTTAAATTTCGTGCCACAAAATCATCCCAAACTGAACACTGGCCAACTGCAGATGATAGAACAGAACTTGTGCTAACAGGATGTAAGCCAAACACTGCAGTTATATATACTCCGACGTTTTTCAACTGCGAAAGTTTCAGAGATTTGTGTGAAAGAAGTAGTCAGGCCGGCCAGGTCAGCCCATTACGTAAAGTTGCCAACAAGCGCATTAACCAATCCGAAAAACAAATGTGAGGATCCTATAAATGGAATCAGACTGATTTCAGACCAACTAGCTATTTGATAATAACCTGGGAACCAACTAGCTCCATACGCTGATGTTCTTTCTAGAACACCTGACTTTGTATATTCAGCCACTATGTGAAGGACATTCCAGGGAGGCACATTGCCCATGTTGGATACTATACCCAACACAGAAAAGCCTTCAGCCACGGATAAGTATTGACTGTGTGTTGTGCTGGGAAGGAAATCCATTCATGGCATGGCATGGAAATGTGTAGGGCATGGTGGATACACAGCTTGGCCCAAATATCAGTACTAACGAGACAACAAATTTTAAAACCCATCTGTGTGCACCAGTAAGCACTACCAATCACAATTATTTGTTGTCCTCATGAATAAATTAGCCAATAACTTTTAAGTAATTATGAACAAAATTTCGAAATGGACTTCATCTTCACTTTAAGGATATCAATCAGAAAGAAGCAATAGTTCGTCTGAAAGCTTCATAGAAAGTTAAAATCCACGCACCAAGTCATTTGATTCGTCTCAGAATTGCCACCAAGTTGGTGAGACAAAAGTCCTGGCAAAGCCATACCAATGGAAGGGATATCAGGTATGCTAGGATGCTGGCCGCTGAACAGCATAGCTACAGAGGGAATGCAATGAAAAGTTAGGGTAACAGAGAATGTGAAAGTCCATGGCCTGAAATACGCAAACTTCAGAAGAAAAAAGACATGTAAAAGAGTATCATGACAATAGCATATAGGGTAACAATAGCATGGTCTAACAAAAAAAAAAACAATAGCACGATACCAACCAAGACTTTGTATGAACCTACAAGGCTGCAACTCTGCAAGTATCATGACACCTAGACCTAATCCGTATTCTGGAATGACCAAACAATATATCCCCTAAAGTTCTCTAGCAGCTAGGCTAGGGTTGAAAATTTTGACTAATCCCTTCTGA